>BSYO01000033.1:10304803-10904803 GCA_033239525.1 Nepenthes gracilis | reverse complement strand
TCATAATCAAATAACTTCAAATTTAAAAAGGAAATCAAATAAAAAATAAAATCAAATCTCTTCTAAATTAAAAATAGAATCTCTTCTCAAAAAAAAAAAATTTCTGTTAGTTAAAATCAAATAAAATGAAATCAAAATTGGAAGTACAATCAAGTCAAATCTGCAATCAAATCAAATCAAATCTGCATCCTTGATGTCTGCATCAATTCTCCTTGGGTGATTAGGACTCGACCTTGTCGAGTAAAACCTCTGTAATTATTCCCCGAACCACAAGCTGCGTGGCTGTGCGACACTCTGTCGACGGTGATAGACTTGAGTAAGTGGGGGCTAAAAGCTGGCGGAGTGACCAATATCTCCGGAAGGAATTGGACCTATGCCTGGAAAAATGCAATCTTATGGACTCTGATAGAACTCCAAAAGGTTTGGGTCGAACTGTTGTAGTGTCTCTCGAGAGATTCAAGCATTCTCATTCTTTGGTCGGCCAACGCAACGGACAAGCATTGAACAGCTCCATCCCTGTTAAATATAATCTGCTCATCTAAAATAGTATCTGTTTTATTGTGATGTGCTGTTAGGGAGGAAAATAGTGCAATAGTGGATGGACAGTCAATGGGTAGCACACTTGGGGGCGGCAGAGGTATCAATAGGTGAAAAAAGTTGCCTTTATAATCAATTAAATCTTCAACATTGAAAGTATGATAAAAACCAAAATAAGATGGAATGTCAACAGCATATGAATTTGATCTGATTCTCTATAAAATTTTAAATGGACCAGCACTACGAGCTTGCAATTTAGAGACATGCCTAGGTTGGCGTCGCTCTGGTCTGATTCTAATCATAACATAATCTCTTACATTGAATTCAACGTGTCTTTTATGTGAATCAGCGTGAAGTTTGTATGAAGCATTGCTTGCCTCCAATTGTTTATTGATCTCGATGTGTAAGTCATGAAAGTGTTGTGCAAAAGTTTTGGCCGTCATGGACACACTAACATGTGGGGACATCGGGATAAGGTTTAATGGTTTTCGGGATTTGTAACTATGCACAACTTTAAATAGACTCATATCCAGGGATCTATTGAAAAAACTATTATATGTAAGTTGGGCAGTGGGAAGGTTCAAGTCCCAATTCCTAAGATGCTCCTGAACCAAATACCGTAATAAGTTACCTAAACTCCGATTGACGCCTTCAGTTTGACCATCTGTTTGAGGGTGATATGTAGTAAAAAATTTTAATTTGGTACCAACCATGTGCCACAAGGTCCTCCAAAAATAGTTGGTAAAACGAACATCCCTATCAGAAACAATAGTTTTAGGAAAACCATATCTCAATGAAGTAAAGGCGAGCAACTTAAGAAGTATCAGTAGTCTTGTTACAAGGAATGAAGTGGGCAATTTTAGGAAAATGATCCACAACGACAAAAATTGAATCATATTTCTTAGGGGTACATGGAAGTACTAATACAAAGTTCATGCTTACGTCCTGCCATGGACCATTAGGGATTGGTAGAGGGGTGTAGAGGCCAGTATTTTGTTTTGTGTGTTTGGCTAGCTGGCATGTTTGATAAGTACTGACGATTTTGGCCATATCTTTTTTCAAACTAGGCCAATAAAATTGTCGCTCAATCTCCTCAATTGTCTTATCACGTCCAAAATGGCCAGATAGACCTCGGCATGAACTCCTCAAACTATAAAGTCTCAAACAGATGTTTTCGGGATGCAAAGTTTATTAACTCAGAATAAGTATCCATTCGGAAGACGAAATCTGTTCGTGGTATCCAACTGCCCATAATGTAAAAGTAAGGAAGATTTTGTTAAAATCAGAGCAGGACTCATATTCTTCTTTAAGTCTTTTAAAGCCAATAATTTTAATTTAAACAGTAGATAGTAAGGTCAAACGACGGCTTGGCCACTTGGTTCTCAACTTCTTGTGCTTCAAAACAAAAAAATAGGCTTGTAAATACTTGATCCGTCGACTGTGCTTATAATTTACTTTCTTCTGGGAGCTAAGGAATCGAAGAGTTTTATGATCCGAATAGAGGACAAACTCTTGATGTAGCAAGTAATGGCGCCAATAGCGTAAGGTTTGTATGACTGCATACAGCTCTTTATCATAAGTAGAGTATCGCTAGTTGGGATCATTCAACTTTTTGCTAAAGTAGGCAATTTGGTGGCATTCTTGACTAAGAAGTCATCCTATTCCTACACCTGATGTATCACACTCTACTTCAAACACTTTGGAGAAATCAGGAAGTTATATGACGAGAGCTGTTGTCATATTTTATTTGATGAGTTTGAAAGCTTTGGCAGTATCCGGAGACCAGGTGAAGTCACCCTTCTTCATGCACTTAGTGAGGGGAGCTATGACTGTGTTGAAGCTGTTGATGAACTGGCGATAGAATGTGGCCAAGCCGTGAAAACTCTGAACTTCATGGATGGATTTGGGTTCTGGCCAATTTATAAAGCCCAAGAAAGCCACTTTATTTGAGAAGAATGAACATTTCTTAAGGTTAACAAACAAGCTTTCTTCTATAAGAATAACGCAAACCTGTGTGAGATGTTCTAAATGTTACTGCTTGGCCTTACTGTAAATGAGGATATTATCAAAATGGACCACTAGGAACTGTCCCATGAAAGGCTGTAAAGCCTGGGTCATAATCCTCATGAAAGTGCTTGGTGCGTTAGAGAGTCCAAAAGGCATGGTCAATAATTCGTAGATGCCGTCCTTTGTCTTGAAAGCTGTTTTCCACTTATTCACTGAACGAGTTTTGATTTGATGGTAACCATTCTTTAAACCAATTTTGAAAAAGATTGTGGCACCAGCCATCATATCTAACATGTCATCAAGTCTAGGAATGGAAAAATTATATTTTACGCTGTTTTTATCAATTACTCTATTGTCAATACACATCCTCCAAAACCCATCCTTCTTAGGTGTTAAGAGAGCGGGTACCGCACAGGGACTTATATTTTCTTGAACAAATCCCTTACGAAGGAGTTTAACTTGTCTTTGTAGTTCAGCATGTTCGGTAGGATTCATCCTATAATGAGGGAGGTTTGGGAGTGACGCACTTGAAACGAAATCAATGACATGTTGAATTTTGTGTAAAGGTGGTAAGTGATTGGGGAGGTCTTTAGGGAAGACATCTTGAAAATTTTGGAGAATTTGTCGAACCTCTTTAGAAATTGGTATGGAGTTTGGAAGGGCTTCAAGGACGATAACGACAAACACAATTGACTCTCTAATTGTGGTCCATTCAAATGCTGTGGGATTAATAATATGTGATCATTTGGTTACTACCACAGTCCTTTATTTGTTGGGAGTTGTCGGTTTTGGGAGTAGGGGGTAGAGGCGAATTTTCTTTCCCTTGTGAACAAAGGAGTAGGAATTAGAATGATATTGGATTGTCATATCCAAGTCGTAGAGTCAAGGACGCCTGAGAATGGCATGACTCACGTCCATTGGTATAATGTCACACAGAATGTGATCTTTGTACTTTAAAAATTAAATGAGTACAAGACAACGTTTTTTAACGGATATAGAAGACGTGTCAATTCAAGAGATGCTATATGGACTAAGGTGTGGGACCGCCTTTAATCCCAAATGAGAAATAGTATTAGCGCAGACCGTATTAATGCAACTACCGCTATCCACGATAACCTTGTAAGTATTCTCATTCACTTTGATGTAAGTTTGAAAAATAGCGTGACGACACCAATCATCAGCTTCTTTGGATTGTGTCAATGTGTATCACACAACGTCTAAAAATGGTATATCAAGGAAGGAAGAACTGGAGTCTAGACTGGAGGAAGTAGGCCGAATGCAGCTCACTAATGTATCAAGGTCATCATCATTCAATTCATCAAACTCCTCAAACTTGGGTTCATAGACTTGTTTTTTAAGAGGTTCCTCATTTATTCCATTTTGTCCGTCAATTAATAAAGCTTTATTCTGATATTTGGAAGAAATATCCCAAAACCTTTACAGTTGAAGTACTGTAACTGAGAATTTTTTTCCGAGGCTTCAACATCCTTTCCTCGGGCTTCCTTGTAGGGGCAACGGTGGAAGGAGGGGTTCTTAAGACAGACTTAGAATTGGTGGCAGGAGTGTGCGATGTGGATTGACGATACAGTATCCTGGTAACTAATTCAAAGTCTCGGACCAAATTATACGCATAGTCCAAAGTTGTAACTCCACGGAGGACGAGTTATCTCCTAAGATACTCGTGTAGTCTTTGCCGAAACCTACTCAACGTCATGGCCTCGTCATCAATGATGTGACATCTTATTTAAAAATCATCGAATTGAGTCACATACTCTGTTATGGACCGATTGCCCTGTCGAAGGGCATTCCACTGGTCGAGTAAGTTGCTAATGTAGGAGCATGGTAAATACTTCTCTTGAAGACGTCGTTTTATTTTAGCCCAACTCTGAGCAGGGGCAGCCGACGCCCAATAAGGAGGTCATCAACACTTTCCCAATATAATTGAGCATTTTCGGTCAACTTAAGGCTAGCAAATTGAACTCTCCTGTCTTCTGACATGCTATACTATTTAAAGAAATGATCCATATCTCGGACCCACTGAGTTAAAACTCGAGGGTCCAAGCAACCGTTAAACGTAGGGCCATCCAATTTGATATTTTTAAAAAGGTGGTCATCAACACTTTCCCAATATAATTGAGCATTTTCGGTCAACTTAAGGCTAGCAAATTGAACTCTCCTGTCTTCTAATATGCCATACTATTTAAAGAAATGATCCATATCCCGGACCCACTGAGTTAAAACTCAATGGTCCAAGCAACCGTTAAACGTAGGGCCATCCAATTTGATATTTTTAAAAAGGTGGTCATTTGGGTCCCACTCTTGATCATAGTATCGGGGTTTGTAATTATGTCTATGAGGGGCTTGCTAGATAGAGGGGTTTGTAATTACGTTTGTAATTACCTTATCTGCGTCGGTAAGCCTTATTATGGGACGCGTCAAAGTTGTCAGTATCTGATGAGTGAGGTCATATTTTCAAAGTGGCAACCCGATTTGCGAGATCATAGTGTCGGGGTCTGTAATTATGTCTATGAGGGGCTTGACTACCTTGTTTGCATCATTGGTGAGCATTTTTATAGGACGTGTCAGAGTTGTCAGCATCCGATGAGTGAGGCCCTATTTCCAAAGTGACAACTCGATTTGCAAGATCCAAATTGGTTTGACGAGTTTTAGCTAGGTCCATTTGAATGGCCATCATGTGGTCTTGCAATTGTTATTGGTGGAAAGTTAATTGGGTTAATTGTTGACTTAGAGTTTCAAATTGGTTAGAATCCATGATTAAGTTGGGGGTAATATGGGAAATAATTCGATCACTTCGTAAGTGCATACAATACTAATACAACTAACGGAGTTGAGATCAATAGACAATTGAGACAATGCAAGTTAATCAACTTTTTTTTTTATTGTGAGATTTTGTATGGTTCAAATCATATAAATTAGTATTGTTAATCTATTTAAATGATAAAGTAAAAATAAATTGCAATACTGGTGTATCAAATGTTAAGGTAGTGAGAGGATGTGAAAGATTTTTTTTTCTCGGAGAAATAAAAGGGCACACGTAGATAAAACTAAATACTATTAATGATAAACAAAATATGCTACCTAAAAAGAAAATGTAACAAATACACCTGGAGATGATTTGACTCACTTGTTGAGACTGCCTTAGAGATGATCTGACCCGCTTGTTTGAGACTATATTGTGATGATAATCTGTTACTGTTTGAATTTTATCTACCGTGTTTTTTAGTTTTTTTTTTCTCTCTTTTTTCTCTCTTTTTTTTCCTCATTTTTTTCACGCTGCTGTTTTTGCTTTGTTTTTCTTTTCTTTTTCTCGATTGTTGTTTTCCCTCTGTTTTTTTGTTGTTTCTTTAGGTTAAAACCTCGCGCGCCCTTGCATTGTGTTTGCTGCCTTAGCCGAGTTGGGAGGCAAACATGCTGATTTTAGTGGCAACGACAATGGCCATGAGGCAGCAGCGATAGGGACGGAGGCAGCAGTAAAGGTGGCAACGGAGACGGTGAAGAGAAAAATGTTGATAAAGAAAGCAGTAACAAATGAGGACGAAGCCGAAATCAAGGAAGATGGAGGTAAAGAAGACGAAGATGAAGACGAAGAATCGATACACTCTGATTTGTGACTCTTCTCTCTCTCTCTCTCTCTTTTTTGTCTCGGAGGAGCGAGATGGTGGCTAGGGTTTGGGTTTGTTATGGCTCGAACGTGTGGGAGGGTTGGTTTTCGTTGATGGCGGTGGAGTTTGGGGATTAGGACTTAGAGGTGAGTGGGCGATTAGGGTTTTGGATAGTTTGGATGGTCGTTTGGGGATATTTGACTTGGCGTCGGCTGGAGTGGTGGCAGTTGTGGTGGTAGGCGGCGTCGTGGGTGATGGGTTTGGTGAGTAGGGCCACCGTGTGGAGTTTGTGACGGCTGCTGCTATGGCTGTTGTGTCGATTTGCTCTGCCTCAATTTTTTTTGGATGGAGACAATGAACATCTCTTTCTTCTTCTTTTTTAACAAACACAACGCTATTTTTTTTTTTTTGCTCTGTGATAGAGGCGGTGCTCAAAAAAATCACCCTTTTTTTCACAGAGACAGTGCTCGTCTCTCTCTCTCTCTTTTGACAATATAAAGAGGAGGTAGTGGTAGTGGAGATGGGCTTGCCAGCAGAAGACGAGATTGTGTATGATGGTGTGGGATAGTAAAGGTGGTGATGTGGTTGCGTAGGAAGGACCTTGTAGGGTGGCCAACGGGTGGTGGGACAGTGGGCCGGTGGAGGTGGTAACATTGCTGGTGGGGATGGGGATGCTACTGGTGGGGATGATCTCGTTGCTGTTGGGGTGGTGATGTTGGTGAATGCAAAAAAAGGGTAGGACTTTATCTTTGATACTAATTTGACATAGGGAGGGGAAGGCAGGGAAGAGAGATAGAGGTATAGAGACAAGAAT
Organism: Nepenthes gracilis; assembly: GCA_033239525.1. Lineage (NCBI taxonomy): Eukaryota > Viridiplantae > Streptophyta > Magnoliopsida > Caryophyllales > Nepenthaceae > Nepenthes > Nepenthes gracilis. The sequence goes on along the minus strand of BSYO01000033.1, from coordinate 10,897,822 downwards.
AGATATTAGAAAGGTAGGGACAAGAAAGAGAATAGGGAAAGGAGGAGGAGAAACCAGGGGGGAGAGAGTAGGCACCAAAAGATAAGGGAGATTCACATTTGAATCAATTTTTATTCAAATCATTAACTGTGTCTCTAAAAATAAAGTTAGGATCCTTATATACAGAACCCTATATCTAAGACAATTAGAAACAAAATCATAATAAAATAATTTCAAATTTGGAAAGGAAATCAAATGAAAAATAAAATTAAATCTCTCTTAAATTAAAAATCAAATCTCTCATTAATAAAATAAAATCTCTGCTAATTAAAATCAAATAAGATCAAATCAAATTTAGAAGTATAATCAAGTCAAATATGCAATCAAATCAAATCTGTATTTAATCAAATTTGCATTTTTGATATTTGTATCGGTAAAATAGTAAGAGTAATAAAGTAGAAATTTGTGATAATGATTTTTTTATTCTTATTTAAAGAAAAGTTATTATGCCACTACTTTACAAAGTTTCCACGAACTGTTTTGTCGACCACCAATATGCTACATGGAACAAAACTCACAATTTGGTTCGGGATAGTTTAACGAGCCAAAATTATAAATTATTTATATAATATTACTTAATCATCAATTTCTTGCGTCTAAAATATTCAATCTTGTGAAATAATTCTACACAGAATAATGCTGTGCGCTACATAGAATAACATTATACTTTGCACTACACAATCAATGCCAAAAAAATATTGCACACATAATTATAATAAAAAATTAAATTTCTAATTCAAAAATATTACTTAAAGTTGCTGTCAACAACTTGGATACTACACAAAATTTATCTACATGTCCATGTGCCAAAAAAAATGTTTTTCCAACCAATATAATTATGATTGCATACAACATATTTTACTGGAAATATTATTTGATCCAATTTAATTGTTGGTTGGGTGGAAGATTGAACAAATCCATCATAAGTCTTGGATCAATTACATATTTGGTATATGCGTTCTTTTCACTTGCGAATAATTCTTGAATCTCAGTCACTTGCGAATAATTCTTGAATCTCAGCCAATAAAACATATAGTTATTCCATTCTATGTCGAATACATTTGGATATCGACAGCTGGAAGAATACATTTGGATAACGTTTTCACATCTGTGCTAGCTTTCTGTTTCTTTTAGCTCCTCGAAACTGGAGTTGTAACAGGTTGTAGGTGGTTCATGACTACCATGTACATCTTCATTCTTTATTTTCAGAATATTATTCATGTTGAGCTGCTCTTTCTTTGGTTCATCTTGCTGAAGCTCTATAATGAAAACTTCAGCGGTTTGTACATTCGCTCCTGTTGCATGATCTTTGTCATAAATCGACAAATCTCCAAAATATGGGAACCCTTTCTTTCGTCAAATGGTAGCTCACTTGTGGCACTACATCAATAGAAAATAGGTATTAGTGCGTGAAGTAGACGAATTATAAATAACAAGAATAGTAGATGAAGTACAAATATTAAAGATATGTAGGTATTTCATACGTATTGTTCTATAGTAACCATCTTTCGTGCATCATTTTACTCAAATCCGGAAGTGTTTGTGCCTATTATCATATCATAGACGATATTCTAATTCCCTTTTAATATTTTTATTCTAGATACAATTTGTAGAGTTGCCATTGAACTTGAAGTAGGCAATTTTTGTTTTAAAATTCTTTTTAGTTCATGTAAATATTTCTATTTAAATCCATTATTAGCATTGTATGTGCCAATATTATACAACTCAACCATGGTAGCAACAAGAGCATTATCTTCATGAAGCTCTCATCTTTTTTTGGTATCCTTATCAGCTTGTGTCATATTTATCTCCATTATATAATGCAAGTATACAACTATCTATCTAAACATTGCATGAAACATTAATTTATAAGAAACAAATAATGATATGTTAATAAAAAAATTTATAATAGTTTCATGGTTAGCAAAATTTCATCCATTACATTAGCCTAGTATTCATTGAAGATGGCATATCATCAAATAACATTGCATTGGAAATACAACGCATTGTCAAATGACGTGGGAAATGGTACTCAAAATGTAGTATTTAATGATATCCCCTTTCGTTGAATATTACATTGGCCAAGTTATCCTTCAATTCATTTCAACCATCAGTGGGATCAAGTTGTGTTATCGTACATGCTTCTTCATCAACATCCTCGTAATCTATGTCATTATACTCATCCTTAATAGGATTATAAGCCATGTCATTTCTAGCAAAATTGTGTAGCAAACAAGTAATAATAAATCGATTATGTGTTTAGACGGGATAAAATGGACTTTTGAGAATCCCCCAACACATTTTAAGCAATCAAAAACACTTCTTAATAACATTATGAGTAGCGATATGTTTTATATTGAAGAATTTGTCGGGCTTTCTCAGTTGATGTCCTTGACGCTAAACATTTCAGTGGTACCTCTAGCCCTTGAACGGTGCAAGAAATTCATTACAATTTGTACATCTTGCATCAACTAAGTAGTATGTACTTATATAGAAAAACTCTATATCAATGCACAAGAAAACATCCCGGGTAAAATATTATATTTCTTTCGATGATTTGAGATTGTGCCATTAGGAACTTTCAGTCCATGCCTCTTAGTGCAACTCTTAGAATTCTAAAATTTGCAGCTTATCTTTTCTAATCGGGAAGCACATGCACAAATTGCATGTCATGGGCAGATAGATTTAAATGTTTGTGGTTATATCTTCCTTATACAAGTTTGATGTTTAGGTTTATTTGTAATAGGTACCTTAATTTTATATATATCTCTTCTAAAGTGCCTAGTCAATTTACAATTACACATCAAATTGAGTGAGTTCTCTAGTACATTATTATATAGATATAACAAAGAATATATAAAATTGTTATCCTATAGGGAACCATTTTTATTGTTCATCTATAGAGTTCTCAGAGATGGGTTTCGGCAGTTTAAACAAGTGTACTTCTAGGCATATTATTGCAACTAAAACATTATTAAATATTCTACTCACTATCTCGTCCGACCTTTTAAAATTATGTGCAATTATCCTATGTTTGACATGCTGTGCAAGAATATATAAGAACATTGTCACTTGTTCATCAACAAGCATTTGTTTCAATCTCAAACAATTTAAACAATATGGGTATGCTCATTCTCAACATATTAGTGCAAGTAATATCACTACCGTGTGTAATTGTATTTCTCTAGTATTCTCTTTTTCTATAAAAATAGAAAAATCACATAAAAACCAAGTATATAGGGACAAAAAGCTAGTCTGAGTTTCTCAAATGTAGTACAAATCACCAAAAAAGAACTGAAAAAGAATCCAATTGTATTAAACTTGTCCCAAAACATCATCACCAAAAAAAAAAAAAAACCTCAAAATGGAGGATATGGAGCTCTCACTCTTGATTCAATAACCAGCAAAATCGTATTAAAAAAAAGCACCCAGTAGTAACAGTTTCCCATTGCAGCAAACTTGTCTCAAAACATAAATACAGTGGCCAGAACATGTATTAAGCACCCATAGCTGATGCTGTAAAATTGAATGCAGCAGCTATAATGATCTGATTACGTGAACTAGTAGGTGTGCTACATACTTAACAACTATATATATTTTCAAATTAAACTCCGGTTACAAGGACAACGAACAAGGAACAAACAGCACTAAATCTGGTAACTTATAATTTGTCCTTTACTGAAGGGTCAAGAGCAGTCATATATTGATCCCATGGACCATTTCTAGTTGTCTTCAAGTACATTATTAGAAAACTAGATAGCTGTTTGGGCATCAATCCCTAATTGAAGGCATCTGCAGCCACTAATTGAATGCATTTGTATGGGCATTAACCCCTCCCCCACTAAACGAGTGCAAATTTAGTTCGAAAAATTGGGGATTTCAAGTTAAAGTTACCAAGTTTTTCCAGTTAAGGTGAAGGAGAAGGGGATTTCTCACGAGCAGCAATGGCAATTGCAAAGGAGATTAGTGTACTGGCAGCGAAGGAGATGATGGCAAAATTGGATGAGAAGGAATGTGAAGAAGCGAAGAATATGTGAAGCATGAATGATGACGCAGCGGATATGGCGAAAGAGAAGAAGTTGCAGCGGCCACGATTTTGAAAGGAGGTGTGTTGTTGGAGTCTTCGAGAAGGAGGCACTGTGAAGAAAAGTTTAGATTTGGCCGCATTAGGGTTTAGAAGGGGTAGAATAGTAATTATATTGGGAATAAATATTTATTGAATATAAGGAATAAATAATACTAAAAGTTAGTTTTTTTTATTTATTGTTTTGGTGGAATAAATATTCCTTTGAAAATTTTTATTTTTTCCCAAAAGAGTAACTAAACAGTGTAATAATTATTCCATTGGTAATAAGTGAGAATAAAATTTTTTTCCAAACCAACCAAATATGCCCTAAGTGTCTCACATTGTTCAGGAATTTGACCTTGAGGGCTTGCTTCCAACTTTTGACAGAATTCCCTCTGACAACATTTGAAATATTGTTTTAATTGTTAATAAAATGACTGCAGTCTTGTGTTGCTTATATCCTTATCTAGCCCATGACATATCTTTGGATCTCTCTCTGATTTTATAACCTTAGTTGAATATTCTATCTTTTCCTATATGTAGTGAATACTTATCTTGGAGCTGTTTGTGCCCTGTAGATGTTTCATATGGAGATGCAAGCAAGGTTGTTTGCAGCTTGTCATTTTGAAACCCATCTTAGTGACTTTGACATTTATACTTAACGCGAATGGGAAATATAAAGACGGAGATTTTAGTGCAAACCAATCCTACCTGTACCTCACCATAATATATACCATCTCATACTCAGCTGCTCTCTATACGCTGGTGCTATTCTATGTGGCATGCAGGGACCTGCTCCAGCCTTTCAATCCTGCTCCCAAGTTTATTTTAATAAAATCAGTTGTTTTTCTGACATATTGGCGGGCAGATGTTCCTTTTTACCTCATAGATATTCTTAAATAGTTTTCATTTATATGAGATTTGAATTACATTTGCTGGACTTTTTCTTTTCAATTTTTTTTGCTATTCTTTCTTTTTGTTTTTTCCTGGGGAGAGAAGGTTTTGTGGGAATCAATTTTCTTTTTCTGGTTCTCTGGTGGGTGAGGTTAGGATGTAAGGAGGAAAATTTGAAATTTAATTATTTTTTGGCAAGTTGAAAAAAGTATTTGGTGACTTCTAGATGATTATTTCTCTTCCCTTAGCTGTTGAAAATCCACAAGAAAGATTTAGAAGTGACCTCATCTCTCTATCTTCTACAGATTATTACTGGTAGCCTATTTATTTCCTGCTGGTGTCATAATTATATTAATGGGAGTAGTATAGTCACTCTTTAGAATACTTGTAGAATGGATCTTGTATGTGACATTTGCTACCTATATGATGCTACTGATACTGCTTCTGCTTGCATATATTTTTTGTAGTAGCATCCGGTTTCAATTTTGTGTGTGAAATATAATGAGAAGATGAAAGAAGTGTGGATGATAAAAGAAAATTTTTGAAAACTTGTGTTGCCTCATTATTCTCTGCTTTCTTATGGTGTATTGGTTTTTCTTACTGTCATGTCGGGTTTTATAAAAGATGCTCAGGATGCTGCTGATTTTCAAAATTTCATTGTATGTGTTGAGATGCTCATTGCCACTGTTGGTCATTTCTATGCATTCCCATGCAAAGAGTTTGTTGCTGCAGATGTTGGTTTCTCTTATGGTTTGACAGGCTGCCTTGCACATGCATTAAAGTTGAATGACTTCTATCGTGACACAGTTCATCAGGTGAGCTGGATGTGAACAAACCACTGCATTTTGTTCAGTTGGAGAGGTGTATGGGGTTTGATTTGATGGTCTATTTCCACAAGCTGTTGAGTTGATTATGCAATTTTGGAGTTTGGAGGTCATTGGTTTCTGTATGATAACTAATTATGATTGAAAGGAAGACTATGGGAAAGGGGGGTTGGTTGACCACGTAACTAAGATGCCTGAGAATCTAAAGCGACCAAAGAGCGGCAAGGTGCCCTTCCATATGGCCTTGATTGCTATTGATGCTCCTTTTAGCCAATGGCAATGCCAATTTATGTACTATTGACATAAGAAGGCCTTGCTTGGATCTGATATGGGAGGATTCACTAGGATTTTGCATTCAGAGAGCCCCGATGACTTGATGCAGGAGACCCCAACTTTTGTGGTTGAGTCACTCCCCTTAAGCCTTAACAGGGTGTGTTTTATTGAACTTTTATGTCTTTTATTTTGGTTGTCACCAAAGAATCAATGATTCTTTCTCTTTTTGTTTACTATTTTTCCTTAATAATTACAATAATGGGCAGTATAGCTTTAACACAAGAAGGTGAACATTAGCATAATGGGAGGGTTGTTCCATTACATTTAGGTGGTCATAGGTTCCAAATATAGAAACCTTCTTTATATATTGTAAGGATAAGACCGCATTGACATGGTCTCCCCTAGAGTTAGGAATGGAGGCAATTGCCTCCTTATAAATTTCAACATAGTTGCATTCTAGAACTGAATTTTAGTTATGATGCGTAACATTCATTTTGAAGCCTTTGATCATAGCTAATTTGATGGTTCACTAGGTTTGAATGGCAGTATATGTCCCTAATTTTCTGGATGTAGAATGAAATGTCTTATTCTCGTACATATTAATTATATTATACAGTTAGCAATTATATAGAAGTTATTCTTGAAATTGTTCAAAAAGCTCTTAAATTTTCAACATTTTGGAAGCTTTTCCCCTTCATATAGTTGTTATTCAAGTAGCAGAGTGTTTTAGGAATCAATATAACTTTGAAACTGTTTATCTTAAATTTTCATTTTCAATTGGAACCCTTCAATATGTTAGTTTTAACCCTTCGGTCAAGCAATTAATTTCTCTGACTGATGCTTTATCCTACGTGTGAGTTATCATGTTACTTGCAATTAGCATATTGTTTCAAAGTGAAACATATGTAACCTTTATCGACGAAGAACATCTGATAGTTTGCTATGCTGTGTCAATTCTATTAAGTCAACTATTTGCTTTAAGTTGAATTTATTCTTATAGATACCCAGGTTTACATTGTCTTGAAAACACCTTGGGCCTTTGTCTAGTGGCTAATAAAGGCTTCGATTGAGGAAGAGTCGATTCTTAACTTTTGAAGAATTGATTCAAAATGCATGTACCTTAGTTATATTAATATTTCTTTGTGGAACAATGATGCAGGTATTTATTGATAACATAGCTTGATCACATATTTTTGAAGCCTTTTTCCCAATTCGGCACATCGAATATCCAGTTGCTTTTCCCTTTTTCTATATTAAGTCCACTCAAAATGGAAGACTAATATGAAAGTTCTATCCAAAGGAGAATGGCCCTGTGGCAAGTATTGATCCAATTGGAAATTCTCCTGTGATTATCAAGAAGGTAAAATCTGCTTTATAAGTGATTATAAACTTCTCTAGTCTGATTCACTTGCTCTTTTTATTTTATTTTTGTTATTTTCAATGCAGTTATATGTGGGATATGTTTCTGATGGTAAATAGTATGATACTTGTAAATTGAACAAATTATCGACATGGGACTTGCTGGAGAAGATTGCACCTATATGGATGAATGTTTCTTCGAAAATGAAAGATGACCTTGAAACTGACAGAACTTTTGGATGTGTGTTAGAAATGTGAGTTGAACTTCTAGAAAAAGAAGTTACTTTTTTGTTTTATTTCAGTTGTTTATCATTTATGAAGATATGTTCCATGTTTTAGGACATCCTTTTTTGAACAAGTATGCATATGCTGTTGCATCAGCATTGCATGGCATGTAAGACATTCTTTAGAAAGACTTTTTGCAATAGGTGTTTTATGTTGTTTTTAATATTACTGCTTATTGATTTCCTAGCAGATTTTATGAGGCTGCACACATTGAATTTATTGTCTTCACGCTTCATACAAAATTTTCTAAAATCATTTCTAAATTTTTCAGCCTCCATGGGATCTGAAAACTAAAGATAAGCTTATTCTTATGAATGTGACTACAACATGTAGGTAAGATTTGTTTTTATAACCTGCTTTTCTGAACATATTGAAGTTGACGTTTCTATTGGATTTTATAAATTCCCTGTCTGAATGATCATTGTCTTTTGTTTTACTTGCTCTGGTTTAGCTCAAGTTGTATCTCCTTTTGCCCATGCCATGCTATTGTCATGCTAACCATAACTTAAGATTTGTTGTTGCAATATTTATGATGTTAACGGGAGCTTACATTTGGAAAAGTAGTAGTGTGACTGTTTGATAAGGGACCATACTTACATGGGCCTCCGCTAAGAAATCTTCCCTCACCTCCTCCTGGGGTCCTTGAAAGTGTGGTAAGTAAAATTGTTATTTGAATAGGATTTCTTTTCAACATTCATGCTTGAGCTTTTTGGCCCAGTTGGGATGCTAAGTGCAAGTCACTGTTATTAGTGTCTTTGTGTCCGTAATTTAGTTACGATCTCATTTGTATTTTCATTTTGTTTCCATCATTCATGGTTTTGCATTTTCTTCAAGCTTGCAATGAGCTGGTTTTTCATCATTTGTGATTTGCCAAAGATTTATGTTTAAGTTTACAGTATCAAAAAATTATCTGTTAATAATTTTTTAGTATTAAAATGTACAGATTATGGATTCACATCTGCAATATAAATAAAAATGTCAAGGATTGTTGTATGGTGTACAATGTGATCAAAGTTTTCGTCTTGTAGAATTTGTGAAAAAATAGGATATGATTTCATTAGTATTATGAATTAAGAACTTGATGTCTCGATCCGGGGTGCTACTAACTCAACCCTAGAAAACAACACATTAAATCATACTCATAGTTTGTAAATATCGAACTACTTTTATAAAGAAAATATGATGCAAACGACACAAGATATGACTAATAAATTTCATGGCATGCATATTTCCCATAATGCAACATTTCAAGATCTTAAAAAGATCATTGTGTAATGCTACATAATGAAAACCTTAGAAAAAGAGTTTATAAGTAGAAAAAGAGAATAAGCTCTACAAAAGAAAAATCTTTCATGCACCAAAGCCCCCAGGATAAGAGGTGTTAGTCCTGCTATTCGAAGAGACAGAATGCAAGTGTGGTTGGGTGTATATGCTGTATTTTAGGAAAGTAGTTAAGATAGATTTGTTCGCTACTTGTTTAATGTTGTTGTCTTGATTTCTTTAATTTCTATCTTTATTTGCATATGTTATAATTAGCTGTTCATTTTGTTAGCATGCTAGTTAGTTAATTACTTGATTTCGTAATCAAATGTTACTTGTTATATTTTAATTAGTTAGTTACTTGTTTGTGCTTTACATGATTACATAAAGCTCATGAAATAGATTAGTTAGTTAATTTAATCTATGTTTTTGTCTTTTTCTCTTTAATTTGTATTTTTAATTGCCTATGCCAAATTAGTAGGTCTTTAGTTTCTCAATTCTTATGCTAGCTAGTTTATTGCTTGATTGCATAATCCAAAGTTTCTTTTTTTCTATTTTTAATTTTTTAGGTTCTAAGGTTACTTATTTGTTCATTTATTTACAATATAATAACTCAATTTAGTTGGTCTGACTTATTGGGTACTACAGTACAACCCCACGCATTGGCGAGGATAAATATAATCACCCTCGCGTTTGTGATTAGTCATTGACATTCAAGCATAAGCCTTATTGCATAAAGGTTATTTTGGTAGGTTTTAGACGTGTTATGACTTTACATAAAAAAATAAGAGTTTTATCAATTCAACCTATTGTGTGGTTGAATTTCATCCATATTGGCAAATTCTACATTGAAACAGAAATGGATTTTGAAATATGGCTTTATTATTGTCGGCTTTAAGGACTTAACATAGGAGAAGAGTTGGACTAATAGTGACTTTAACATTGCTCAGATAATGGGTAGGGTGTCTATGTGTGCAGTGTGAACTAATACTTACAATGGTGAATGGTGTAATTGTGCAGAAGTAGAAGAGGATTCTAGCCATTTGATGTGGTGGCAAGTTTGGTGCCTAGTCAAAAGAATAAAGCATGTGGAGGTGGTTAAGCGGAGTAACTATTGTTGTTGCATTGCTTTGTGCACTTTTATTATATTGCTAGCAGATAAATAAAATTACAATTCTTGCCCAAAAACTAAACTGCTTGTAGCCCCTAGGTAAGCCGAAGAACTATTAAATGAAAGAATCAACTGAATTCAAACCTTGAACTCTCACTTTTTTTCCTCATAATCTACTTCAGGTTTTTTTAATACTCGTCCTGTTGGGATTCTTTGTTCTAAGCTTCAACCCTCCTCGCTAAATTCATATCTTTGTGGAAAGTCATATCAAATATAATCCAAAAATCAAACTATAAGAATCACATCTGATAGAAAAACTGTTAAACTGTAATTTTATCTGAAAAGTACACTCAAGAATACCATGTTGGCATTAAAACCCTCATATATTACATATAGAGCTAATAAGATGAACTATATATGAATTCACATTTCACCAAACTCACCATGACAAATCAACATAATAGGACTCCAATTTCGAAAGCAAAGTTACCAAATTAGACACCATCATAAATAAAGTCAGGAGGAATCAATGACACTCACATGCTCAACCCATCTTCGATAATTGATTGCTCTTTAGCAGTCTAATCCATAGCAATACCTCACTAAAATAAAATTAAAAAGGAGAGAGATTGTGGTCTACTATAAGTATGGCATTTGCATGGATTGACTATAAAGCTTCGTGAACTTATTAGTGTAAAAACATTTTTTAATTAATTATAGTTATGTATTAATGGGGAACTATGATCTTTAGTAAGTGTGCCCTAAACTTTTCATGTTCTATTATTTAGAAAAATTATGTCATTTCGTTGTGTTGTATTGGTATGTCTTTGCTAGCAATCTCATTGCATCTTCCTTGGTTGTCTCCGGGCATTGGTGTTCGCTCCTTTAGCTGTTGTGGATTGTTTGCTATTTTGTAGAGGAAGGGTGAGAGAGTAATGGGCTCTTGGGCAAAATAGATATACTTGGTGATTTAAGTTCAGGAATGTGTATTGTCAATACCCTTAAAAATATAAAATAAATACCAAATCATTCTATTGCACACTTCAAAAATAGCTAACCAACCAATTAGCAGCCCCCACAATTTCCATACCAAAAAAATAAAGTGTTGAAGAGGCATATCCCTTTCATATCAAGCAAAGTGGCATATCTACTCCCCCTTCCTATCCTACACCCAGGCACATGCCATGACTGAAGTAGGCATCATAGTTTGTTACATGGAGTAAGTCCCCTATTCATCTATTTATAAAATTCATAATAGTTATAAATTGATTGTTGGAAAAGGGCTATAGGGTTCATAAAGGTGGGAAAGGTTGTCCCCGAAAATATCATCTATTTATATATGATAATGTTCCTTTGCAAGGGGTTGCTACTAGATTATTGTCTAGTAACAGTTAATAATCAAGTATTTAGAGTTTTCAATCCTAAATGTGTGTGAAAGTATTACTATTGATGAAAGTGAATTTGTCTGATGTTTTCATATAAGCTTAGGCTGGTGCTATATAATATTTTTAGGGAAATAATGAAAATTTCACATGATTTTCATGTTTTCTATGGGTAATAGCTTGCAACCCTAACCATATAGCAACCTCTAGATATGCGATAATGTTATAGGTATTGCATGCATAAGATTTGGGTAGTGTAGTTCAGATGCGAATAGTAATGACAATCTAAACTGTGTTGCAACTATGTTTGACTACAAATAATCTTATTAGGGAACAACTAACAAGATTATACCAATAAGATCACTTTACTTTGTTTTTTGAACTTTGGGCATTCACTATTGATGACAAATGTTTCTTCAAAGTATCCTTAGATGCTTAGAGGATATGCATTTAGCTTGTTGAATAATTTATGCCTTTTATTTCAAGAGAAGTTGCCCTGCCTATGATAATTATTCCTAATTTTGTATGATGCTCACTTGATGCAGTTAATATAGTTTGCCCATATAGTTTTTAGCATTTTTTCAATGAGGAAAGGTTGTTCTAGACTTATGTCTATTTTCTGAACTTAAAGGTTAAGCGAATGACTTAAGACATGCTATGCTTAGATGTTTATTTAGAACTTGTCTTTTTTCTCTTACTATCGGAATCATAATCCTAACATATTTGGTGCATGAAAGCCCCTTAATTGCATCTTGCATAGTATAACTAATTTTTGATTCTTTATCATGTGAAACTCTGTCAATAAAGTTCTATGATATTGTATAGAAGTATCATTAGTCCCCCTTTTGGACATGTTTGATAATTACATGATGTTTTGTCTCGAATCTTGCACCGTGCTTTTGACTATAAGTCATTCTTCTGCGTGCAAAGACAAATTAATTGCATTTGCCTTAGCATTACAAACCTTGAGTTCATTATCATGGATTTGTGGTCCAAAAGATTCAAATTTATGATGGCCCTATAATTTCTTTTTAGTATTCTCTGAAGTTTGTATCCATTTATCTTGATTCAATTTTTTTTTTTTTTTAACAGAATTACATAATGGTTGTCCAAAAGAATATCTACGATGTCATGTCCTTGCCGCCACTATAATATTTAGTGCCTCTATAATATTTCATTAAGTTCCCTCTATCCTTGATTTGCCTCTCGCTCTTTACCATCATAGAACTATTAACATCTGTAGTTATTATGAGTTCAACATTATTATATTATTTTATGTTTATTAATTTCAAGGTATTTTTCTTTTATTGATGCTATTTCTTTCTAGTGCTATTCAACTAGCAGCATTAAATATAGAAAATAAGAACTTTTGGGGCTAAACCTTGACATTTTGGTTGAATTAGAGCTAAACTTCTTGTCGTTAAAGGTAAATATCTTATATCCTAAATGTAATGAAGTAGTCTTTTTAGGTCCGACTAAAATTCAAGCTATTTGAACCCATTAGCCTCGGATTGAAATCAGGATGGCGGCTCTAGGTTGTTAGATGCCAAACTGTTAGCCACTTCGTCGAGGGACTGGGCCTCCATCAATTTGCTTAGGTTTGAAGACTTCAATAATAAGTTTGATGATCGAATGACTGAATGACCAAGTTGTCTAAGAAATGGAAGTCAAAATGTAATTGCCTTAAAAGCCGGTCTGTAAAAGTAGATCAAAATAGATAAGTCAAGGAGGATGATCAATAAACCTAGATAGCCAACCATCCATACTTAGCTAATTTTCTGATCCATTGACACTAACTTATTAATCAGTTCGAACAACCAATTTATTGTAATAACTGGTGTCGTTGATCAGAGTCATAGAGGCTTAAACTAGAGGAAGCTCCAGTCAGCATAATCTTCTAGAAAACCGTTCGAAATTGCTCACTAAGCCACGTCTATGAATATGGAATGTAAATCTTAAAATTGAGGAGACATGACCTAACGTCAGAACTACAGTCAACAAACTTCTCGAAACTATCCCCTAAGCCATGTCTAGGAAAGTGGTAGGTGTATCTTGAAATTGAGGAAACAGGACCTAACTTTAGGACTCTAGTCAGCAAATTTCTTAAAACTACATAGTAAGTTCATGTCCATAAACATAGCAGTTGGATCTTAAAATCAATGAGATATGGCAGATTATTAGGATTCTAGTTAGTAAAATTGTCTAGAACTGTCCATTGCAATTTGTTCACAAATGTGGGTGGTTAATCCAAAAGATAAAATCTATAGAAGGAAACCCTCTACTGCATACTTGTCTAGAACTTCTCAAAAGGAGAATGATCATTTATGGAATGTTACTCAACCAACTTTAGAGTAGGTTGAACACCTCTATAAATACAAAATCCCTCTAACTCAATAAAGGCATTGTCTCATCTTGGGAGAAATTGGCATCTTTTGATAGATTTAAATATTGGAGTATCAGATAATTTGCTGATTCTTACATTGTATAATATTCGATACAAGTCTTGTAGCACTTACCCTACCCGGAGTTTACCATCTAAAACACCTCCTTCCCCTAAAAAACTCTCGAAATCTAGTCCTCCAATACTCTATTCTCTTTCTCTAATTCATTTTGTTTGGAGCCGTTACTGACTTAGGTGTAAGAGATCTACTCTTTCTATCTCCCTAACTCATTTACTATTTGAGCGTTATAAGATTTTTTGGGAAGTTAGTCTAGATTCTCTGAACTCTCATTTATGGTATGTGATATGCAAGATTTGGGTTGAAAGTTTTAAGAGCTAGTTCCGAAATCTCTCGATATGATATCCGATTTCTTGGTAAGCATCAAGTCTAAATCATTTTTTTCCACGTAGAATCTGTCACTTAATGGAATAAAATTTAGTATGCCTCAATTGTTCACATTTCTCTAGTGTTTGAAAATTTGGACATGTAGTGCATGCTGTCTATAATTAATGGATCATGTCCTTGCCCTTTATGCCCCAGTAGCTGGTCGCTTGCTTCTTAGCACCCTGTATTTCTCTATTAGCATTTCAAGTGATTGCTTGATGAAAAGTAAAGTGACATTCTCAATTTTCACATAGTGGTGGCATACCTCCCATAATTATAAGCCTAAGGGCATTATAAAAGAAGGCCAATAGATAGTTGTGAAGAGGTTTTCAAAAGTTTCAGCTCTAGGACTGGATGCGTTCAAAAATGAAATACTGTCCATTGCTAAGCTTCAATATTGGAACCAATTGAATCTCTTAGATTTTGCATTTAAGTTCAAGAAAGAATGTTAATATTTATATACATGACTAACAAAATCATGGACAATTTCATCTTTGGTTTGGCTCTTTATGATTATGTGTCATGTCATATTAAAATTCTAGTTTAAAGCCGTAAATAACTAGGTTTAATTCCTTTTTCGATCAAACATAATGCATGTACCTAGAAGGGCCTTAGCATTTCGACATCATCAATGCAATTGCTTGTGTTCTTCTTTACGTCCATCAAGATTTGAGATAAAATATTGTCTAGGGGGATCTTAAAGGCCGGTAACATCTTACCTGATACAAGTGGAACCAAAATAATTGGACTCTAGTGGGCTAGACTTTTTTTATGGAAAGGAATGTAAGCAATGGCTAAGAAAGTGGTTAGAATATAGTATTGAATCTCTTACTATTTTTTCACTCCAACTTTTTCCTAGCCATCTTATACTTTTTCGTAATGAATCAATGCTAGCGGTTACGGGTCTTCAAACTCTGGAGTATGTAACTGCTAGGCTCTTTTCACTAGAATTTGAAGAGAAACATGGGATTCAATAACCTCATTTTTTAATGAAATGATGTCTAAAAGGAAAGCGATGAGAAGATGAAAGTGATTGGAACATAGTACTGTATTGCATGTCTCAGGGCTTCAATGTATGCAGTTGATGGACTCTTCCCATTGGAATTTAAAATAAATAGGGGATTTGATCATCCAAACCACCGGCATAATCTTCTTGGGTTTCTATGTTGATCTTCTTCCTTTAGTATTGATCTTATTAGTTATTGTAAAAACAATTCTTATTTGTGACGATTCTTTCTTACAATTGATGAAGAGATTTTGTTGTAACATTGGTCATCTGTAAGTGTTTTTGTTTGAAAGTTGATAATTTGCCATGAGTTCTTTGTTTAATAGTATCATAGTGCCATAAACTCTTCCGAAAATTATATTTTAACCAACATAAATTACTACATGGCAAATTATAATGTCACATGCTTTTTTTTAAAATTCAAGTATCATTAGCAACAACAATCCCAATAGGTGTTTAAGCTAGCAATTCCCACGGTAGTCTGTCTTTTGATTCGCCATCTGGACTCAATCATGGTACTGCACTGGCACATTAATAGTCTGCTAAGGAATAGTACAAGTTGGAGGA
Organism: Nepenthes gracilis; assembly: GCA_033239525.1. Lineage (NCBI taxonomy): Eukaryota > Viridiplantae > Streptophyta > Magnoliopsida > Caryophyllales > Nepenthaceae > Nepenthes > Nepenthes gracilis. Next base: position 10,881,931 of record BSYO01000033.1, on the reverse strand, counting down.
AGTACTTGTCAAGTTAGTAGCCTATTAAGTTGAGTACCAACGGTTATTTAATTTTAGATGTCATTTTTTCAAAATGTTTGCCATTGTCTACCAAAAATGTTGTCATTTACTTGTCTAATTGCTATTAAGAAATATAGTACTTTATTTTTTTACTTTTGTCTATTTTGTGTGACTATTTGTCGATTATAAAGAAATTAATGAATCCAATGAGAGGAGTTTATGCAATCTCGTATTCCTCAATGATATTGATCCTTATTTCAAATCATTTGTTTATTTATTTGCCATTTTTCATTTGTTGAGTTTCAAATAGAAAGAATGTAGTTCAATAATATATCTACATATATATATATATATATATATTGCTAGAATGTGCTTTGCTGGAGTGTTAGGTGATAGATATTCATTCTTCTTTTATCTCAGGAAATGTCTAGATTTGTTTGTTATGCTTAATTTTAGTTAAAAATCTTTTTTTGTACTAACTTTTTTAGTCTCAAGGTGAAAGTTGACGTTAGCCTTGTGAGACTTGTGATAAGAAGAAAAAGAAATGTAGAAACTAAAGTGGGAAAATAAAACAGAACTGAATGAAAAACAAAATCTGACTTTTTCCTTGACCCATCTATGTTTCTCGTTGAGTCCCCTTCAAATTTTAGGAGTTAGTTTGGTTAGTCATGGTTAGTTGTTTCCTCCCTTTTTTTTCCCATGTGCTAACTGTTTGTTACAATTCTCACTTTTTCTACTTTTTTGTGTAATGCCCTACATCAAATGCTTAAATGATTTTTGGGAATTGATGAGGATTTTTAATTTTTTATTGCTAATGCAATAATTTATATTAACATATGATATTTGGCATGTGAAATCCTAGATTTGTCGATTAACCACATATTATGAGGTACTATTGTGACTGCTGTATTGTTAGAAACAAAATTATACGTGATGTTTCTTAAAGGTATAGATGGATGATGGTGAGCTGTTTATTTTTGCTTCAAGTCAAACTTTTATTTTCTTCCTCATGTATTCAAAATCTTTTATTTTTTGTTTATCTTATCCAATATTCATGTAAAAATAGATCTCATTGCTGTGTTCACCGGACTAAATTGAAGTTGGAATACGAGGTTCATAACTTAAGGATTTTATGGCAATGTAATTGCACTTCTTGAATTCAATTTTAGCGTACAAGCTTTAGATTTGATTAGGATGCAAGCACTGGGAGTTGTTAAGAATCTGCAAATTCAGGGCCTTACTAAATACAGAACTAACATGTGGGTTCTTTTATTAGGAAAATATACATTATATTATGGAATCATTAGCATTAGAAAAGTAGTTGCGTAATCTTGTCTATTGTGTTGTTCTATTTTCCTTATTCAGCAAGCAAATTAGTATCTAGAGGCTTACTAAGTTGGTAATTTTTGCTGATTGTGATCATGTTCTGCTTTCAGTATTAGCTTCAGCTAGCTTCAAGCTTTGTCTCGTTTGTCCTTGTGACATTTTTGGAATTTTCACTGCAAGTTACATTTTGTACACTGATTTTCCATCATGTTTGCCATCTAGTGATGTATTTGTTGATTTTACCGTCAATCTCATCTCTTTTTATCCTGGCTATTTTGTATCATTGCTTGTCACTTTATCTTCATTATCCACCACCATGTCCATGTTTTTCTAATTGTGATAGTTGTATGATCTAGTCGTAACCCATCTGAAACCAAATCACTTCAGAGTTTTAGATTTCACAGTACTTGGAAGATCAGCTAAACTTAGATAATTTCCTTGAGAGTTTGGACTTTTGATCGCTAAATTACTATAATCAGAGAGCTATTATTGATTTGAGGGACAAGAAATAGGAATGATATTGTGAGACTGGAAGATTTAATGACATATGTATGATAAAGTGTATTAATAAAGCAGATTTGCAGAGAACGGGAACATAGATATTGTTAATGAAGTAATTGATTAAGCCTTTCATATATGTTTGGAAAATCCATAGTTTGGTTGCAACAATAATTTATTTTTTTATTTTAGTGGCCTGGCATTTTAATACTTAAGATAGATAATGTTATCAATTCGGAAAATGAAAATTGGTATTAGTCTTCAACTCCTAACAAACGACTCCTTAGTGAAAACATAAATGCATCCTATATAGAAGCGGAGAATAATATCCAAGTGCCTACCTGATTTGTCTATCTTTTGGATCTTTTTCTTTAAGGCATCACCTCTCTTCCTCCACCAGGAATAGGTAAAAGAATTTAGTAGTATATATCTACTTGCGTCTAATCTTAATGTCCTAGTTAGAGCAAGTTTGGACTTGGTCACTAATAAATGGTCTTGAAGTTGAAATAAGAATCCTTGGCTGAAAAATATGGTTTGCCCTTCAACATGCATCACTACATTAACCATTGTCTAATCTAACCTTGGGCAAGCTCTTCACGTATTGTTCCTTATGAGTTCAATAGTCAACTCATATTTGTACGAGTTGTCTTCTGCAGCATAACCAAGAACCTTTATTGAAACTAGTAAAGGATGACATGTAGTGATTAATATCAATGTTACCACATGTGGGGCCAACAAACAAAGCAGAAATGTGATCATTCCTCCTTAGCCACGCATGTATAGGGGCAAAACACCACTGTCTTCCATATGTGACACAATTGACTAGTTTTTAATATACTTTTCTTAAAACACTATACAAGTAGGCTTTTTTTTCTTGGTATGCTTATAGTATATGTATTGTATTATAAATCATCAATAAGATTATTTCTTAAAAAAGGAAACAACTGAAATAATGTAAAATTCATATAAATTGATTTGCTAATGTACATTTTAATTGTAGATACAACTACTTGAGTTGAAAATGCTTCCTTACAGGTTAAACATGTTGTAGAGGAATGAAGTTAGAGGAATTTTCACCTTTTGATGGTGACTTATAGAAAGGTATAAATATCGAAATGCTATGCGTGTATTAGTATCTTTAGTTCCAAAGCTATAATAGAATCTCTGTTTGATTAATCGAAATTGTTATATATTAGTCCTAATGTTGATAAATTGATATTTTAAATATCACGTCTCTTCAAGATAAGTAGGCAGAACCATCATCATAGGATTATCTAACTTTAGCTTCAATGTATAACCTCTTTTAATATTCTTTGTCGATGCACTGAATGAACGTGAACGAGTGTTAGGTGTGTCGAGGTCAGTTATTTTTCCTTGTAGCTAATACTTCTTCTATACATCCCTATAGTTGCAAAGTGGATGCATAATGCAAGACTAGGGCCTACAGTGTGAACCTTAAAATCTAATGTCTGTATTTAGACATAAGGGTTAAATCTCCCCTGTTCGTTCCCTACACATGAATTTCCAGGTAAACTCTTCCTTTAATAGCCCCATTTCACATTTGTTATTTCCATGAATTTCTCTTTAATACAATGTGATGATACCATCATTCTCCCTTTGTATCCGTCTCATTTCTTACTGCATAAACGATGTATTCATTCTTTGAAGATGAATATTTAAAATTCTTCGCCCAAGGTTTTAGAACTTTTTTTGAATGCTTCTATTTAGTTGAATTTTATTCTTATTTGATCGCTCTATGAGTAGATTATAAAATACTTTACATTATTGCATTGTCTATGCAAATTGTATTTAATTGACTTTATTTGCAGTTGACCGGTTTTGAAATTTGGCATATTATAGTTTGTCATTCATCACATTGGAAATATATATATATATATATATATAATTATGCAGATTGCGTATTACCACTTGATAGATAGTGGGTATTATATTATATGCAACTGTTTTACTTATTGGTGTGTGCTTAAATTGATGTGACCAAACCACTACATTACGTTCAGTTGGAGTGGTGTATTGGGTTTGATTTGATGATCTCTTTCAACACGCTGTTGAGTTGATTATGCGATTTTGCAGTTTGGAGGTCATTGATTTCTGTATGATAACTAATTATGATTGGAAGGAAGACGATGGGAAAGGTGGTTAATTGACCCCATAACTGAGATGCTTGAGTATCTAAAGTGACCAAAGACCGATGCTACTTATAGCCAATGGCAGTGTTGACTAATGTACTATTAGTATAAGGACTTGCCTGGATCTGATATGGGAGGATTCACCAGGATTTTGCTTTCAGGGAGCGCCGATGACTTGATACAGGAGATCCCAACTTTGTGGTTGACCCACTCCTCTTAGGCCTTGACCAGGTGCATTCTATTGAACTTTTATGGCTTTTATTTTGGTTTTCAACAAAGTGTCAACGATTCTTTCTCTTTTTCTTTACTGCTTTTCCTTAATAAAATACAATATTGGTCAATATAGCTTTAACTCAAGAAGGTAAACATTGGCAGGATGGGAAAGTTGTTCCATTATAATTAGTTGGTCATAGGTTCCAAATATAGAAACCATCTTTATATATTATAAGAGTAAGATTGCATAGACCTAGTTACCCATAGAGTTAGAAATAGAGGAGGCCTCATGTAATGACCTCCTTATAAAGTTTCAACATTGTTACATTCTAGAATTGAGTTTTAGTTATAATGAGTAACATTCGTTTTGGAGCCTCCAATCATGACTTATTTGATGGTTCACTAGTTTGAATGGTAGTGAATGTCCCTAATTTTGTGGATTAAAAAGGCTTTTAAATTGTTAAAATTGTGGAAGCTTACTTTCTTTCTACTGCTGTTATTAAGGTAGCAGAGTATTTCTGGAATAAATATCTTTAATTTTGAAACTATTTATCTTGAATTTTCATTTTCAATTGGAACCCTTCAATATGTTAATTTTAACCCTTTGGTCAAGCAACTTATTTCTATAACTGAAGCTTTATCCTACGTGTGAGTTTCTACATTACTTATAATTATTATATCATTTCAAGGTGGAACATATCTAGCCTTTGATCGGTGGAGAACATCTGATAGTTTGATTTACTTTAATTCTATTAAGTTAACTATTTGCTTTAAGCCAAATTTATTTTTGTAGATATCCAGGGTTACACTGTCTTTAATACACCCTAGGCCTTTGTCTAGTGGCTAATAAAGGCTTCAATTGAGGAATAGTGAGATTCTTAACTTTTGAAGAATTGATTCAAAATGCTTGTACCTCAGCTACATTAATACTTCTTCGTGGAACAACATGCAGTTATGTATTGATAGCAGAGCCTGATCACATATTTTAGAAGCCTTTTCCCAATTCGGCACATCAAATATCCAGCTGCCTTTCCTCTTTTCTATATTAATCCCACTCAAAATGAATGACTAAAACAAAAGTTCTATCCAGAGGGGAATGGCCCTGTGTCAAGTATTGATCCAATTGAGAAATCTCCTGTGATTATCTAGAAGGTAAAATCTGCTTAATATTCATGTCTGATCTTAATTTGCCAAGTTGGGATGCTAAGTAAGTGCAAGGCACCCTTACTAGAAGCCTTTATGTCTGCAGTTTAGTTGTAATCTCATTTGCATTTTTCATTCTGTTTCCATCAATCATGACTTTGCGTTTTCCTCAAGCATGCAATGAGCTACGCGGTTTATCATCATTTGTGCTTTGTTGAAGATTTATGTTTGAGTTTATAGCATCAAAAATTTTTCTGTTAGTAATTTTTTAGCATTGAAATGTATAGAATATGAATTAACATCTGCAATAGAAATAAAAATGTCCGGAATTGTTGCATGGTGTACAATTTGATCTAAGATTTCGTCTTACAAAATCTGTAGAAAAATAGGATGTGGTCTCATTAGTATTATGAACTAAGAATTTGATGTTGCGATCTGAGATGCCATTAACTCAACCCCAGATAACAACACATCAAATCATATTTATAGTCTATAAACATTGAGTTACTTCTATAAAGATAAATATGATCCAAATGACACTAGATGTGACTAATAAATTTTATGACATGCATACTTTCCATAATTCAAGATTTTGTGATTTCAAAAAGATCAATGTGCAATGCTACATAATGAAAAACTTACAAGTTCACAAGTAGAAAAATGGAATAACCTTTATAGAAGAAAAATTTTCCATACACCTAGGCCTCTAGGATAAGAGATGTTAGTCCTGCTATTCTAAGAGACTGAATGCGAGCATGAACCGAATGACGGCAAGGAAATCATGATCCGTGGACAATCGAGATGTGCCCTCTTAACAAAATCACGATCCACCACCCTCTCATCAGACGCCTGATGATACTTATTGTGGACGATGGTAATGCATCTTTTCAACGAACAAAACCACGATCCTCAATTCCATTTGATGATTGGGGACCCTCCACTTGGACAAGTCGTAAATAGTATTATATGCACATTTTGCTTGAGAGAAAGTCGTAAACAGTATTATATGCACATTTTGCTTGAGAGAAAGTCGTAAATAATATTATATGCACATCATTTGGAAAGTCTAGAGATCAACCCATCGATATCTTGACAAAATCCTTAGTGGTAAGGAAGATTTAAGACTTCCATTCCTCACATTCATTTAAATCTTAATTTCAACAATAGTAAATGGGATTGTGCATAACTGTCAAATATATTTCAAATATGATCTATTGTTTGACTCTTTTGTCTTGCAAACTGTCCATTTTAGGAAAATGAGAAATGAGCCCTGCACAATTGAGCTTCCATTGCACCTTTTCTCTCCTGTTGTTAGCTGATGCAAATAGTGATAGATAAGTCGGGAAACAATTGTTTTAGTTGGTGTTATAGAGTTATATAAGATTTAATACATTCTCGGATTGTTATTTTTTTCTCTTGTTATTGTACCGCATTGGAGTAGTTTGCTAATTTTGTAGTCCTAGTTTATTTTATAAGCACTTATTTTTGTTCAGATTGCATGATACTGTATTCAGCTTGTTCAAGCTTTTTCCCCTCAAAATTTTGCCTATATTTCTTGTTTGTTCTTTTCTAAAATTTCTCCTATATATTTGGTATGTTCTTCTCTTATTCTTTCTGGATTCAACTCTTGTTTCCTTCCTTATGTACATCACCCACTGCTGAATACCATATAGGGAAAAAATGTACAAGATATTGAAATTTATTAACATTTCTACAATCACATGGTTGATTCCTTTCTTGATATTTTAGAGATGCAACAAGAACAAATCAGTGTCAACATGATGCTTTTTGTATGTTGCAAAATAGTCCTTAGACACTTGATTCTGCTTTGTTATCTGTAGCTTGTCTGAGTGCACTTTTAATGATATAGGAAATTGGATTAGTCAATCAAACCACTACCAAATTTTATCAAAATGACTAATAATCCTCAACTGATCTTTCTCTATCCTCAGGCCTGTTGATCTACTTTTGAAGTTGCCTTTTGTCTACCAACTTTAGCAAGATTTTCTTTTGAGCAGATGTTCACTCTGCTGATTCCCCCCACCCCGACCATCACCGGAGGGGGCTGTTTTTATTTAATGGAATTGCATCACTATGGACAAGGATTTCCACACTATTCCGCAAGAGTAAAAACCTATGTTCTCCTTGCTCCTATCTGTAATTTGAAGATATGGTTATGCTTTGGTGAAACAATTTTACGTAAAAATGAATATGTAGCCTATGTTTTATGAGAGTTGAGCAGCGGGGGGCTAAGCAAACTAACAAGGGGCCTTGGCCTTTGAAATAACTAAAAAAAAAAAAAATTAGTACTTGGAATCTAGATCTAAAGCAATGGGATGTACTGATTTCTCTAATTAATTTGAATAAAAGGATGCTAAATAGATGAGGTTGTTAAATACCATGTTATGTGGAACAAGCTTGGTATTGTCTAGTTGGAGTTTGATCAAGCATCGACCTGAATCTTCTTTTTGAGCTCCTTTAGCTAGCAGCCCAAGTCAAGGCAGTATACTACTCAACTATTAGTATTGTCCGTTAGAAGTTCCTTCGACGACCTCAATCAATAATCTTAGTAAGCCAACCTCCTTTTAACCTCCTCAAGTTAATGAACCAAGTACATCACTCAGATCAATTAGGCTTTTATTATACTTGACTTTTTACTTGATATTTTAGAATATGTCATAGCTATTATCTTCTAACGCAGACATGCCGTGGGGATAGGACACAAAAATTGTTGAAAAAAGGGGACATTACATGCCTAAGGCATGCCATATAGTTTTATAGATCTATAGTTTGTTATTGAAGATGCAAGAAATCAAACGGTGACAATTTGAGTTATATCTCACGACATGTGCTGAGTATGCATATGAAAGATACGTATCAATTTTCTGTCAGTAACTTCTTTTGCTAGAAATGAGCATAAAAAACGTGATTTAAATTGCTGTGGTGTGATTACAGAAGGTAAATATTTTAGTTTCAAATATATTTAGGTGTGGACGTGTTTTTGTTAGTGAAGTGTCATATCTGACACAGAGGTGGGAGAATCGTACGTTCATAGTATGATTGTTTCCAAGTGATCACATAAAAGCAACTACTAAAGCTGTAAAATTAGTCTTGGCAAAGGACTTGTGAAGTTTATTACCCTCAATGCCATTGTTCTTTGTTGCTAAGCATCAGTCATGCTATTTAATAGAATGGTACGATTGCTCCATAACAATCCGTAAGTCATAGGTTCTAAAAGAAGAAATTCTTTTGTGTATTTAAATCTTCGGGCTCTTAACTACCTGATGCATGGGTGTATTACAAGACGTGGGAGATATGGAAGTATCTTCAAATGTTCTATGCAATCGGCTGATTGGGGAGAGGGAATAATACATTAGTCCTTTAACTAATAAATCAGTGGGTTGTGGCATGCCTTGTCAAATTTGGCAATATTAGGCTAGACAATGTTTTCCTTTGGATGGAAATATGATTTTTCCAAATCTTTTGAAATCTTGAAAATATCAGAGAGATCAGTTTTGAACGAGTTTAAACTATGGAAACAACCTTTTTAGAATAACAAGATTGTGTATATGTGATACTCTTTAGACTATAAAATGTTCAGTGTGTCTTATACTAGGTTGTTGTTAGAAGTGCTTCCTCCCTGTGTCCAGTGAGCTGGTTATTAGAGTAAGTTTACATTATAATGTCCTTTCACTTCTACACACCTTGTCTATACTTGTAGTCTTGCTCTATTCTTTGTAGTAATGCCATATCTGCAGAGTTACGTGTTTGATCATTGATCATGTAAATGCCCATAGGAAATAGTAAATGTACAAAGATGGCATCCTTTCCATGCATTTTTTGCTTCCCACAATTTTTTCTATTGGGTTCTATACAACTCATGTAGATCACTGTGGTCATATATCCAGCTTCTCTTAAAACTACTCTTCACGTCAACAAAGGAAAACTTTGAACTTAGAAAAAGAAATCCATCTGTCATTATTTTTGTAAAAAGCCATGGTCAACCTAGTGCATTGGAGTTAGAGGTTGAAAAACTCTGTATTTGGCATTATCTTATCTTGGGAGAATTTGGCTTTTTTGACGGATCTAAATCTTGGAACATTTGATCACTTGATATGCCTATGATCTCTAAGATACAAAGTAAGCAACACTTAGTCTGCACGAAGAGGTCTGAAGCTTGCCCTCCGAAACACCTCCTTCCAAAAAAAAAAAAAAAAGCATTCGGGATCTAGTTCTTCAATCCTCTATTCTCTCTCTCTCCCTAGCTCATTTATTTGGAATCATTGCTAATATGAACGTCGAAGATCCTTTGCCCTTGCTTTCTCCCTAACACATTTGTTAGAAGTTGTTGCTAATTTGAGCATAAAAGGATTACTTGGGAAGACAATCTCGATCCTCTGAACTTTTTATTTTTGGTTAATGATGTGTAGGATCTGAATTGAAAGGTACAAGAACTAGCTCCGGATTTGCTCAGATCAAAAGCTAGATTCTAGGTACACGTCAAGTCCAAGCATTGAGTTCATTATCATGGATTTGTGTTTTAAAAGCTTCACTAATTTGTTATAACTCCCTAATTCTTTTAGTATCTGTAGATTAGAGTTTCAAAATATGTTATACTCCGTATCTATTCATCATGATTCAAAGTTTTGAAAAAAATTACAGAATCATTACTAAACTAATTTCTCCGATTTTGTGTGCTTGTTGCCTTAAGGAACGTCTTGCGAGCTGCAATTTGATTTTTAGTGCCTTTTTAATATATCACTAAATTTTATATATCTTTATTCTACCCCTGGCTCTTTATCGTCATAGGATTGGCAGCATTTGCAATCATTATGAGTTCAAGTGTATTAGAGTTTCATATTTTTATTAATTTTGAGTTATTTTGCTTTTATTGATGCTTTTCCTACGCTCTTCAACTAGCAGAGCATAAAATGCATAAGCTAAACAACTTTGGGAGCTAAGTTATGATGTTTTTAGTCAAATCAGCACTGGCTTCTTGTCACTAACGGTGAGAGTCTTGTATCCTAAATGTAATGAATTACTCTAAATCATTCTTTATTCCCTTCTTAGAACAAGTCAATGCATAGAAGCAAATTTAATATGCCTTGGGGTTCAAATTTCTTCTTTTCCAGGAAATTTATGCATGTCGTACGTGGTGTCTTTTATAAGATAACTTATGTCACTGTCTTGTATGTCTGAATTTTTCCCTCATTCCCTTACCTAGGATTGTGATTAGTCATCAAGAATGGGTGATGAAATTTATCTTTTAAATAACACCTTTGGGATTATTGTAACAAGGTAATGCTTGTCCTAGTTTGTGTGTTATATACCATTGTTAAATTATGTCCCATGGATTTATCTTTTATGTCCAAGTTTCTCCCATTGAAGGTCACAGCCTTCTTTGGACTAATAAATTACCAATCTGAGATGATGTTCCCAGACATAAAAATGCCCCTCACCACTAAGGGAGTAAGAGATCTTTGTTGGATTGTGAATAATCATCAAAAAAGGGTAGTGAATAGTCATTAAGATGACATGCCTAGGATTGTGAATAATTATCAAGAAAGGGTGATGACATTTATCTTTTAAATAGCTCCTCAAGATTATTATAGTAAGGTGACATTTGTCTTAATTTGTATTTTAAGTACCAATGTCAAATTATGTTCTACGAATTTATCTTTTAAATCTAGGTTACTCTCATTGAAGATCTTATCCCTCCTCGGACTAATAAAATACCAATCCCACAGTAGTGAATAGTCATAGAATAGTCATCAAGGATTAATATGACTTATGTTGAGTACAATTTTGATTATACAAATTATTGGGTATAACTCTAATACGATCTCGCTGACATGGCTAGAAAGATGGGTTCACAAGTTATCAACTAGAAGGCGGGTATTAAGATGATCGAGTTGCTCAAATTGGTATAAAATTGGTTCGGGAATCGATTTAGTCAAACGCTCGGTCAACCGACTAAATAGTCAGGTGATTAGAGACATTAATGATCTAGAAAGTTAATAGTATGACAGAAAAATAAATCTAGTATTAAATTATGACAAACAGTTATACTAAACTAAAGAATGATTAGTAATATTAAAGCAAGTAATAACTGTTAAGTAAATGCTAAATATTAATTATTGAACGGTTACAAAACTAACATAACAGTTACAAAACTAATATAACTGTTGGATTCAAAATAAGATAACGCTTTATACATCAGACATGCTAGTTGAGGTGTGGCAGATTGGTTGGCCTCCAGGCTATAAATACAAATTATTATTTGATACAAGGAGAATAAGTGCTTGATCCATAGAACACCTCTTTCTTCATTCATCAAAATTTAAAGAGGCAAATTCTCCAAAATTAATTGTTTTAGCACTCATTTCCTTTTCGCTTTTCATATTTCAATTATCCGCAAAATGATTTATGAATTGAGTGTTGGAGAATACACTGAGTTGCGAGTCCTATATTCCTCTGGTCTCATGTTGTTGTGGTGCGTAGTTTTAAAACCTACTCTCTAATATCACTTATTGGGATTTGATCTGAACACACACAACCCGACAAAGCAAAACAAACCTGAACCCTTATGTCAAATATCAACTACCAAACTTGTGAATATAAGGAATATAATAATATATATTGTTTTAATGTGAAAAATTATTTTCAACTAAAAAAAATTATGGGACAAATTTCAAATTAATCTACTATAGTAATAGTATCGGTTACAAATAATCCATTCTTAAATCCCTTCACTATAATTCCGAGTGAAAAATGATCGATTTTAAACTTCTCAACACGTTTAACAACTCACAAGAGAAAATATAATAAGAAATAAGAGTAACCAAATGAAATATGTCCTAGAAATCAACTTCAGAACAATATATCCGACTTTGGCAAAAAAGGAACTTAAATTGGGCCTTAACCGGTTGTCAAACCTCATCATCTTCTTTTTTTCCTCTTCTCTCTCTGTGTGACATTCTTGTGTGAGAAATAATTTTGAATATCCTAAAATCACGTCAGGTATAATTTTATATCAAGAATGAAGTTTGAGCATCCATCAGGTGCACATCATGCGTGGGCTTATTATAATCAATGTACAAGTTCCCCCTTGGGCCAACCTCAGGCAGCTCCAATCTGACCAATACACATGTGTGCCTCCCAGGCATCTCTCGAGTGCCTATAATATGGAATTGGCACTCATTCGTGTATCAGCCCCCTGTCGTGCACCACTCTACTGACCTTCGATCGATCCTCGATCATCGTACGAATATCACGTGACCCTTTAGTATCTTTTGTTGCTTGGCTGACCCTTGACCAACTTTTAGTCTACCCTCGCACAGACATTGCACGTTCTGTCGATAATTATGCATTTGTTATAGTTCCCACAAGGGTGTGACCAAAAACGAAACACTAATAAACCTAGTGCTTCCACACATTTCTCAAGATTTAGCAACCTAGAAATAACATCATTTGCTTTTTGGAAAATCTTTTCTTATCCACCGTTGAAAGATTTAATGCACGACATAATGTAAAAGTTATTTTCAATAAGTGATACCAAATTACAAAAAAAAAAAAAAAACTCCTACAGTGATTGGAGCTTTTATTTTCATCAGAAAATTCAAGGGCCCTTGGTGTGATGGTGCTAGTGGTCTAATTATTGACTAATAAATATTCTAATGTCAAATTTAAAAATGGTCTATTGTACTTCAGTAAGAAAAAAGTAAAATTATATTTAATCAGAAAAATAATATTAAGGTACCAAGATAGACTATTTAAAAATAATAAAAATTGGTATGATTAAGACATTCCTAACTATAATCGGAAGTGTTATATATATGTGTGTGTGTGCGTGCACGTGCATGTGTGCATTTTGATTTGGTTTTATTCGATTTGAGTTTTTAAATCGTAAACAAATAAAAAATGCAGTTTGACTGAAAAATCAAATAGCAACTAAGGTGCTCATAAGTTAAACAATTGTTGAAGGTTTGGTTTAGCTTTGTTTGAGTGATTTGAAATTTATCTGTTCGACTTTGTTATGTTCTATAGGTCTAAAAAATATATTTCCATGACCTTGCATAATATAAACTAAATAAAATATATTTCATTTATTTATGTAGTTCTTTTTATCTAAAGCTTTAACTTTTCATAATTTTTCATAATTTTTCTTGTTGAAGGTTAGACCAGTCAGTCTTTTTAGCAACATACCATTTTATTTGTTTCTTTTAGCCTATATATTGGAAGTCTAATATTAGTACATATTGGCTGATATTTATAATAATAATGATACCTGATTATGCTGATGTTTCATTGTATCGATGGTTGGAGTAGTTGGAGAATGAATGGTAATCAACAAATGGAGTTGCAATACATAAATCCTGGATATCATCTGTTTACAGATGCCAAAAGGGTTTTTTTTTTTTTTCAAATTTGGATTATTTCCTTTCAAATATTAAATATAGATTTGTTATACTTTGCAGATTAAAATATTAGAAATTTAAACACATAGCAAAATGTTAAGTATTATAAAGATGAGAATGTTAAGACGGATTAGTGAAGTCACACTAGAAAATATAAAAAATGATAATATCTGAAACATTTATAAATTACATTGATAAATGTTAGAAGAGAAAAATACATTTGAGGTGGTTTGGATACTTATTACATAGGTTTAATGAAACACATCAATAAAATGAGAGTTAATTATAGTTAGAGGAATGAAAGAAAAAAGTAGATATATAAAAACATTGAATGGTGTGATAAAATGACTTATAGTTATTTTTAGATGAGAAAATATTGTACTAAATTGAATAGGATAACGAAAATATATTTTTATAGCCGACCTAACTAGTGAAAAATAAGGCTTTGTTGTTAATGTGGCTGTGAATTATTCCTTTTTAAATTAGTTATTGGATTTTTAATTGTTAATTTTTGTACTAACTCAAAAATAATTGAAAAAAGATATATAAATGAAGTATATTTTAAAATTATGCCAGTTCTTGGAGCTTATAAGCTTATTGAAAGAAAAGAAGATAAATTTTTATTTGACGATAACAAATATAAGTCTTTGCTAGAAGTAATTTGGAAACAATATTTTGAATTTGCTACTTAAATCTATTGTTGGAGTCTTTTTTTAGTTAAATTGTAAAACTATAATTATTGTTGTTTTATATTTTCAGTGCTTTCTATTATATTATTTAATTTTAGTAATAAATACATAACCATTTTATATTTATGTTTTATTAATATATCAAAACAAATTCAGAACTTCAATTTTAAATGTATTGGAAAAATGGATCCCCCTAGTGTGAAAATACTGAGATTAGTATTGACTGTAATAATATTGTTATTAGATATATCAAATAATATTTATCATTATTTGATACGTTAAAAGAAAAAATTTTATAAGATTCATAAACTGATAGGAAAATATCAATTGATGTATCATAATTTATTGGCCTTTTGGCTACATACCTTAATTATTTTGTGATACCTTGAAATATAATATCAAATTGATATTTACTTTAATGGTACTGCTTATAAATAAAAAATATTAATAGCAATCATGATCATATTTGACAATGTATATGTGTTGGATATATTTGAAGAATTTATTTTTTAAAATTAAAAATTTTCAAATAATTTTCAACCGTTATGACAATGTATTGTTATTTGGATGTGGTATCGGAGTAGACAGATTCCGATATATATATGTACCTTTATATTGAATATCAGTTGAATGGTTTTATAAAAAAAATTTTAAAAAGTCAAATTTCTAGTAAAACATAACCGATATAAATTATTATTTTATCTATTCAAGAAAGTGATTGCTAGTTAATGGATATGACTTCATGTCAAATATGAATTATCTGGCCAGGAAGTAATTTCAACCATGGTTCCATCGAGGTAAATGACAATTTACAAACAAATGAAGTTAATGGGAGGGTTTGCAAATGTGCTTAAGAAAGCTTACACACACACACAAAAAAAAAAAAAAAAAAAAGGTGCATGAGAAATGCATATTGGAGAAGAACCCACAAGCTTGGACATGTAGAATGAAGAACATGCAGCTTCAAATCTCCAAGATAGTACTACTGAAGTATACAAGTTCACAACTTTCAATTTTGTTACTGCTTATCATTTGCTGAAGCATTCATTGTAAATAGATCTAAATAAAATTAGAGTTGGCAGAAAATGGGGTAAATTTTTGTAAAAATTTATAATCGTTAAATTTGGATGAGCCAAAGTCTACAACAGTGCCCCTCCATAATAATCTCAATTGGGTTGGTTTAGACTGATTTACATTATTAATTTATATTTGACAAATACTATAGAATTTTGGGTCGATTAAATTAAAATAATAGGCAACACGATTCTAATCATGTCTGAAATCTATTGATATTTATTGCAAAATAATAGTACCACAAAATCTCGAGAGAAGATACGAATATTAGTATTAATTATAATATGTATTGGTATTAGACATATGTGATAAAATTATATTTGTGTGAATGAAACGGAAGGAATAAATGTTGTCTAATCTATGGAGCATATTAGTTAATATATTAAAATAAAATTTTAGTAAATACACATATCATAATTTTATCGTGGCATCTTGAAAAATTTTGATATCGGAGGGTCGTAATACTTCTAAGCTTTCTAGAATGCTCGATAACATCATAACTCCTTTTCTATATGATGGAAATTAACAGTAAAGATCACCATGGACCATCCATTGAACCGACCATTAAATCGGCCATGAATTGATAGCTGAATCCTTAAGTAATTGTGCTAATATTGGATTGAAGACATCAACCCAAGCTATCCCAGGGTCAACTACTGAACCGGCAATCGAATCGGTTGAATATGCCACATATTAAATCTAAATTTTAAATAAATGTAAAATTTTAAAGTTAAGCTATTAAATTCGAATATGCCATATGTCAAAAATATGAATTTTTGACATTTTTGCCTAAACATGTAGTGACATGCCAAGAAGACCAATTGGAGTAATAGTCCCATAAGTTGGGCCAAGATCCCGATTATAAACCTATTCAGTAGAAACGAAAGAATCATTCGGTTGAGAAACTGGTTGCTATCCGCGAAGAGGTGAAAAAACTTTCCAATGCTAGATTCATCAGGAAGGTCCAATATTCAGACTAGTCATCTAATGTGATCCTGGTCAAATAAAGTGATGGGAAGTGATGAATGTGCGTCGACTTCACTGATGTCAACAAAGTATGTCTTAAGGATAGAGTTCCGTTATCGAAGATTGATCTACTCGTAGACTCAATGTCTAGACATAAACTGTTGAATTTTATGAACACATATTTAGATTACAATCAGATTTGAATGAACCTAGAGGACGAGAAGCACACATCATTCATGGCCGACCAAGGGACATACTGTTATGAAGTTATACCATTCGGACTAAAGAATGCCGGTGCCACCTACCAATAACTTGTCAACAAAATGTTTGAAATCCAAATCGAACGGAATATGAAAGTGTATGTGGATGACAGATTCATCAAAAGTAGAGCGATCGATGATCATATTCATGATCTGGACCAGGCGTTCAATGTCCTTTGGATACACCAAATGAAGCTCAATTCGACAAAGTATACGTTTGAAGAAACCTCGTGAAAGTTTTTGAGTTTCATCTTCTTACATTAAGGAATTGAAGCAAACCTTGAAAAAATCAAGGTTATCCTCGACATGAATCCATCTGGGACTGTGAAAGAAATCCAGAAACTCACTGGGAGGTTAGCAGCGCGCTCTCATTTCTAGGCCGAATTAGCAGATCCAGAAGTTATAGTAACCGACAATAGGACCTAGCTCACTAGCAAGCAGTTCACAAAATATTGTGTTAATTTGAGGATAAGGTTGGTTCATACCTTCGTTGCTTACCTACAAACCAACAAACAAGTAGAGGTTACTAACTGTACACTACTACATGGTTTAAAAACGAAGTTTGAAAGTGTTGGGGGCTCATGTGTAGACGAGTTACTATCTGTATTATGGTCCTACAAGACGACGCCTAGAGAGTTGTCTCATGAGACGCCCTTTAGCCTATACTATTGGACCAAGGCTATAATTCTAATAGAGATCGGACTGCCTAATCTCCAGGTCGAATGTTTTGATTTACTCAACAGTTCTCAAAGTCTCTGGAAAAACGTTGACCTACTTGAAGAGACTGGGGACATTGTGCAGTTACGGACGACAGCTTATCAGTAATGGATTGTCAAATATTATAATAAGAAGGTAAGGGCACGCTAATTTGAAGTGTGAGACTTAGTCCTACGAAGTATTGAAGCTACCGGCAAGAATACCAACCGGAATAAGCTTTTACCTAATTAGGAGAGTCCTTTCCTTGTCTCGGTCATTCTCTAAAATGGGGAGTACAAGATACGCACCCGGAATGGCAAACTTGTCCCTTGGACAAGGAATGCCTTTCATCTCAAAAAATATTATCAATAAGGTTAGTTTGTATCATCTGAAATGTTTGTAAAATCTGTTATATTTTATTAATAAAATAATTATTTATTGTTCATGTAAATGCTTACTTGCCATTTCATAAAATTACATAACTTAGGCTTCCCCTAAATCAAGTGGGGTCTATTTACCTGCCCCTCAAACCACCACTTGGTGGTCAACAAAACTCGATCATATTATTGAGCGACCCTAACGAGGTTGGATCGTAACATTTGGTCACGGAACCAAACGGCCCTCATGTGGTTGAGAGCTAAAAACATAGGAGACTTACTTAAAGTACGAATGTAAAGACCTCCAATTAAAGGAGATAGTATTGTTAGTTGATCATTGTCCAAAAAATTGAAGTCAGACACACTAAAACTCTAATACCCTTTGGTATGTCCGAGTGATAGAAGTCACGTGTAGACAACGGCTTAAGTCATCTCAAGAGTTCGGCATTTAAGTCTATAATACTCGACCAGATTTTATACATATATATTATATATATATGTATGTATAAATAACAAAGAGAGAGAGAAAGAAGATAGACACAATTGTAAAAAATTTATTTTATTCCTTTATAAAAATATTACAAGTATAAGATAATATACATATATATATATAATATTTATTCTGAAGGAGGATCATCATGAGGCTGTGAGGTCTTTGGCAAGGGCTCCCAGAACTCCACATCGTCTCTGTGACAGTACAACACATCTGATTTGTGTCGAGCGTTGGCGTTCCTTGGATGGAATATGGAAATAGGAATATTAGGAGCCACCATCTTGATGATGTGTCAACAAAGGCTGATACCGTCTCAATACTTATACTCTATTACCTACCTAATGTCATTTAGACAGATGGATGTCCAAAGTTTACTCTCCAGCTTGAAGTTCTGGTCACAAAGGAGAGCGTGCTTCTACTTCGTCTCAAACAACTCATGTTTGAGATGGGAAACATGCTCTTTCAAGGCTAAGAACTTCTCTTTTTCAATGTAACTATGAGACAGATGGTCAGCAGTGGATATGAGACGATAAACCAGCTCTTAAAGTTGTAAGAGAAGAACAAGTTGGAAATTGTAAAATAAATAATAAAAGAATTAAGGAGAGGTTTGGCCAATACTTCGGAGAAAGATGAGCCCCCTTTGGGAGCATTACTCATAAGAACCTCCAAAACCTCCTGGAACTCTGGCTCTGGGTGCTCTACAGCGGCTATCTCAACTGCCTCGCTAACTCCAGTAAAAACATCCTCCTAGGTCTCAAGTACTGGGGGCTCGAAACCAATTGTTCCGACTTCTGCCTCGGATGCTGCTTTCCCCTCGAACTCGGACGTGGGGGCCTCCAGGCATGCCACATCTGCCACATGAACTCGTCTTTCTACCTCGTCTTCATCTTTGGCCTTGGACATTGGGCGTTCGGAAGAAGGTACCTTGGCAACCTCAGTTGGAAGTTTCGGGACAACTACCTTTGGGATGCTAGCCTCCAGAACCTTGACTTGAGGCACCTCCTCGGCCTCCTCAGACTGAGTCTTACTGATCTAACGAGCGCCCTTGGTGAAGTTGGCAAGAAGATTAGGCAGAGGCTCTTCAGCTAGAGATAGCAGAACGACCGACACCCCATATGTGGTAAGGGTTGGAGCTGGGATACGAATGTACTCGACTCCAGCCTCAATATCACCCATTGCAGTAGACTCCAAAGGCTCACAGCCTTTATCTGGAATGACGGCCTTTGATGTTTGGGCCGAGGAAGAAGCAAGAATTTGGTCGATCCTCATTGACGACCTCTTTCTCCTTGCAAGTTGATTGATGGTGGCTTCGTCATCATAAGAGAACCTAGCCAAGGCCTCTTCGCGCTCAAGTGCCAGGCTGAAGGCTCACTTATTTGTACATGCCTCTATTTTCTCTTCAACTTTCTCTTAGGAATCGACGGTGCTAGAGGCGCATCTGACCTCTCTAATAGAAGCTCCCATTTGGCGTGAGCTAGATATCCAGCTAGCAGCCATCGGTTTTTCTTCTTTTCGTTAAAGGAGCCAGCTTTTTCCTTAATAACATCTATCAATGCCTTAGCCAACTCCTTCTCGTACCCTAGCACCTCAGTATTGAAAGATACTAAAACTCGGCCCCACTCCTTGGAGAGCTTCCGTCCAGAGGGAGTCATCAAGAAGAAGAATTGGTCTTTCCATCTTTTGGTTGAGTTAGGGTTTCCCCCACTCAACACAAACTCAAGGCATGGAAAGACTGAGATCCAATATGCTCCATGTTGAAATCTAAAAATAACTTTTATAGCCTTGGTGTCTAACATCAGGCCATGAATACGAGCAAAAATCCACAAAGAAATCAAATACCTAATAGCGTTGGGTTACAGCCTTGCAACCAGGATATGGAGAGCCGTCATGATTTTATTCAGTTATGGTGCCATTGGAAATCGAAGTCCTCCTTTGAGATGAGTTTTGTATATAATAACATATCCCTTTCGTAGAGAACAAGCTCTGCCATCCACTCCAGGTAAGAGATATACTAAAGAGCTCAAAATCTTGTACCGAGCACGAAGGTAGTCGACGTCGGCCGATATGAGAACCGATTGGATGTCGTTAACTCTAGGAACTATTAGGGAAGATAGCGATACTTTGAAAGGAGGAAGAAGATGAAAGGGGATCGAGGAGAGCAAAAAATAGAAAGAAAGCTTTCAAAAAAAGTGTGGGAATGAAGGATTCAAACTACTTAAAGCAAAACCTTTTGTGTTGAAATGACGCCATAAGAGGAAAATTCAAAAAGACGCGCGTCATCATGGCAGCGATACGTGTCAACACCCTATAGGCTGTGTAGCACGTCAATCATCTGAAATTAGTAATGATGATTGGTGTAATTTCGAGAACAGCACGAGACTCGAAGAAGCTCATATTTAATACTGTTGCTAGTGGCGCAGATAAAGTTTGTTACATTAGAAGTCCTCGTCTGGACATGCAATGAAGCTCGTTGGACCGAGAGTGCTCGTCCAGCCAGCCAATGAAGTCTTTCGGACTAAGAGCTCGGGTTCGGACAACCGACTATTGTCAAACATTATACTGGATTGCTAAACTTCAAGTTTGATGGTATGGGGGTTAGTAATGGGCATAGTTGCTAACGACCTAAGAGGAAAGTCTGTCAAAGGATTCGACCCATAATAAAATAAAACAGAAACCCTGTCGGCCCATATAGCCAAAAGTTGATATGCGAGCCTATTGTCCTATCCGGTCAGTTTACTTCCTGGATGAAGACGAAACTAACTCTAATTGACCGAAATCGACAACTTTCCTCTCTTATCTGGTTTAACGGATTCGGTTGCTAGTTAGGAACCACTAGTTGAATAGCATACTCTTATCTGTCTGAATGGTTCCTTAGACAGTTGGTAGAAAAAATCAACTGCCCTTTATTTCTATATAAACCTCTCCTTTCCAATAGGAGAAGGGGACGACGTTCAATAAAATGCTAACAAAGATAATCTAAAGACGCTTTCAGCATACGCTCTCTCACTCAAAATAAGACACTTTCTACAAAGCGCACATTATAAAAATCATTTTTATAAGCATTCTCATTTTACATCCTTTCTTTTCTTTCTACAAAAAAAAAATTATTGACTTGAGTATCGGAGAGTTTATTGGTGAGTGAGTCCCTATAATCCATTTACTATACATTTGTTATGTTGTACAGGATTCAGATTCAAAGCGTATAGAGATCGAACCTACGTTAGATTTATCAGACAGTTATTGGCTCTCCAATCCGTATAATAATCCAGACTCGAGGACCCATCATTTGTGTATATAACATTTTAGTTCAATTGGGACTAAGAAAGGCTAGAGCCCTAAACAAAACCGGGATTTTGACTTTTAAACGCGGGATAATAATTAAAAAAAAAAATACTACTAACAGTAAAGTTCTTTTATTATCAAAGTAGGTGACAAAATGGCTAAGTTTACGTTATTAGAATTATAATAGAAAGTAATCGCACAAGTAAAGGGAAATGTAAAGATAAACTACTTTCCAACTGAGGCGTAGCGGATATATTCATCATTTCATGGTAGAGCAAGATTGTGTGAGAAAGTTTGGCTAGGCATCAACTGCATTGTATGCCCTGGCAACTCAGAGCTTGATTTTTATTTGTCGACCCTATTCAAGGATGAATATACTTTTGTTTACACATGTGATCAATGTCAAAGAAGTGGCAACATCTCCAGGAGAAATGAAATGCCATTTCAAACCAGTTAGGAGGTGGAATTGTTTGATGCCTTGGGGCATTGATTTTATATGACCATTCCAACCATCCTATTAAAACTATTCTATCTTATTGGGTATTGTTCATTTCTCAAAAAATGGCTCAAAGCCGTAACTTTGCCTACTAATAGTGCTAAACTTGTGGCGAAATTTATCAAAGAGCACATTTTCAAAAGGTTTGGTATACCATGAGTAATCATAAGCGATGAAATTACATACTTTTTCGATCATCAATTTGCCATCCCCTTAAAAAATATGTTGGCACACATTGAGTTGTTACGGCATACAATCCTCAAACATGAGGTTAAATGAAAATTCTAATTGAAAATTAAAGTCGACTCTAGATAAAACGATAAGTATTTCTAAAAAATATTGGCCCTTCAAACTTGATAATACACAATAGGCCTACCACATTGTTTTCAAAACTCAACTCAGTCGTCCTCTTATTGACATTTATTTGGCAAGGTATATGACTTCCCGATGAAATTAGATCAGAAAGTCTATTGGGCGAGGAAGACTTTAAACTTTAATGTGGGTGCCATGGGCAAGAAGCGACACATCCAACTTATTGAGTTGGTTGAGTTAAGTAGCCAAGCTTGCCAGAGGAACTTGTAAGAGCAAAATGAAAAAATAGCACGACAAACACATCCTCTATTGAGAATTCAAGTCAGTAAATCATGCCCTACTTTACAATTTAAAGTTTAGATTATTTCTAGAAAAAATACTATCATGGTTGTTGAGCCTTTATAATGGCGTAACAGAAATAAAAAATAATAATCAGAAAAGTTTCAATGTCAATAGACAATGACTCAAAAACTATGCACTTAGTAATATTGATCGTCAATAGGTGTCTATACAGTTGACAGATAGAGCAAATGATCGAGAATGTAGCTATAGACTATAAGCAAAACGTTTCAAAGGAGGCAACCCTGATTTCCTAGTTTTAGTTATTATTTTTTTATTTTGTTTGTGCATTAGCCTTTATTTTTTAATAATAGTGGTTTATTTGGTTAGGATTTTGCATCTTTTTTTTTTTTTTTTTTTTTCTGTTTGGTTGATTAGTTGGGTGATTAAATATTAATGACGAAAATTTGGTTGAAATCAAACATGACTTTCTAAAATGTGAAGAATATTATTATGTTTTAGTTTAACCTTTAGTTTGTTAAATTTCACATAGGATTTGCCCTACATTAATCACACCTAGCTATGATCAACTAGCTATATTTTGATCACTTAAAGAATAATTTGTTTGATTATATCTTAAGATGAAATTCTAGACGGTGCATTGCTAGGAAAATAATTCAGGCCATCTTTCGAGTGACTAGCCTTTTCAGCCTATATTGTACAAATATTATCCTTAATTTACCTTTTTTAAGTTGAATATGTACATATATATTGTTAAACCACATTATGCTGCCGCCCATTTTAAGCCTAAAATGGTTGTGCTACCTTTCAAGGGAGCTTTTGAAGATCATAATATTGGGCTTTATATCTTTAGAAAAATCATTGAAATGTAAGAATTTGTGAAATAAAGAAGTATGATATGTGAATTGTGTACTATTTTTTAAAAAGGAAACAAAAATGAATAAAATAAAAAAGAACAAAAAAAATAGACTGATCATACCAGGATAACCCAAATTAGTGATATCGAGCAGAATGGAATGGTAAGATTTTTTAAGTTTATTGGATGAATAAATGATGAGAAGTCGCTTAATTTCCTTTTATATGCCATTATAACTCTTTGCCCTAAGTCATGTCAATCTTTAAAGTTTTCTTACTTTTTTGATTTATAACCCTCCTTTGATTAGTCAATTTCCTAAACCTATGGATAAAAGTTTGGAAAGACTTTTTGATTTTTTATGGGCATTTGTCTATATTAGCAGATGACATGAAAAGCAGGTATATGAAATTCACATTTTAAAATTCAACATAGTCTTAGTAATTATAAATTGGTCTCATGACTAATCATTGAAGTTTTTAACAACTATTCACACATACACATGGGAGGAATTGAATGTGATATGATGCAACTTATAAAGTTAGATCAATACACACTACAAAAAAAATATTTATTTGTGATAAAAAATTAGTAACAATTATATTTTTATCACTATTAATAATTAACATATATAATTTAGTGATAAATATATAATTTTGTTACTAAAATTTTAAAATAAAAAATAAATAATCATAATAATAATCATAATAAGATAATAATAATAGATAGTAGTAAATAATAATAATAATAATTATTATTATTATAATACTCTCCCTCTCTCTCCTGTTCTTGCCGAGCTTTCTCCGATCATCCTCCGTCTCTCTCTTTCCGTGTCTCTCTCTCGATCCTTCTCTTTTTCCTTCTCCTCCCTTTCTCTTTCTTCTACCATTCCTCCCTCCTTATTCACCTTCCATTTCTTCTTTTACTACTTATTCGACCGTTCCGCTTGTTTCCTTTCCTTCCTCTTCTGTTTCTCATTCTTCTCCTCCCTTCAACTTTCTTCCTCTTCATTATGGGAGAGAGTAGAGAACGTGTGCCGCTGCTGTTATCGCGCCTGATATCACCAGAAAGAAAGCCATTGTTTCCGTCGCTGCTATTTCTTGTTGCCGTGGTTGTTAACCGTCTCAAACCAGGCAAGAAAAATCTTTCTTCTCTTACGAGTACTGTAAGGAATCAGACCGAAATGTAGATGGAGAAGATGAAGATGAAGAGGACAACGAAGGAGAAGGCTCTGGAAGCCCTCAAGTGCAGGCGTTGGAAAGTGGCGAACTTCTGAGCCACATTAATTGTATTGCAGAATTTGTACACGCACACAGCCAAAGGAGGGAGCACAACTCCTTATAATGAAAAGAAAAACAATAAGAAAAAGGAAAGAATAAATCGGTAACCGAAAAGAAAAGGAAAAATAAAATCCTAACCTAAAACAATTACATAACAGTACAAAGAATATATATCCTAAAATACAAATTATCTAAAAATTAAAAATTTACAAAGTGGGAGGATCACATATTTTCTAAGACGCCCCCGCAAGATGGAGCATATATATTAATAATGTCCATCTTGGATAGATGTGAATTGACCCGGTGGGACGGTAAAATCTTAGTGAAGATGTTAGCCAACTGATTATGTGTGGTGATGTGATGTGTCCGAACGCTCCCTTCTTGAATCTTGTCATGGACGAGATGGCAATCCAATTCGATATGTTTTGTGCGCTCATGGAAAACAGGGTTGGCTGCAATGTGAAGTGCCGCTTGATTATCACAATATAGGTATGCTGCATGTGGATGTGAAACCTGCAAGTTATCTAAGACATAGCGTAGCCAAGTTAATTCACAACAAGTTGTGGCCATAGATCTATATTCGGCCTCGGCAGAGGAGCGAGAAACCACAGGCTGTTTCTTGCATTTCCATGAGACGAGGGAATCTCCAATAAAAATACAGTAACCTGTGATAGATCTTCATGTGTCTGGGCATGAAGCCCAATTTGCATCACAAAAAGCTCTTAGTTGAATGTTAGAGGTGGAAGAAAACAATATGCCTTGGTCAAAAAAATTTTCCCAATTATGAAAAAAAAAGAAGAAAAAAGAGTCTTCGAGAAGGGGAAAAAGTAGATAATTTTTATGTATTATTCTTTTAATGAATTAGAGTAGAAGTTTGTAATTTCAAAAATTCTAAATTTGTAACTATCTTTTCTGCCTCTATGCACAATTCTTGGCAATTTTTTGAAGTCTATAACTTCAAAGACTTCAAGTTTATTGGCAATTAGTGGCCCATCTGATGAGCCAAGTTTTAATCCAGTTGTAGATGTTGGAGATACATCTTTCTTTATGTTCAGGTAGTTTCATATACAATTGACCACTATTTGCTAAAATATAGTCATTTCTATATGTTTTGGACCCATAGATCTTGTTGTTGCAATTTGAAGGCTTCAAATTCTTATTCCTTTTTCATTTTGGATCTAAAGTTGTTGGTCCTGTGACTTGTATGAGACGATTTTATCATGAGTGTAATTGTTTTAGGATATTTTATTAATATACACTGATGTATAATTAAACCAGTTTTGATTCCAACGTCACCAAACTTTTGCAATTCCTCATTTAGCTCGAAGAATTTGACTTACAAAGTCATAATTTGAAATTACATGCTCTATTTTGAAGTATCATGGAACTAATACAACGGAAAGTTTTTTTCTTATTTTTTTAATATAATTTTAAATGTAATTAAGGCCAATAACTAAATATGAGTGACTGTTAATGTTTGAAATTCCATCATTGGAATTCAATCTAATGCTATGTCAATGTTGAAATGCAATCATGCCCTGTAAGTGGATTTTGAAGCATTTCTTGGAAAATATGCTCTGTCAACGTGGATGTCTTTCCTATTGAGCCTAAGCAGATATCAGCCGGGATATGAAAGCAACTGTTGGTTCTTCGACACATCATACTGTTTGAAATAGATTTCAAACATCAAATGGGTAGCAAGCAAATAAAAAGGCAAAAACGTCAAAGCCCAATCCCTTCACCTCATACTAGCAGCCACGGTTTACTTCACTTGGCGAGAACGCAATTAAAGAATGTTTCATAACTCACGCCTATGGGATGAGACCTGACTTGTTAACCTAACCACTGACATGGTTCGTCATAAGTTGGAGATGACTATCATTAGATAGAACAGTGACAATAGATCCATCGCTGCTCGCTGAAATTTAAATTTAAATTACGTGTGTAGGAGTCAGACTTAATTGTTTCTTCCTTATGTTTTCTTTGATGTTTCTTTTTATGTCACTTTTATGAAGTTCGGGGGATTCCCTAACTATTATTCTCTACTCTTAAGATAATAAGAGACTTGGTGATAGAATATAGTTTTGTAAATTCTTTCAACTTTAACATATAAATTATTTACCAAAAAAATCTTTAAGAACAGTGTAACTAAGATCAGTGGAGATTACAACACGATTCAAAATTTATTCGGATGCTCGAACATTTCTTTTCTCGCTTTCTCTTTTTTTCTCATAGTGTCGGTGCTCAAAGTCTTAAAAATAGCAAAATGGTATCTGTAAAATCATGTTAGACATATTTATATCAGAACTGGCGTGCGAGGGCCCATTGGACGCACCTCGCACATGAGAGCGACTGTAATCTGCACACGTGCACCCAATGCGCACATGATGTGCACATGACCATTGTAATCACGCTAGAGTGCCTTCTCGAACATATATCTGGCGCTGATCAATCTAAAAAATCATGCTCATGCATCCCTCGCGCATTCCTCGAGCAGGCTCCAATTTGGAATCAGTGCACATGTGGCAATGAGGTGCCCGTCGCATACTGCGTTGTAATTTTTTTCAGATTAGTACAATACACATGCGTCCTTGTGCAAATTTTTAAACGATACATTAAATGGGTATGGGCCTTATACGAGAGTGACCCATATTTTAACAAACTTTTCCTCATGACCTTATCAAGTGTTAACAATTCTGAATCAACAACATTCCGCACTCAATGATATTTTACATCTAAGTGTTTCGATCTAAAATGAAATAACGAGTTTTTACAAAGATGAATTGCACTTTGACTGTCACAAAGTAGCACATATTACTCTTACTTGAAGTTGAGTTTTTGGATGAATTTCTCTATCCACAATATCTCCTTACTTGTCTCTATCACAGTAATAAATTTTACTTCGTAGTCAAGACAGTAATACACATCTATAACTTAGATTGTCAAGAAATAGCTCTTCTTGTGAACATGACTAGATTTCCTGAGATAAATTTTTGAAAGTCAACATTGCCTATCATGTCTATATCAGTATACCCAAGAAGTAGCTTGTTGCTTTCGAAACACAAGAACAGCTTGAAAGATTATCGAAGATACCTCAATATCTATTTTATCGTAGACCAATGCCCTTACCGGGATTTGAAAGAAAATGGCTAACCATTCTTACAGTATGAGCAATATTTGGTCTTCTATATACCATAACATACATTAAACTGCCCATGGGGGATGCTTCTCATGTTTTTGTTTTCGTCATCCATAAAAGGACATTACCGGTTACTCAATTTAAAATGATTGGCTAACGAAGTGCCCACAAGTTTGGACTTTTTCATGTTAAAATGTTAAAGTATCTTCTCAATATAACTCTTCTAGACATTCATAATTTTCTTATTTTACAGTTGCAAAATATTCTTATATTCAGAACTTATTTCATTAGCTCCAAATTCTTCATAGTAAATGATTTCCCAAGTTGTTACTGCAATTCGGTGATTTGGTAGGTATTTCACCTAGTAATTAGTATATTATTCATATAGAGTAGAAGAATAATAAAGTCATCTTCGAAAACCCTTTGAACAAATATACATTGGTTCGAAATAATCTTTCGATAGCCTAACTTATCATAATAAACTTAAACTTTTTATACCATTGTTTCGGGGCTTACTTCAACTTATATACGCTTTTATTCAAACAACACACTAAACACTCCTTCCCCTTAACACAGAATCCCTCCGACTATTCTATGTAAATCTTTTCCTCAAAGTTACCATTAAGAAAAGTCGTTTGTACATCAAACTGTTTGACTTCCAAATAAAAAACCATAGCCAGTCTGAGAACCACCCTGATTGAAGATATTTTCACAATCGTGGTAAAGACCTTGAAATTGATACTCTTCCACTAATTAAAGCCTTTCACAACTAGCCTCGTCTTATAACTTAGTTGTGGGCTATTTTTGTTAGTTTTCAAACGAAAAATCCACTTGTTCTTCGAGGCTTATTTGCCCTTAGATAACTTGGAAAACTTAAATATGTAGTTCTCTTATAACGACTTTATCTCTTTTTGCATAACCTTCATCAACTCTGACTTGTGCTCATCTTTCATAACTTCATCAAAGCTTTTGGGTTCTCCAACATTGAAAAGCAACACATATTCATCAACTAATAGGCAAGTAGAGGACCTTCAATCTCTCATGGATCATTGGAGTAACGTGATCTTGGTAGGTCTAGCATCATCATGAGGAACAACATCATCCTCATTTGTATCATCCACTCCATCAAGCATAGGAGTCACATGGTCTTTTTCTCCCTCAACATTGCCTTAATCACTGTCTTTATTATCAACAACTATTGGTATCAAGGATTTAGAATTTGTATCACAAAGTCGGCAACTATCATTATTGGAAATTACCTTTTTTATTTTGTTGATATTTTTAATTGTCTCATCCTCGACAAATACCACATCCTTTAATCGAGCAAGCTTCTTCTCTATTGAATCGTAGAATCGATATCCCAACTTATCTTCCCTGTAGCCGAAAAGGATGCACTATTTTGTCTTTGATTCCAACTTAGACCATTTGTCATTCGAGATGTGGACAAAAAACTTGCAGTCGAACACACATAACTAGTTATAGGATACCTCTTTTTCGAACCACACATTTTCTGGCACTTCTCTATTTAGTAGGCCGCTGGGTGATAAGTTGATCATGTGAGCCATGACATTCAAGGCTTCCCCTAAAATGAACCAAGGAGCTTTGCCTCCAAAAGCACACAGCAAACTCCTTCAATCAGCATCCAATTTATCCGATCAACCACACCATTTAGTTACGGTGTTTTCGATGGAGTGTTTTGATATCAAATTTTGTGGGTCTGATAGTTCATGTCAAATGCTCCAATATGCTCTCTGTTGTTATCACTCCGGATGTACTTTAACTTCTTCCTCGTTTGTCTCTCTACCAAGGCATGAAATTATTCAAAAATATCAAGGGCTTAATCCTTTGATTTCAGCGGATATACCCACAGCTTTATTAGACAATTATTAATGAACGTGATAAAATAAAGTGCTCTTCTGAGTATTTTAACTTTAAGAGGACCACATATGTCTATATGAACCAACTCGAGAAGATCCGTCTTCTTTGTGGACAAGTTTGTCTGGAACGACTCTCAATATTGCTTTTCCGCCATACAATGAGAGAAATTGTTCAATTTAGCTTCCTTAACATCTCAAAAGAAATTTTTTTTGCCAAATAATTCAGCCCCTTTTCACTCATGTGATTTAATTATCGATGTGACAAGTCTAAATACTCACCGCTTCTCACAACATTTATGTCTCCGGTTGAAGTTAAGGCTTGTAACACCTACAAGTTGAAAACTTTCTTTCCTCGAGTTATAACTAGAGATCCTTTTGTCAACTTTCATATTCCTTCACAAAATGTGTTGTAAAATCCTTCATCATTGAGCTTCCCTATTGAAATGAGATTCAACCGAATATCTAGGACGTGTCATATATCCCTTAATAATAGCTTGGTTCCATTGTTGGTGATTAGATACACATCACCATAGCCAATAATCCGAGATGTGCCTTCATTTCCTATTCAGCACTTCAAAATCATCGGGAGTATAAGATGTGAAAATTTTTCTTCTCGACAATATATAGAGTGAAACATCACTATTTACCACCCAATTAATTTCATGATCTACTAGATTGATCACCTTGTTTTCTTTGTACACCAACAAAAAATTGAGCTTGATTATAACTGAGGCTTTCTCCTCATCTCGGATCTTGTCAACTTTCTTCTCGTTTCCATCAACATTTTTATATTTTTACTTATAGCAATACCTTGTGATGTGTCCCTTTCTTGTAAGTGGTGGTATTCGAGGTTTTGGTACATCGATCGAGATTTATTTTGACTCTTCTCACCAGATTTTACGCCATGCCTATTGTTTTTTCCCTATAGCTCTAATACTAGCACTTCAAAGTGCGAATAAGAAGAGCCTTGTGATCGTCATCTTATCTCCTCATTCAGTACAGTTCTTTTTACTATTTTTAGAATCACAATGTTATTTGGAGCGGTCTTAGCGATGGTGATTCGTATCACCTCCCATGAATCCAGTAAGGTGATTAATAACCACAAACCCAAAAACTTATCGTTAAACTTAATACCCATGCCACTTAATTGATCAACGCATCCTTAAAATTCATTCAATTGATTAGCAACAGACAAGCTCTTATTGTGTCTCACTTGTATCAATTTTATCAAGTGATATAATTATTATTACCAATATTTGAGGCATAAAGTGTAATATATCGGTTTGCGAACATTACGTATGCGGATAATTGAATTAATTTGATTAAGATCGAGCTTAATTTATGTGAAAAAATTAAATTTTAGGATCATGGGTCGAGTCAGCAGAGGAAAGCCTGCTGGGCGCCCGGGGTGGCGCTGCAGTGCTAGGTCCAGTTAGCCTAGGCCTACTGGGCATCAGGCTAGTGCTCGAGCGTTGGCCTGGAGTATATAAACTCGCAAGGGTTTTGATTCGGTCAATTTTTGGCCTTCATGCATGGGAAGAGAGAGGGAGAGAGAAGAGACATGAAGAAGAATCCAAGGTCCCAGGGTCTAATTCCGAGTTAGAGCCAGTTAGAAAAATGATATATCAGGTTGAGGCAAATGCACTCATACTCTTCTATTTCATTTTCTTGTACTTTTATTCCATTTTCTTTTGGTATCATCATTCCGATACCAGAATAAATTTATATATTGTATTGTTCATGATCCAAGCATGAAAATATATTGATTTCGTGTTCGAATATCAAGATTTGAGTGGTTTTTTGCAACCCAGCATCCTAACCCATGCTCCGATATGTTTTACCATTTATTTTAAATTTTATACATGATTTAGCTTTAGATAATTATTATCCATGACTTGAACATGTAAATATGTGAATTTCGTGCTCGAATTCGTAGTTTTTACCCGTTTTCAGACATGAAACCCTAACCCTGCGCCCCGGATGATTTCACTGATTAAATTAGGATTTATGTATAAATTGGTTTTAAAATATTGTTACCCACACTATGAACATATTAATTTATTATTTGGGTGTCTGAATTGGTAGTTTCGTATGGCTTATACTCACCAAAACCCTAACCCGCACCCCCTTTTGGGCTTTATTTGAATTAATCATAATATATGTATGATTTAGCTTCAAAATTAATGTTGCATGCTTTTGGAAATGTATTTGATGTCCGGACGCTCTAAAATTACATTTGGTTTACAGTGGTAAGAATTTCTTACATGTTCCCGCTTTTATGAAGAGTATGCATATATCATAAATATGTTAATTCAATATGATCTGAAATCTATGACATGAACTGGTTGCGAAAGAATTATCGATTGGAATCCTTATAATTCTATTTGGCATAAAATAAAAAGGGATTCTTAATTTTTTTTTCAAGCTCCAAAGATAACTACGCATGAACTATGAACGCGTGAGAACTCAAACTCACAAAGAATATGAAAATATGTATCTGAATAAGTTTAATGGAAAAAGAACGAAGAAGGGATATTTTGTAATTAAACGATGAACTGATGAACTGTTCTTCAGAACAAAGAACTGATTGAATTATGTGGGAACGAAGAATTATGTGCTTAAGAGAAGAATTTCCTAATGAATTAAAGAACTAAGAATTTGGACCAATGATTATTAATAATAAACTTTGACATGTCATAAATATTATAGTAAAAATTTAAGGATTATTCTGGCGATGTATCATGTGCCATGTTTTTATAACGGGTGATATTTCTTAACATGTTATATTATATATAGTGAAAGGTCGTTGCCTGTTATGAATGCCGCTTGTGGCCTATGTTTATGGCTTTGTCGATAGGGTTTATATATAGACAGTCCCCCTCTGGATCGAAAATATGAGACATTGACCTTAAATTGTATGGATTGAATATAATCCAGGTAACGACCAATCATTCTTTTAGTCAGTAAGGCCTACTGGCCCCGATCGCTCAACCAAATAAGTCTTCAGCATAAACCTATAACCAAGAAAAGACAAAGGAAATGAACTAAAGAAAATTGGGACAAATCACGAAAGCAATCTTTCCTGAATCATGATTTATAGGCTCATATGCATCTCTGTTCTTCAATTATGCATTATTATATTTTGAATATGAAATTATGCATGTCCTTTGATATTTATATATGTGCCTTGCTAAACTTGTGGCTCACATTTACTATTTTTCTCTTTCCAAATGAGTATAAATTGCACCTGTTGAGGCAGAGTAAAAGATTTAAGTCGACTAGGCATTGAAGACGATGGCAGATAACCTTATGGACTTAGTTTTGTAGCATTGAGCTTTCTGATAGATTATTTTGTATTTCTAATGGATTTTGTTCCTAGATGTATGCATGTGATGTTATCGATGTTAAGGATTTACCCGTAGTATGGTTTTCGCTGTGTTAATGAATGTTTGTACTTTTGCGGATTTTGTTATGGATAGTTAGATACCTAGCGGCATCCATTCTAAGCCAATGTCATACCAGAGTTATGACGTTGGTGCCATGTGTGGTTTTATGGCTTTTGGATCCTATGTTATAAATTGTGGATTTATATGTTGTGTTGTAAATAATAATCACAGGTTTTGTATTTGGCCGACGTCTATATTACAGTTGAAATTCTATCGAATTTTTGGTTAAAAATACTGTACGTTACATAAAATGTTTTGAGTTTGTTTTATTTTGAATGTGATTATACACGTTGTTAACGAATTGATAAATATAGTTATAAACTTATTCATATTTAAAAGCCCATTCCTCATTGGATTTTAACTCGAGTTTTTACGTAGCAAATACCAAAAATACATTGTTTTAACAAATAACAAATCATTCAGCTTACTCCTCCAAATATCATAGTTTGAGCCATTCAAATAAATCATCTTATTTTCAACCTCCATCAATTTAAATAAGTTTCAAAAAGAAAACCAACAGTGTTTTTTATACCACTTGTTGAAACTAGACCACTTATTTAAATTGAAAAAAAAATAATCAATAGCGCACAATAAGTAATAATCGCAAATAATAAAAGACACACGATTTTGTATGAAAAACTCTCATTGTGAATGAAAGGAAAAAAATCATGGGACTATACGTCCAAAATATCCACTATGCAATATATATTTGGTTATACAAATTCTAAACATATAATGACACAATACATTGTAATAAATAAGTCTGAGCAATAATGAATACAATACTAAAGAAAAAAAATAAGATTGGTAAAATATTCTTCTCAACTTCAAGAATAATGTACCTAAGGTCAGTGAAGATTAAAATACAATTTGAAATTTACTCGAATGTTCCAACCTTTATCTTCTCTCTTTTCTCTCTCTTTCTCTTCTTTTTCTCACAGTGTCGGTACTCAAGGTTTCAAAAATAGCAAAGTGGTAACCCTAAAATCATGTTAGGTACATTTATACAAAAATCAGTGCATGAGCGCCTGTCGCACGCGAGATCACTATAATCTGCACACGAGCACCTTCTCTAGCGCGCATTGGGTGCTGATTAATTGGGAAATTACACTCGTGTGTCCTTCATACATTTCTCAAGTGGCCTCCAATCTGGAATCAATGCACATGCGGCAATTAGGCACCCATTGCATGCCACACTATAATTTTTTTAGATCAGTACAATGCATGTGTATCATCGTGCAAACAGCCAAACGACATATCAAATGAGTATATGAGATCCACACAAGAATAACACACAACCCAACATTTATCATTAGAAGATCGTACTTGGCTTGTGCAAAGTTTAGAGCGTTGTAAATTGGTTGCAGCAAAGGCCAGAGTGACCATTTGTCGAAGTGAACAAATCTCGGAGTATTTGTGCGGAAAGTGCACGCGACAGGCTGACCGACTTAGAAGCAAAAAGTCAATTGGCTGGGCAGCATGAAGTCAGCTGGACGGACAGCAAGTGGTGATGGCTAAGGGCTAGTGATGACCGAGGACACTAAGTGATGGCCAAAGAGATTAGTGACGACCGATAACTCTAGGTAATAGCTAAAGATACTAGTGATGACCAAGGACACTGGGTGATGGCCAAAGAGATTAGTAATGATCGAGGACACTAGGCGATGGCCGAGGATACTTGTTGTTGGCCAAAGAGACTAGTGACGACCAAGGACACTAGATGATGACCAAAGAGATTAGTGACGATCGAGAATACTAAGTGATGGCCAAAGAGATTAGTGACAATTGAGGACATTAGGTGATGGTTGAGGACAGCTTACATGGAAAGCTGACAGTTGACTTTTTAGAGTTAGTAAGCTTGTAAAGCAAGTTGCTGACTTGTAGAGTATGGGCTGTCTGTGCAGAGCAGGTTGACCTGCAGAGTATGTGCCGTCTTGAAAAATGTGGAAACTGGTGAAGCCATAGAAAAAACCAAAGTTGGTGTGACAAATTATCTGTAAGATCAGGTTAGGTGAGTAAATGAAATTTGGAGCAATAGTCTTTATAAAAGTGCACCAGGCGCTTTGGTTGCGGGGTGTGGTGGGCAACAGAGTGCATCACCGTCTGTGCAACAGGATAGTGACAGTGGAATGAAGAGTGGAACGGGGCTAAGTGCTGAAGGGAACTCTTAACATTCACTATTGTCACCGCACTTGTAAAATCAAAGTGAGCAGAGTGTACCGCTAGTGAGAGGAGGAAAAGAAGAAAAACAGGGAGATAAGTGTGAATGAGAGTTTTCTTACTTTAAAGTTATTTTTCTTGTTCTGTCTCGGGTGTGTAGTGGATATTCTGTCTCGGGGGTTACTTGTAACCGATTTTATATAGTGAAAGTTTGTTCAGAATTTATCCTATAATTTTTTCCTTTATTGAGAAAGATTTCCACGTTAAAAATATTGTGCACTCTTTGTTCTTTGTTCCTAGTAAATCAGTGGCTGACTGATTGACGGGAGGATTTGGATTTTCGCTGCGTGGCTGCCATTTTTATCCGCTCAATTTTGTCCGACTTGCATTTCCTTCAAACCCCAACACCTTGTTTACTAGTGCGTATCTTTTCACCATTAATTTCACCATTGTAGAGGCTGTTTCTAGATTTGTTTAGGACAATGTTTGAATCTCTTTAACCACACATATCAGGGTTGCTATCGGTGGTGAAAACTCCAATTCTGTTAAAAAAGTGAAAAGACTCTTTCTAGATTTGTTCAGGACAGTGGTATTGGTTTTCATGGCGCCACCACCAGGATTTCAACTTTGCTAGGAGTTTTACATTGGGCGAGGTTTAGATTTTGAATGATGCTTTGGAGGCTACAAATGGCCAATATTCTCCCACTACCTCTTCTAGGAATTCCCTTAGCAGAGAGATTAAGGTGGTTGGTATTGTTATTGTGGCGGAGACTACTACTAGATGTTCTTCATCATTTTTTCTACTTTATTTCCTTTTCATCTAACATCAGTCATCCTTTCACCAATGATATTGACTATTTTTCCATTGTCGGCTCCCTTGTTCGCCTTTGTTTTTTTGTCATCCATCACTTTGTCTTTATTCGACCTTGGGTGCTTGAATACTTTCTGGAAGCATGTTGCTACTATTACAGATTGTTCTGTTATATCTGTTGAGGCTGAGTTTTCGAAGCACATTGCTCTAGTTGCTGCTACCTTGTAGAGTCCATTGGGGTGGCATTTTCGAAGTCGGTTGCTCCTTTAGCTGCCATCCCTACATAGTCAATTGTAGAAATATTTTTAGAGTTTTACGAGCCAACATATTACTGGATTCGGGGGGCGTCTATCGCCTCTAGCAATAGACACCGTCCGTCGCCCAACCAGGGCCGTCCGATTCTGATGGGATAGCCCACGCATTTTTTATGCTAGATATGACATCAACCGTTCGATTTTAAATTTAATCAAATGGTTGAGATTAAATATTAGGTGATAAGATTGTGGCTGTCTGTTTCATCTAATCCAACAGTTGGAAAATCATTCCTAACAAACCCTAAATTTAAACACGAAAGAAAAAAGAGAAGGACCACTGTTTCTCTCAAAGCTTCATTGTCTGCTCTCCACTCGCTTCTCTCCTCTCCTCACCAGATTTGATCTGTTCTTTGGTGAAAGAGGAAAGAGAATCAACATTTCTCTCAGAGTTTCATCTTCTACTCTCCCGTCTTCTCTCCATTCTCTTCTCTCATTTCCTTGCCAGTTTTAATCTATTCTTCGGTGGTACTTCGCTCAGATTCTTCGGCGGCTGGCACTTAAATCTAGTAATTTGTTCTCTCTCTTACCTCAACCAACTTATTATTTTGTTGGGTGACAACCAAATCTACCCTAATTTGCATGCTTGAGAGAGAGAGAGAGAGACTGCGTCAGAGAATGAAAAGCCTCATATATGCTCTTACATCGCTATGGCCGTTTCGTACTCTAATCTGTCTCTAGCTCTCTTGCAATAGATCGCATCCTTGGTGATGGTGAGAGCTAAGATGTTCACTTCCTATATTGTGGTTGAGCTCATTCTACTTTTTTCCTTTTCTAAAAGTAGAACGAGTAATCAATTCAGTGCTAAGCTTTGATCTCAGACTCTCTTTTCTAAAATTTGTAACCGATTCTTTTTTTTTCTAAATATTTACCCCTCTCCCGATTTATGATATTGGTTAGATAGGCATTATCTCTTTTTTTTTTCAGTATTGTTGATTTTTGTCTAGTTGGGGATTCAGGGACCAAATAGAATTTGTTGAAAACTCGAGAGTTACAATTCTCAACCTGTTCAAAATGGGCTTTCTTATTTTTGTTGAGCAAACACCATTGGGCGATGGGGACGCCTCTCGAGGTCATTGCTTCCCCGAAGAGGATAGGTGGAGGCGAGAGTGGAACTGTAATGACAAATATAACCTTACTGTTTAAGACCCATTTAAATCAGAAAATTAAAATTATAAAATTAAAATTATATTTGAAAAATTCAGAAAAAGGAATGCTAAATCCTTGTTATGGGTTGAGTTCCAAACACTGGTTGGTTACCAATTATATTTTTTTGATACCTGTATCTAATGATTTACTACTTCTATGTATTGCATTTCAATTCACTCTTCATTAATTGTTTATTTCATTTGATTTTCTAATTTTTTGCCTTAGAGGTTTTGTATTTGTTTTTATCCTAGGGCTATTGTATTATCATATTAATAAATCTGTTGCTATTGAATGATTCAAAACTGAATTTTATAGATCGTGGATGATTGCAGGCCATTAGTTGGCATAGAATTTGGTAGTATAGATGATGCATGGGATTTTTAGAAGAATTATAGTAAAAGAATGGGTTTCGATGTATAAAACAATTTTGTAAGAGAGTTAAAGATTGATGATATTGAAATTTGTAGGATGTTTACTTATACAAAAGAAGGTAAGAGAAAAATAAATAAAAGCAGTGAAAAAATACACTAGAAAGGTGGGAAATCCGATGTGGATGTGAGGCAATGCTAAAAGTGGTTCTTATTGGAGAGAAAATAAAAGTTATTATTAAAGCGTTCGTGTCGGAACACAATCACAAATTATTTTTTAAGATCACAAAGTGAAGTATCGGCCATACAGGGCCAACTTATTGAGATAGTTCATGATACCGAATTGAGGCCAAGTGAGACATTTGAGCTCGCAATAATAGAAGCGGGTGGTAGTGGGTCAGTTGGCTATATAGCAGAAGACCAAAAGTCAAACCTTCGTGTCAGGTAACAACGGTAGATGCAACATGGTAATATAGGAGCTATTTTGATGTATGTTTAAAAATAAAAAATAAAAAATTTTGAATTTTTCTATGAGTTACAACTAAATTCGGATGACTGTATGGCTAATATCTTTGGGCTGATTGCAGAGATGATATTAGATTACTAATATTTTGAAGATATTGTCACATTTGATACCATTTACGAGATGAATAAAGATTTAAAGCCATTTGGTGCCTTTACTAGGTTTAACCACCATAGGCAAATTGTAGTATTTGGTTCTGCGTTGTTGTATAATGAGACAGCTGATTCATTTGCATTGTTATTTGAGATTTATCTACGTTATCAAGGCGACAAGACTCCCATAACCATCTTTACTAATTAAAATGCCACTATAGCTAAAACTCTTAAGTTAGTAATAACTAGTACCTATCATGGGTTGTGTACATAGCATTGATGAGTTCGACTTTGAGAATGTATGGGCTAGCGTAATGTTCAATGAATGAGAGTTCCATACTCGTACGTGGTTGGATGGGATATACGTGCTACATCATAAATGGACATATTATTACATGAGAAAAATATTTTCAGTGTGTAATAGAAATACGTAACTCTCAAAAAGTTTAAGTAGTGATTTAAAAATATATTTAAAATATAATATTAATTTGAAAAATTTTTTTCATCATTTTGAAAGAGTTGTGAAGAAGAAGCGTGAAAATGAAATATCTGCAAATTATGAATTAAGGTAAAAGTTGTCAAACTTAATCATGACGAATTCTCCTTTGATGAGATAGTTGGCAAAGATATATATGCCAACTATATTTAAAATGATGCAGTATGAGATGGTAAAAGTATCAGTTTGACCTCTTACATCACAACGAGACCTCGAATATATCCTCGTATCCCATGATAATCTAAGGCATTCAGTGAAAGTTATTTTTGAGTATGAGGTTAAGGTGATTGAATGTGAATGTCGGTAGATGGAGACTAATAGAATCATTTGTGCACATATTTTTAAGGTTTTTAGTATTTACGATCTGACTGTTGTATCTGATAAGTATATATTTTGTAGGTGGATAAGAAAGGCAAGATCTCACACACCTACCTTGTGTTTCAACTGTACAATATTAGATGATGACGTACAGACTTAGCTAGGAAAGATGATATCTAAGGTTATGAGGAACTACTTATTAGTTGGAGGTTATCCTGGGACAAGAGAAGAAATACAGGATAACATTTTTCAAATGGATGAGATAGTGCAGAATCTTTTAAATTTACATGTTATTGATGAGACAAGAAATGTAGATATTTCACAATAATTTCCCGATGGAAGTGTGAAAGGAGTAAAAAATCGTGATGGACAAAGAGCGACCAAATAATCCAAAAGTTGTTTAGAAAGATGGAAAGGTAAGAAAAAGAATCAGGTTGATGTATTTTCAGTTAAAAAACTTGGTAAACAATATTTATTAGATTTATATAGTTTAACTATATTTTTTCCTTTGATAACGATTGGTGCTCCTAATTTGTTATCGGATAACCAATACCAGCCGGTTGTACAACTATCAAACCATCACTATCAATTACCTCACCTAATGTCAAATCATCAATGTCAACTATCTGGAACGACTTACATGCAATTGCTACAGGTGCATTGTCATGCATCAAGTCTAGCTTGCTTATATATATATATATATGTGTGTGTGTGTGTGTATCACATTATTAGTTCTAATTAACTTGATCATATTGTAGGAATAACATATGAGTGTATCCCAAAATTCGATATATGTAACAACAGTAGTTTCAGATGGAGATCAAGAGGTTGTGGAAGCCGAAACTTCAAATTGAGCAACTACGCTTTTTGTGTCAGTACTGGTATCATATTTTCATTTGAATGTGATATGTGAGATTTATGTGAAAACATAATAGTCACTTTTTTTAATAGCAGAGTTTTCATCTTACCTAGGTTACATTTCTTTCAAGATTTTAATTGCTGTATTAAATGTTTGCGAAAGGATTAGCAATTGAAATTTTGAAAAATTTTGGTGAAGTAATTGAAATTGTGGAAGTGGACTTCCTACCATGGAAGAGCAAATGAGCTTCTTGAATGGGAACCCAAGATCAAACTGCGGGAGGGGCTTCCTACCATGAAAGAGGACTTATTATACTATAAGGTCTTCAAAAATGCTCACACCATTATGACGATAGGCATGTTGTTTGGTCTTGCATTTATAATTAGGAACTTAAGAATGCCATGTCCAAGTGTGAGTCAATTAGGAGCTTATCTAGATTCTTGAATGTTTCTCCTCACTGCCTGACTTAAACGACATAAAAACAGCATAGTAAAATGGGGGGGAGTGTGATAATTTAGCTGACAGATTTTATATAACTCATGAATTATTTAGCTAACAGGTTTTACTGTTGCTTCTGAAAATCTTCTCTCAAATACTATAGCACTATAATTTTCTTTGTAGTTAATATGCTTTTGTTTTACTTTTGTTCTATTTCGGGTCCTCTTCCTGACTTCAACTTTTGTGACATTGCAAATGCAGACAAATCAAAGCTCTTGATTATCTTGGTGATGACATTGATGAATTGAACTCCAGAATGAAAGGTGCTAACCTACATGCTCATAAGCTAATTGGGAAATGATGCTGCAGGACCGAAGTCGTGATCCTTTTTATTGGATTCTCCCAGCTTTGACCCTTTTCGTTTCTATTATTTTTCAGCTCATGTTGTTGTCATGATCCTTTTGGTCCACTAATTGGGGCCAATTATATAAATCCACTTTTATCATATCACTCTATTTAGTATCATATTTTCTGAGAATAGAATATCTATATCCTTTTTATCACCTCACACTATTTTCGTAGGCCTATTACATCTCTTATTCTTATTACATCTTTTATTCTTTCCTTTAACCATAACTAGCTGATCTTTTCTCACATATGATTCAAACGATCTATATTTCAAGTCTTGGAATCAACTTAGATATGATTTCAACTTATCTTATTTTTTATAGTAACAATTTTTAAATATTTATTAAAATCATCGTTACTTTATCTCTTAGTGTAACTTTACTCGTCCATTTTAACATCATTTCTACAATATTTTGATTTCCTTGCAATGCTAAAGATTTTAGTATTGTGAGGGTTTGATGTGAATTTTCTATCAGAGGCTAATATGGATGTGCTAATG
Source organism: Nepenthes gracilis (assembly GCA_033239525.1). Classification (NCBI taxonomy): domain Eukaryota; kingdom Viridiplantae; phylum Streptophyta; class Magnoliopsida; order Caryophyllales; family Nepenthaceae; genus Nepenthes; species Nepenthes gracilis. Next base: position 10,840,212 of record BSYO01000033.1, on the reverse strand, counting down.
CACTTTCTATTTCAGTAGACAAATTGCCAGAGTGAATCTCAGAATTTGCTGAGTTCTTATTTTATGGATTATTTTGGAAGGAGAAACAAAAATATTAATGGTATCCGAATTCATTTTGTGTGACCAATCCCTTGAAGACCCGATCCAAAACAATTTAGAGGATGATTTGATATGAATTTTAAATAGATGCTAATCTTAGTGGTTGAGGGACATGGCCACTAAACATTTGCACTGAATTTTAAATCTTTGCACTAGGTTTTGATAGATTTTCATAAAGCTGATCATGAAGCTTCTGTTGCTCAATTGTCCTACTCTCTTGCAATTTCCCGTAGCCTCACAGCCATGGTGCATCTCAGCTCCTGCTTCGTGTTTCTTACCAAACAGAGCTATTGAACTCACGCAGCTGGTACGCATCTTCTCCAGCAATAGAGGGGCTTGACCAAGCAAACGAGGTATATCCTCTCAAGTCTAATCCTCATGCTCTTTAAGCTGTAAGCTTATTATACACAGTAGCTAATACTTTCTATTCAACGACCTACCCTTATGGATTCAACCAAAACAACTACCAAATATAGTTGGGTTTATTCCCCTTTAGCCAATTTGAATTAGCTAATGATGAGATGCATGGGTGGCAGGGAAGGCGGGGGAGGAATGAGAATGGTGGTACTGGTGGATATAATCCTTAGCCTTATCAACGTATTAAATTCTCCAAATATATTTAGACTGTTGCCCATAAAAGTTTAATCATCAACATATGGACAAATAATCAAAGTATCTCCATTTTTATATTCTTTAGTATTGAGAGCATACTGATGTGGGATTTTGTGAATCCATTCTCTTGGAAGTATATGTCAATGTGGTAATTCCATGCCCTCAGTGCTTACTTCAAACCTTACAAAGTTTTCTTCAATTTAATACTTTGTCTTCATAGCTTTTTATCACCTAATTCATTGATTGTTCAACATAAACCTCCTCTTTAAAGATGTCATTTAAGAAAGTTGACTTAATATTTATTTGATAAATCTTTCATTTCTTTTGTACTACAAGTGATATTAACAAACAAATAGTCTTTAAGTGAACAACAAGTATGGGCACCTCATTGTAGTTGATTTCAAGATATTGTTTATAGCCCATGGCTACTAACCCTGCTTTGTGTCTCTTCACTTCTTCCTTAGCATTCTTTTACTCTTTGAAAACTCACTTCACACTGATAGGCTTTTGTCCTTTTGGGAGTGTTACTAACTCTCACTGTCATTTCTTTTTGATTGCCTTGATCTTCTCATTCATAACAATTCACCATTTTTTATCTCTCACAATTTTTTGAAACACTATAGGCTCACAATTGGCAAAGTAATAGCAAATAGTAACCTTTTTATGTAAACTCTTCATTGTCTCATAAAGACCTTGAATACTCCACATTTGTGGTTGCCTTTCACTAGGGCTTCCACCTAAAGAAGATGATGATAGTGTATTTGAAATTGTTGGTGACTAAGGAGTTGCTGTCAGCTATAGTATTTTTTTCCCTTGCTCATCCTCATTGGGAAAGTGAAGAAACCATTTCTCTCCTGGTCTTCATTACTCTAATTCCATGCATCTTCTTCATCAAACTCCACGTCTTCACTTATGATGATCCTTCCAACACTTAGATTATCGAGTTTATAGCCTTCGGATCATTGATTATATCGAACGAAGATGTATGACTTGCTTTTTGTTTTCAAGCTTAAATCTCTCTTGATTGGGTACATGAATATTGCCAATGCTTCCAAAACCTCACAAATAAATCACTTTGCTTTCTCCTATTCCATGCTTCTTGAAGAGTTTTGTCCCATACACTTCTTATAGGAAAATAGTTGGATAAGTGCACTGCATAATAAACTGCTTCAGTTTAAAACTCTTTTAGCACCTCCTTTAACTATGACATGTTGTGGGCCATATTGAGATGCTTTTATTCTTTCTTTAAACAATGTTGTTTTGTTGAAGAGACTTTGAAATAATCAAAAACTGTTTAACACCATTTTCTTCACAAATTTCATTGAACTAATTGGAAGTAAACTCCCCTCTTCCATTTGATCTCAAGGATTTAATGCAATATTCAATTTGGTTTTTTACAAGTTCTTTCAATTTCTTGAAATAACCAAACACTTTATATTTTTCTTTTAAGATATATACCCAAACTTTTCTATTGAAATTATCAATTAAAAAAAAATGTATTGATTTTTACTAAACAAAGATGGCTTAATCAGTCCACAAGCATCAGCAAGAATAAGTTATACTGGCTGACTTCCTCTTGAAGCAGCTTCTCTAGGAAAGCTTTTTCAAAATTGCTTACCAATAAAACAGTTTTTCCAGAATTGATTTGGTTGATTGATAAATGGCAAACCTATCGCCATCTGTGGTTGTTGCAACAACTTCAAGTTTCCAAAGTTAATGGGCCCAAGTCTTGAATGCCTAAGCCATGAAGCATCTTTCAGCAAGTTTGAAGATATTTCTTAACATTATATTGGATATTAAGTAAGAATATTCTATTATTTGTCATGGTTACCTTGGTTGTCACATTCTTTCAATCATCTTAAAGTAAAATACTATGATCTTTCAGGTGAATCTCATAGTTCTTCTTCAATAATGATCCCAAACTGAAATTGTTACTTTTCATGCTTGAAACATAATAAACAATACTCTTAAGTTGATGGTCGTCCTTTTTTATACAAATTAAAATTATACCTCTATATCCAATTAGAACTTTGTCGCCTCCAAAAGTAACAAACTTGTTGCCGGCTCATCAATCTCTACAAATTTGTTTTTATCTCCACACATGTGATTTTTTTCATATTATTAAAGTACTATAAATTCGTTTGGCTTTCCCTTCTATCATAGGCTCATAACCAACATTGCTTGACAAACTCCAATATTTCCGAGCATAATGCTCATTCTTTTGGCAACTGAAACATCAATCTTTGGGCTTGTCAAATTGCCTTGAATAACCTCCTCTATCATGTCCTCGTGGATATTGACCCCTATGTTCATCGTTTGAGTTTTGAGAGCCTTATTTTCCTCATCCTCTTCCTCCTTTCCAACGATTTTGGCCATAGCCTTGCCCACATTAAAATTTCTTATAGTCATCTTCCTTCTTTTATTAAGAATTTGGTGGCTAAAATTTGTTTAATCGGCTCATTCTTTCCTTGTTGATTCCCTCTTCATGAGTTTTCAAGAAACCTATAAGTCAATCAACCATTATGGCTACCAAATCTTTAGATTCTCCAATAACTACGATAATATAATCAAATTTTAAATGTAGAAAATGACATACTTTTTCAATGATCCTGATGTTTTCTAATTTTTTTTTTTTCATATTGTTTCATATGATTTATAATAGCCAACATCTTTAAAAAGAAATTTGTAATAGACCTAAATTCTTACATTAGTGAACTTTCAAATTCTCTTCATAACATCTAAAGGCATATTTTTTCACATTATTAACTCATTTGTTAGAGTTTTGTAAAATCTCTCATACTTGCTTGGTGATAATCTCATTAGCCATTCTTTCAAACATGGCATCATCCAAACATTGGTGAATGAGAGTATGTGCTTGTTAATCCTTCTTCTGCATCTTTTACAAACCTTCCCTTTGAGTAGAAGTCACAGTGGTATTTTCATGAGGCTCATCATGATCTCTAACCACAATTTTCCATACATCTTGGGATCCAAGCAAAGCCTTTACATATTTTCATAATTCTCTTTTGTAAGATGGGAAAGTTAAAATGAAAAAAATTAGAATTAGCTATCTCTGATCACAGAATTTAAGCACCCCAATATTAATTTGTTAGAATATAAGAGAAAAATTTTGTAGATAAGAAAATTGATTAAGACACTTATAAAATTAGAATTTTATTCACTTGGGTATTACTCTTACAAATATTACAAGATTACATGAGTATATATACTACTTTTAGATATATACACAATCTCAATACATGAACCACTTTAGTGCATCTAGTAAATATAAATATTTAACCACCTAAATACATATGTTAAATAAACTAAATATATGAACATATATTAACTAGGTTGATCACCCCATAAATTTCATGAATCTTAAATTAACACATCTATTAAATTAGAAAATAATTTTAATTTTTAACAGCCAGACATACCCTCTCGTTCCTTGGTTCAGCAATGCTCGGGGGCTTTGACAATACTCAAATTCGCTTAACTTCTTGACTTTTATTTGTTATTCCTTTCGCACGCTGCAGATGCTTAAGCATTTTTCTTAATTTTTCTAATCCTACTTCTTGGATTGCCTCTAGAAAAAGACGATAAACAATATTGGGAATGATATGACGGTGTTTGTTGAATGGAGAATCATTATGCTCTTGAGGTCTGATACTGTACAGAACGCCAGGTTCATCACTGATTGATGAGCTCTAGTGCAAGAACAAGATGCTTCTTCATGCTGTATTTTGTGATTTCTGAGTTTGTCGAACAATGCAGCAAGCTTCTGGTCTGGTTTAATTTCAAGATTCTTGCTCCAGTCATGGGCAACCAAGTTCCCAGTTCTTAACATAGCCAGAGCACCCTGTAATTGTTGTTGGATGTGTTCATCAATTTTCAAGGGCCATTTTGATGCAACTGTTCCACAAATTTTCCTCAAGTTGTCGTTGTTAGGGAGATAATGAAAAAAAGATGACGTAACTTCAGGACTGCAACGTTTGTGAGTAGTTCCAATCACAAGGTAACAAAACAGAATCCAGTGCACAAATTGTGGACGTGAAAATGAAGAAATGGCGATCAGATCCAGACAGAAAAGAAGGCTAGATGAGAAATAAAGCAAGGGTAAGAATCGACTTCAGAATTTCATTGATCACTCTCACACCTGTTACAGTTAATGTATTGGCTTTCTTATAACGCTAGCTGATTAGTCTCCTAGTTACATTGGTATTCTGACAGACTATAAGAGAATCTTGAAGGCTTCAACCAAATCTTGGAAGCTTATAACAGAATGTTGGCTACCGCTGTTCTTGCTGATGCTTGTAGGCTTCCATCAGCTATTATGTCAGATTTGATGCTACAGAAATAATCTTGATCAGCAAAGGGCAGCTTGCATCAGTTATACCTCTTGCTTGGCTGTTGTTGAACCGATCACTACATGACACAAGCCTCTAATCCGACACATGACATACCAAAGAAAAACACATATACATATGCAGAAAAATGCCTGCTAACTAGAAGGGTATTTATCTCATGAATCCCCATATCTTAACAAACAGAAATTGTATGTTTTATTTACTTCTCATTTTTATGCCATGAGGTATGAAATCGGGAACAAAATCAAGAACAAATTGTGCAAGAAAAAATTAATATAAGCACAAGCATTAGGTGTTCATTGCTTATTTTTGTTCAGGAGATCTGATGCAAGCCAGACATGCCGAGGAGGATGAGTCTGAAAGACTAATCTTAATGGTTTGCTGTGTCTCTTCTGAACTTGGAACATTAAGCACGGCATCCATAATTAGGATGTCAAACTCACGAGGTTGAAAAAATGATAACCAAGAGCCACCTGGTAACAGGAACAGAGAGAAATGTCAACAGAGGAATTTATCAAGAAAGGACGAACGAAAAGGGCAGAAAAAAGGGTAGCAGGTGGAATATAGAATAAATCAAAGAGAGTATACATCATGTGCGAGTTCCGTTAAATGGACAAGTAATCGACATGCCATATTGAAGAAACAAGGAGTAGGTCCCACTTGTGAGACAGTGCTCCCTTTATTTTTTTTAGATATATGTTTGCATATACTTCCTCTATATCTAGTGCTTCCATTCAGGCACACAGAAACATATCCCAGAGCCAATTTAGGGTTCATAAACATGTACAGCTTGTTTAACTAAGCTATGACTTTGCAGAAGCTTGTTTGTGTGGAGCATTTCAAAGCATTATTAGAATAGGAGTAGGATGGAATTTCAGCTCCCCTGTGAGATGTTTAAAAAACTTCCAATTTTTTCAACCAAAAGTATTTTTAGACCTCAGTTTAGCTTCTTGAGAAGCCAAAAGCTAATAGTAGCAGAAGCATGGTTTAACCCAGCCTCAACTTTTAAGAGACAAGAAGCTGTTCCCAAAGTCCTGTCTAACAAGTATCCGCAACAATTATTCCAATAATCACATATCCTATTTGACCAACGGATGCTAACTAAGAGCAATAACAGCTTTGCCATCATCCAAAGCAGTCAACATGCATTTTTGGAGAAGCAGAGCAGAATGAAAGTTCAGGCACTAGACAGTAATATCTTGCAAAAAATTGTCTATGGGGAAGGATTAAATGGTGCAGACCTCCATTACGAACTGCTTTTAGACGGAGAATGCCATTGCCTTGAGGTCCAGACACAGGAAATGAGCAGGACACAGAGTTCCTGTGGTGAGTTACTGCAAGTGATGCATTGTACCAGGGGCCCTTAACAATTGGTTCACCTATGGCATCAATAATTGCCTGATGTTTACTTGCTTTATCCACAGCCTTGCTGAAACGGGCAAATGGAGAGATAACAATGAGAAACATGAATATCTTATGCATATAAAACAAACTGTCATAACAACATAAAAAAAAAAAATCCAAACTAAACAAGCATGACTTAACAGTATGTGTAATATCATTTTCATACAACACTTGCCCCCCAAAAAAAAAAAAAAAGGAAAAAGAGAAAAAAAGGAGCATTTTAGACATATCAACACAACTCAAAGCCTTCTGCCACATGTTGGAACATCTACCTCCAGTCTACTTTTGATGCTTCAACAGTTAGCTCAATCAAAGGTCAAATTAACTAGTGAAGAGCATGCCTTACAATTCTCCTGCCAACATTCAAACTGATGGAGACTAGTCTATGCAACCTTAGTGGTGCAGCCCAAAGCCCAGAAGACTAAGCCCATCATGTTAAAAAAATGCACTTCATCTCATGAATGTTTCACGAATAAGGCAATAAAATACGTAAAAGGAAAGCATATTGCATTATATCATGACTTTTGGAAATGGTAATTACTTTAAATCTAGAATTAGAATCTAAATAGCTCTCACATTTCATTTCTTTCCTCTCAATGTCAACTGATTGATATTAAGAGTTCCAACAGGTTGGAGTGAAACTTAGTGTAAGGTACTGGTTTCCAAAACATAGTAATTATGAGTAATTAAGATAATATAATCACAATTAGGTTAAATGTATGCAGGAAAATAGAAACCAGAAGCAAAAATGGAAGAGGGAGGAAGGACGCCCGAAGTGTGCCCAAGCGGTGCCAGGGGCGCAAATTCTAGTAGTTCAACACTCGATTTCTAGTATGGTCACGCTCAATGGATGCTCACGCTCAATCCGGGGTGCAATTTCCAGTATAGGTGCACCTGAAAGGCGCCCGAGCTACGCTCGAGCGCAGGCTGAGGTGTACAGACAACGCTCGAGGGGCTCTCGACCGGTCATCCTTATCCGAATATTTGGATAAGTTTGAGCCAAATTTAATATATATAAAATTTTTATAAAAAGATAAATGGAAGGAAAAATCAGCCATTTTGTGGGATAAGAAGGAAGGAGAGAGAAAGAGAAGAGAGGAGAAATTAGAGAGAGAAAGTGATTCCAGGTTAGAACCGAGCTGTTTCCAAAGAAGAAAATTAGTAGATCAGGTCAAGGTAAATGCACTCTAAACGTTGTCTTTCATGAATATTCCTACGGGTATTATTGTTCCGATACCCTACTCTGTTAAATTTCTACCAATTAAATTGCATGTTTTATTGCTCTCTCATGTTTTTATGAAGTAATTTCATGTTTGAATGCATAATTATGATTTATGTATTTTTATTCAATTTCTGGCTACTGTTTTATATCTATAAAAATGACCAATGTTCCTATACAACCGGAATTTGAGAAATATGATTTATGGACTAATTATAATTATACTACAAAATTATTAAAATTATCTGTGAAGTTTACTATTATTTGTTCATCTTTTTATGTCAAAAAATTATCTATTCTGTAAAGTCCATGATTACCTGCATATCTGCTTTTTATTAAAATTATTTGTTAAAGTCTAAGACTTAAGTTCACAAGAATATGAAAATATGTATGTGTATAAGTGCACAAGAACATGAAATATGTATTTGTATACCAAGAATATGGAAATATATATCTATATCAAGAAATTGAAACTCTACAACTTATTATTTGATATCAATATTTTCTCTGGGAGTAAGAAAATCAAGAAATAAGAACTATGTAAATTTGTGTAGAGTTTTCAATATAAAATCTAAAAAGTAATATAGAAATTGGACCAATGATTTTTATTTAAATGGGTGATAGTCCCTAGCAAGTATTAGGATATTACAGTGGTAGATCAAGGAATGCCCCTAACCACAGGAAAATGTTTGGTGACAATAAGGACTATGGCCTCGTTTATTAGGTTAAAGATATACCACTTGCCATAGAATGTTGAATTGCGTAGGTAGTACCTTAGAATGTGTGAAAGTATACACATTCTGTTCTTCATTTGACTACTCTGTTAGCAAGTAAGGCCTACTAGTCTTTGTCCCTAAAGGTCATTAAATCTCTGCATGTTTTGAAAGATTAATGAAATCAGAAATAAAATATGGAAAGATAAATATGTTCTGAAAATGTATTCGATCATGTTTTTATACTTATGTATCTGCAATATGATCCTATTCTATTCTTTCGATTTATCTTAAAGTATACTGCATTGCCTTTGATTGTATTTGTGCCTTACTGAGCATTTGGCTCACTCGCTTGCTATTTTTCTTACCTTTAAATGAGTACGAGCTGATACCTAATAAAGAAGAATAGAGGTTTCAGGTCGCTAGACTTTCGAGGGATGATTTTGGGGATATATGTATTGTTGGAAGAATATTTTAATGTACTATGATTATTTTGATGATAATCTGATAGTTTAGTTTCTGTTGTGCATTTGATGGTTCTATATATACTTTCGCAGGTCATTATGGTTTGTTTTTAGCACCTAGTGACATCTCTCTGTCCCGGCGCCATATCTCAGTGATATTGTGGCAGCATTTACACCCTGTGTATGCTTTGTCTTATTTATATGATTGGATATTTTATAATTTGTATTTAGTTATTGACGGACATTATGTCAGGTGGTAATTAGTTTATTTGGTCTGTCGCAATTAGACATCTGAAACACCATAGTTCTAGATCACATACTTCATAATGCCACAATCCCCCCACCCTAACACCCGAAAAAGAAAAACATCTGTGTCCTGATATTCTCAGTGTCACCACCCAATTACCATCAGTGCCAGTCTATACCTCAGAAACTCCACAAAACTTTTCTAAAATTTGAATTCATGGCCCTCAATTTAGTAGATTGCAATTTGCAACTTTCAATTCCTCCTACTGAAATCTTTTCCATACAACTTGGCTCTTACTGCACCTTCCCAATTCCAACACCAACCTCAACTGAGCCATAATTACTCTAATTTGAAGCCCCATCCTTCCAATAGAGAAGTTCCAAAACAATTTCTTCCAATAGGATATCTTCGGGAAAGTTGTCGACGGGCTTCTTATGTTTCCGCATATATAGCATTACCCTACAACTGTTGCTTTTGTTGCAGGGGAATCATCAAAGCTTATCTGATTTGAACAGTCTCTGAAAGTACTGGAGGTGAGTTACCAAAGCCAGATCTGACAGAAGGAGTGGGCCTGTGTGATTTGGACCAAAAATCAGTAAGTCCATCACCAGCTTTTAAGCTTGAGTCAGCCACCAACTTGTTCCTCTTTGGCTTCCAACCGCTACCTATTTGACTCCATTTAGGAGTAAACCTGATTTTTCAAATGCAGATACCAAAGGGGGGACAAGGGCAAAGAACAAAAAGCTGAGGAATGTGGACCTTGATGCTCTGGATTATGGAGTTTGATGAACTGATAGATTGATCTAACAAGCAATAATGGACATACATGGCTTAGAAGGTTAACTTCTCATCGACACAAGATCAATAACAGCTGTTGCTATTGGAGATAAAGATTTTATTCAGAAAATTCATATACCTTTACCTAAACTTTATCAATCAATTTTAGATTTTAACTTTTGGTTGCATTTTTCTTATCTGACTTACCTTACTAGCTCATACATAGATTGTACTGAAAATTTTTGGATTTGGAATTAATTGAATTTTGAGCGTAGATCACTCCACATCTACTTGGTACTAGAGCCAGAGGTTCAGCCAACTAATGCAACTAGTGTGATCTCTACAACCAGCACTAGTTGGTTGGCCCTATCCTGAAGTTTTAATCATTGCTTGAGAATTGCAGCTGCCTCAATCATCAACACAGCTGCCTTCACAATCCTCGCAGCCAACCAAGGCAGCTGCAATCTTAAACATAGAAGCACCATGAAACCATGACCAACAACTCAAGGCCTGCTGGCCATCCCAAATCCACAGCCTTTTCACCTGAGCCCTAACCCACAGCACAAGAATGCCACACTCCAAAACTGTAGCTGTGAACTTGAGTCTGCAACTTCCAAGTCTAGGTCGAGGCACAGAGACCAAGACCAAAATACCTCACCTCAGAACCTGCTGACTCCAAAGCACACAAATACAAGGCATGATATCACGCAACAATGTGACATTATTTTTGTAATAAAGAGGACATGATAAGTAGGAGGCACATTAACTTAAATTCATAACGTTTTATAGATATGGGAATATATTATTGATCAAACAACAATATTTTACACAACATATGCCATCAATACTACACATTGCATTTTCTAATTGCATCAAGATACTTAGTTATAAGCTAAAGCTCCTAAAAAAGCATTTTTTACCAAAGAAAAATGGGGTAAGGGCATTTTAAGGGGAAAAAAACAATAATTGTACTATTCACTAACAAAGAAAAACAATAAGAGAAAAAAAAGCCATAGCAATAACAAAAACATAGGAAAGTACACAAACAAGTATTCAACAGTAGAGTTACAAAATAGCAACTCCTCGTATCCACAGAGCTAGGCATGCACAAAAATATCCACAACAAAATAGAAGGAAAAAAGGAAGAGAATGAAACGCTGACCTATGGCTCCGCATAGAGCATAAATCGGTTAATAAATTTATCATATTAGAAAAATATACAACTAAGCTAGCACCAAATCTCTAGCATCAACCATCACTGCAAGCTTGCCTCACTGTTGATCCTCTCTCTTCTTTATTATGCACTTCTCTCCCTTCGATTGATTGTGAATGGGAACTATCAATGCTCTTTTTCTCATCTTTATCACTGTTGATCAATTCACTGTTGATCCTCACGTTTGAACTTATTTTGCTAATTACTAAGTCACCAATGCATATTTGATTATCCCAAAATTCCCTGTTTTCTTATTTTGAAAATAAAAAATTGCCCAAATGTATACCAAGCATGTCCGACATGCCCTGAATCTCTCCAAGCATTTTCGAATTAATACAATAAAGAATATTCTGACACCTCCTGAATGTGTTCAAGTGTCCAGAGAGTGTTGATACATGTCAGGCACCAATATGCCACCTCAGATGCATGTCCGCACAACTTAGCTAAGAAGTACTCCAAGAAAAGTCCCTGCTGCCATCAGCCACAAGACATCCCTTTCCCCCTCCCAATAAGTCTTGTGTTGCAAACTTACTGTTTTCTCTGTTCAAAGATGAAACTGAGATTTTTGTTTTAATTTTGCGAAAGTAGCTTGACTAGTGCCTTGGTAGGTCATGACCCAAGGCCATATCAAACCTTTTTTGTCCATACCACTTCATAAACCAGCCCAGAGCTTGAGAACCCATCCTACTCTTATGACCTCAATCCTTAAAGGATGTTTGTCCATTTATAAGACATGGACAAGTCCAATTCGAGGAAGTTATTAGCTTAGAACAATCTGAAGCCCTCGTAAAAGCAAAATTAATAAGGAGACAGAACAAGAAGTATCGTTGGAACAGGAGAGAAATTACATATGTTGATGTCGCTGCCTATTCTGAATTGGAGGATAAGAGAAACCAAGAACCATGAGTGACATAGGTCTTAACACTCAATACATCTAATTACAACCCAAGATCAGGCCACCAGTTCTTGGCAATCATCTGCAATTCCATCAGGCAGGGCCTATAAAACTAGGTGCAGAGGACCATACATGCACCACATAGTGGACTCAGGATCCTTCTTAAACTTGTTTTCTCACAGCTTAGCTTAAGATGTTGGGTTCCAATCCATCAAGTTCTATCTACCTGTGGAGTTTTATTCCTATTGGTCTAGGTTTTAAACGACTATGAAGATGGAGACAATGCCTATTGATATAATGGTCTTGATTTTTTGCTATGTGCTAGCCAGCTAGACACTTGCGACATTAAATTGGGCCAACCGAGACAGCACAACAAAGACACAATTTATCACATCAAGGTGATCTCCTCAGTCTTAGCAATCACAAATGCAGCATCATAGTGTTTCTCAGGGTGTTAGAGTCAGAACTTGCCAAGAGAGAACAGTGAAACCCCATTGCCTGGTACCTTCAAATGCACCATCTAGTATGGGCAGAATTCTTCTCCAGCCTGGGAGTACAGCGTACAATGATATTTGGGGCATTGAGAATTGAGAATTGAGGTACACACTAAGTAGTTCCAAAACCTATATGCCAAAAGCCATTTGAACGAAAATAAGGTGCACAATATCTCGTTATCTAAAGCCTACTCCATGAATTGAGAATGTCTGCAAACCACTAATTTTGACTCTGATTCATTTCCTTTCCAAGAATTTGGGGCATGAAAGTTTGTTTGGTCAAGGAACAAACCAATTACTCAACATTGCTAACATCATGATTTCGTGAAGATGCACATGAAATAAATGTAAGTTTCTGGAGATGCACCATTAGGGCATGTGAGTTCATATGATTGAAGCATAGGCTAATTTGCTCATTGTCACTATTTCGTGCACAATTAGCACGAAACAAATCCGAGGTCATCAACATCATTTCCTTTTCAATAGAATACATTGATCAGGCATCAGAGTTTCATATCATTGATGAACACACCAATTGTTCAATGTCCACTCTGCACATAATCTCTTGCACTAAAAACACGAAACATAACGTGATCCTAATGGTATACACCATTGAGGCATAGGAGTTCATGCGGTCAAAAAATGAACTAAATACTCAACGTCGCTTAGCACATGAAATGGATTCAACATCATCCGCATCATTTCCTTTTCAACGGCATACAGTTCAGGCACAAGAGCTTACATGGTTGAAGAATAGGCCAATTGATCAATGTCATTCCACGCATGATTTCGTGCATGATGCACAAGAAAGATATTTGAGATCGTCTAGTTCATTTCCTTTTCAATGGCATACTACGTTAGGGCATGAGAATTCATATGATCCTACAGAACAATTGCTCAACATCACTCTACTTATCATTTCTTGCCCTATGCGCACAAAACATATCCATTGTCTGATTCATTTCCATTTCAACGGCACAAAATGAGCACAAAACATATCCAAGGTCACACGATTCTTTTCTTTTTTCCGCAACAACACTGTTGGGGCATGACAGCTCATGATCGAAGAACAAGCCAATTGCTCAACATTGCACTGTGCATAATTTCTTGCACAATGAGCACAAAACACATTTGAGGTCCTCCAACTCACTTCCTTTACAACAGCATACATCGTTACATGAAATTTAATGTGGTCGAAGAATGAACCAATTGCTCAACATTATTGTAATGGAATAGGTCCAACCACAAAGTAACAGAACAAAATCCAATAACTAAAAAACTCGTAGAGATGAGAGTAAAGAAGTCAAGATGAGAATCAGACAGAAGCGAGGAGCTTGGAAAAAGAGCAAGGATTAGGTTAGACTTCAGAATTCCTTTAACCACTTTCACACCCATCACAGTAATACATTGGCATTCTTACAGTGCTAGTCAGTTAGTCTCCTAGTTGCATTTGTATTCAACGGATTATAACTGAATCTTGATGTATTCAACTGAATCTTGGAAGCTCATAATAGACTGTTGGCTGCCACTGTTCTTGCTGATGCATGTATGCTTCCATCAATTATTTTATTGGGTTGTTGTTAATGAGCATATCTTGATCAGTAAGGGCAGCTTACATCAGTTATATCAGTAAAAGGCAGCTTGCATCAGTTATTCCTCTTGCTTAGCTATAGTTGGCCAGATGACTACAGGATATGAGGACATATTGATGGCATACATTGTTGAGGCATCAATGTCCATATGGTCAAGGAATGGCCAATTGCTTAATGTCAAGCAAGTGCATGGTGTGCACAAGATGTGATGGGCCAAAAAAACAATCACTCCAAGAAAAGCAGAGCAAGCCCATCCACAGAAATTGCTACAATTCATCCCTGCAGGTTCATGAAACAAGGAAAGAAAGGACAAATCAAATCCCCAAAAAGGCATGGCTAATGTGACAACTGCAATAAAGCTAAAAAAGTGCAAAAGGTAATATCTTATGAAATAAACTATGGAGTCCCTAATCTCAAACCGTTTAGACCCTTTCTCAAATTGCGGAATAAAAATGCACATGAACATACAAAACACGTAAAATATATTCAAATCTATACGAATATAAACAGTAAGTGCAATAAACAATAATAGCAATGATAGAATTTTTAGTGATGAATGGAAACCTCGATAACCACTGTAATTGAGTAAAACCCTTCAGTCTTCTATAGCCAGTAAAAAAACAATGCACTAAAAAAGTCAATTTACAAACTGAGTGGTATAGATATACTAACTTAGCTAATTTACTCCCGACTTGTAATATCTACTAAAAAATTCCTTGGATTTGCTTTCGACAATGGAACTGGACACCTTCCTATCTTCTTAGCAATCTTGTTTCACGATCCATAGAATTTTCGCACACTACTAGATCCCAATTTTCACACCACCCACATCTCTTACGAGGATCAACAAGCAAGAAAAAGTGTGAATGATAAAGTATATAAAGTGAGGAAACCTTAGGAATGAAGCTCAATGATCAACAAAGAGTTTTCTCAAAAGGGAGCCTCTTACAAGCTTTAAAGAAGGAATTTTAGCTGAGCCACTGTGAGCAATATATCACCAAAAGTTCTTTCATAAGATGAAGAAAATAGGTATTTATAGAAAGGGTTCGAAATTAGGTCAAAAAATGCGACAATTTAGAAATGCGCACTCCAGCGCTTGAGCGCCGCTCAAATGTGCATCAGGCACTAGGCAGGCATGGATACTGGGAGCTGCATATCAGATGCAGATTTTCATGATACAGAAAAATATGCCAATAAACGACCAGATGCGATCACGGAATATATTAACATATAATATACCTAACATCTTAAATGCAAGATTTGGAAACTTGACCATTGGATGAAACACTCAGACACAAGGCACATGCGGGCAACCTGTTAGAACCTCGCCATCCACTAAACTAGAATGAAACTTGGGTTGATGGGGTCGCTATCAAGGTAAGAACATCATGACTGAACTATCCTCTTTATTATAAATTATCTATTTGTCCTAAAATGATCTAGCCCAATAGAAAAATCCCAATAAGTTAATGCTCTACTAGCTTGTTTCTAATAGCTATTTGAGATGAGACTTCCCAAAAAGAAGACGACGATGATGGGAGTTAAAGACACAATCACTAAAATTGGCACATGAAGACTCATATACAATTGGTTTATCACTTCTGTAAACTCTTCCTAGTAAGTTGCCTACCCGAGTAATCTAATCCAATCAATTAAAGAAAGAAAGAGAATAGTGGCCCCTTCTGCCCAAGGGACATCATTGAAGAACAATGTCAAAGATAGGGTGGGCTTTGGCTGTAGTTTTCCTTGAGAAGGTCTAGAACGAGACAGTACTTGTGATATTTCGGCTTGGGATGCCCTCTTTTTGGGCAATTCACAGCTAGTAAATTGTCGACTCCAAAATATGATCGTTGGCGGGTGAGAGCACCTCTTAGCACAATAAAATAAGGTCTTAGCCAACAACAAAAGGATCTAATCCAGCCAGGAAAAAACCTAATCTAGTTGAGACCCAAGAGAATTGCATTAACTCCTAGCTTAACTTCTCTCCAACAATGCTTACTTTAGCTTTAATGTGAGTAGCTATAATTCTTTGTGATGAAAGCATCTTACAACTTCTACTTTGCCAACTGTAAGAATACGATCTCTTTCTGTTTCTATCGACTCTATTTTAGTACTATTCCAACATCTTCTCTCTACAAGAAAAATGCGCCATTAAATGCTCCGGGAGCTTGGTTGTTCTTGCTTGTGAAGGTACATCATTGCATTTATTTTATCACATTCTTGAACATTTATTTCTTTGCATTTAAGGCTGGGGACATCCTTGTGAGAGTTCATTCAATTACCTCATCAAGGATCAGTACCCACTATTGCCTTGCCATTGACCTACTCCCTCCCCAAGACACGCATAAGGATCCCATGCACTGCACAACTATCTTTCCAACCTCTAAGAACCAGATTGACAGAGGTAGAGTGCCTTCTCCTTGGTACAATCGTCCCATTCATCCCACAGCAAACCTACCCATCTATTACTTTACAACATTGCTATTTAACTTTTTCCCCCACCTGTATATATATATTTGAGTTATAGACCACCTTGAGCTTCAAAGGGGATACCCTGAGAAAATATCCCTGGGTGGTCCTAAAAATGCTCATATTCTCCTTATATTACGCATGTTCCGGATTCCAGGATCTGCAGTTCACCAAGGCATGGGTCAATTGTCACACGAATCGAACTTAGAATCCTTAGGATCCATCAGTGGCTCCATCTATGGGAACCACTAACTACAAATCCTCTGCTACAGCTTCCAAACTCACAACCTAAGCACTTTTATCTCTATCTCTACACTTGATATTTCTTCACTTAGTTTAGTAGCATAAGGGAACAAAATGCCTGAGACCCGAGCACGCACTTCCTCTAGCCTACACCCATCGGCAATGACACCCAAACATGCTCCCCAGGTGAGCATTCACCAAGGGATCCCTCATCCCCAAATGACCACGGTCACTTTCAAAAGATTGGCCGCACAGGTCAGGAAATGTTCAGCTTGGTCAAACTGCCATGTGAGAGGGCAGGGAGACCGTCGGTCATGATCGACTACACTCGTTGGGCAATCCAAACCTCCAAAATCAAGGGATCACAGGACAAAACAACTAGGACAGCCGAAGCCCATTACTCCCATCAGAAATTGGGGCCCTCTAATTGAAACTTGCTACACTACAAAACAAAATTTCTGGGTAAAGAACTTGATGGGGATGGTAAAAATGGGCTAGCCCAATATAAAGACCCATGGACTCAGCGGCAAGCCCAAGAGGCATCTGGCCCACAGGCCCAGAAGCCGGTCAGCGCTTCTGTTGACCGAAACAATGCCTCAACCGGCCGGAGGGCCCACAGCACCATTCCCGCGCGCTGAAGATCACTTGCCTCAACCAACCGAAACCCCGTATAGTGCCCCAGATCACGATCTCTCCAGGATTGGCAACTCCTAATTTAGCAAATCCCTTATAACGGCAACTCCAATATCCACCACGTACAGCATCTTCTTAAGGGAGGAAGGAATCCCCTCCAACTGATCATGATTGCTTTAATCGGTGCCCGCAATCCTTGTACTAGCCCACCAAATTTGTGTGAGGTAGCTGGCAACCAACCTAGGCACCCAAGCAAGGTTGAGCTGGCCAAAGGCTATAAAAGGCCCTTGAGGCAGAGGCAAACTCCATGGGCATGTTGGCATTGATGCTTGCACCCACACCCACATCTACGCTAACACCAGCCCTCAAACGCTCACGTTCTCACTCAAGCAAGCCCACGAACGCTTCTTCCAAGAGCTCTCAAGAGTCCAGTCCTTGTCTGCGGAACCCCCCGATAATTCTTTCACGATTCTTGCCCCTTTTCGACATTGAAGCCGCTCCACATGAGCGCACTACCACAAAGTCGCTCCACGCCGAGCGTAACCTCCGAGTCAGACTCAAAAACCCACTTTCTTGCATCACCGTTCACACCTCGTTCTCCTCGCATCTTTCTCCTTGTAAGAAAGATTACTGACTCAAGCGTCGGATGACAGACTAGGGAGCGAGTCCCGCCAATCCTCTGACCTCTTGTTTTTGAGTTGTGGTGTATAGGATCTAGGTCAAGGAGTACGGGGACTGGACTCGCTTCAATTTGACCCGGAGACCAAGTAGCACCCTAATCCGTCAGCGACCCGGATCCAGGATGCATCAGAACTGAAAACTGAAACTCCAATCTACAGCTCCCTCACAGCTTACCTCTGAACAGCCAAATCTGAGATTGCCCTAAACTACAGCTACTGCCTCCTTCCAAAAGTCCAAAACTGCAGCCTTCCAAAGTCCAGGAAAACAGCCGACTTAAACCACCCCCCCCTCCCAAAAAAAAAAAAAAAAAGATTTCCAGCCCCTCACTTTCTCTCTCTGCTTCCCAGATTTTCCTCTTTCTGCCTTTGCACCTCTCTTCTCACTCCCTCCCTCTGCCCCTTTCCATGTCTGCCTCGGGCCAGCCTCTCCATTTATAGAGAGTGGCTGCTGAAATTTTTTAAAGTTTATTTTTTGTTTTGAATTTTTTTTTTAATTTTTCTTCTTTTTTTTTTCATATTCAAAAAAATGCTGCCATTCTTGACTTTGTAAAAAATCAGCATTATTCCTCTTTTATTGTTCGCTTGACCAACAGATTTATTTAAACAAAATGAATACTCCCTTCAGTCCATTTGCAAATGTGTGTTCAATAATTGTTCTTTTATATATAACAAACTACACAATAAAGTAAGCATTTTAATTATGTATTCTAAATAAAATTACTAGAAAATACCAATAAATATGTATGGAAAAAAACATAATAATCAGTTTCATCACTCTCAAAGAACCCCTCACTCATTTCTTTTTTGCCTGCATGCAATGTCGAAGCATGAGAGTTTAGGTAATCTTGGAATGAGCCAATTACTCATAGTTGTCCTGCCATGATTTCATCCTCAACAGGCATAGAACATATCCTAGGTTGCTTGATTCATTTCCTTTTACATAGCATATGCCATTTAAGGCATGAAATCACATGTGGTTGAAGAACAAGCCAATTCTCAATGTCATTCCCATCATGATTTTGTGCATAATGCAAACAAAACCGTATCTAAGGTCATTTAATTCATTTCCTTTTCGATGGTATGTACTGTCAGGGCATCAGAGTTCATATGGTCAAGTAACAGGCTATTTGCTCAATGTTGCTCCAAGTATGATTTCGTGCATGATGTGCACAAAACGTATTCAACATCCCCTGATTCATTTCTATTCGACAGAATAGAACATTGATGCATGAGAATTCATGTTGGCACAAAATGAGCCAAGTCTCAATATTATTACATGCATGATTTCATTCATGATGCAGGTGAAATGTATCCAAGGTCGTCCAATTGATTTCCTTTTCAACGGCATTCACCTTGGAGCATGTGAGTTCATAAAGACGACAAATGGGTTAACAGCTCAATGTCAATCCATGGATGATTTCACGCATAATGCACACCAGATGTATCCAAGGTCCTCTAATTTATTTCCTTTCAATGGCAGACATCGCTGGGGCATGAGATATGTTGTCAAAGAACAGCCAACTCCTCAACGTCACCCTAATCATGATTTTTTGCATGATAGACACAAACCTTATATGAGGTCACTGAATTGTTTCCTTTTTTATGGGATACACTTTTGGAGCATAAGAGTTTGTCTGGTAGAAGAACCTATCAATTGCTCAATGTCTCTCCGTGAGTGAATCCATACATGATGCACACGACACGCATCCAAGGTCCTCCAATTCATTTCCTTTCCGATGCCATACACAATTGGAGCATCAGAGTTCATACGGTCAAAGACAACTTTTAGGGTATGCTTAAACACCAACTTCCAAAAAGATTCAAAGACAGCTCCATTTGATTAAATTGGAGTAAAATTTGTGTGCTCTCATGTACTTCATTTCATCAACTTCCCCTTCTGCTTCAAGTTCCATGTCTCCTCTCACATGAAATGGGTGCCTAGTGCATAAAATTTCCCGCATTGCAAGCTTTGAGAAAGTGAGATATATGCAACTTTAACCCTGTAGTACAAAGAAGCTATTTACATTGTTTGGGCTCATAACATCCATGTCAAAATAAAGTAACTTCACCATTGTGTCAAGGGTCATGGTGTCATGCCTTCTCTCACATGCTTCATGCGATTCCATTGAACAGAAGTTGCACATTTGATGTATGAGCAACTTATAAGTAAAGAAATCAAGATGACATTAAGGAAACAAAGAAAAGCAATTTCAAGGGAAGATGGAATGAATGAAACTCAACATAGTTACATCCCATTACCACCTTAAGAGAGTATATGCAAACAATTTAATCTCTAACATATGTCAAGGCAATAAAAGGCACTCTTCTACCATAGGAAGTTTGTGGACCAAAAAGTTCTCTATTTGAACACAAAGACTAAATCAATCATGAAAGTTGTAAAAGATTTCTGTGGCATTGAACATGTCATCACAAAAAAAATGAAAATCAATATGAAAATCTTCTCAAATGTAATAACAGCCCAATACCCTAAAGCAAGGCCAACCTTCAAGAGGTAGACATGACAAAATTTTCAAGGGAGTGGCTTCATGTGGAGGATATATAATCTAGAGATAAACATTAAAGAATATTGGAGAAACATCTAGAAAGATATTTTTCACCAAAGAAAAAAAGAAAAAAGAAAAAAGAAAGATCTTCATTCTATATCGCTTATTTTGGGCTTCTCAGAATATAAAAATGAATAAGAAAAATTATCAACTAACATTTAGTCCTCAAAATTTAAAGGCAAGTAGAATTCTCTTCAAAGTGGTTAAATGATCAAACCTTATTGAAACTATACATTAAAATGGTTCAAATGCTCTTAATAGCCATATTGGGAAGTTCATGATTGGGGGTTAAGCCTAGCAATCATTTGCATCAATGGTACGGGACACTCCACTAGATAACAATATATATGCCCACACTCTCAACATTTCATACTCATATAAAACAGCGGAAAGAGATTAAAATCACTCACTAGTGGTGAAATGAGAGAGGTAAAAAGGCTTATATCCTGCCATTTTCTAGATTCACTCAGCAAATGAATAGGACTTGTGCTCCTATTGACTTGATGACTGTGGGTTTACAAATATAAAGGGGACATGGTTCAAGTGTTGATCCTGACATAGCTTTTCTGCTAACACAGCTATGACGTGCAAATTGAGCACGCAAACTAGTCCTGTCCCATAATGAATTTACTTTGCTTCATGCATTCCTAAAACAAGCCACTGTTAAATTCATTCTTTCCCACTTTACCTATTCATAATTCATAGTATGAAAATCTAGAAAACCAATGGAATGGTGTGCTCCATCTTTTTGAATTTTTAAATGTACATGGACTTTTCAACCTTGGGTTTGAGGGCACTAAGAGAAGATCATAACTTTTTGATCAATGGTACTTAAAAAGGCATTCAATGTAGGATGATGTTTATTGATAGCCAAGGTACAGTCAACAAGTTATGGCCTCTCCAGGCATGTTAATATGTACAATACATGACCAAATAGCAATTATGCGCGTAAAAGTAAACCAAGTCCTTCGGCATTCAAACAACATAAATAACTATCTGCAATTTTAATTGTTGACTACCAATTATGTTTTTTTCCAGTATCAATTCTTCAAGACAAATCAAAATACATAAATGCAGGAATCAAAAAGGGCATGATGCATTAACCACATCACAACATCCAAATATAGAAGATAATCTCCTTTCTTATAAACAAATATTTATCAGAACTTTAAATTCTACAGGACAAATTTTAAGCTAGTTCCAATGACACAAATACAACCTTCAAGCTACAATGAAAAAACCTTATCAATCTCAGGAAAATAGGAAAGAGAAAAAAAGGAAGGTTGTAACATACCTGCTGCAGCCGTGGTAGATGGCTAGGTCATCAACGGCACTCAAAGCAACACCACCAGTGAGACAAATCAATATGGTAGACACTGCCTTGCGGCCCAATGATTGGTTCTTTCCTTCATCTACAGACTTTGTGGCACTGTGACAAGCCACATGTTACAAAGGAAGTGATCTTGAACAATAATTTGTTGTAATTATCAAGAGTGTTCCAAATATAACATTTAGAAAACAGTTTAAGTTTATGTTCAAGTCCTTGAGTCCCGAATAGGGGAACTAAAGAAAGTTGAAACACTTGCAATTTCATAATAGTTGTAGGTTCTTGAGTTCCCCAAGTGTTAGGTGCGCTCTATGAAGACCCTTGCTCATGCAAAAGCTAGGTTTGGCTCCAGCAAGGGTGTGGCATATTATGCTACTTTTTAGAAGTCTTCTTGTTTTTGGAAATCAGTATTTGATATTTTGCAACTCTGACAAATGACCTTTAGTAAGTATTCATTTTTCTCCGAGATCTCTCCCTTGTAAGCTGAACATTCACTGTTGCTTTGCCTTCTTTGCTTTCAATTTCCTGGGCTTGTCTTCCATTTTATTTTCCCTGTAAATCAGCTTGAATTTCACAGATAATATTTCACCCAGCATCTTTTTCCTCTCTATCCCGTCTCTTACGGTGCAAACTGTTTGAATACATACTCAAACCAGCAATCAGTGGTGCACTCAATCGCTAGCCCCATTTATTGTCAAGATCCATCATCTGTTACCAGCGTGCACAAAGACCCAAGGTGTATTTGACTATTTGGCATAGCGGTGGTTTCAATACGCCCAGCTAGGGATTGTTCCATGTTTGAAATAAGCTTTTTTCCCTCTACTTTTAGAATTCTCAGTTCAGTCCTCTAAATTTCTAACCCTAAATAGCTTATAAAGAGAAGTAACTTCATCTCAAGTATACCCAAATTAAATCTCAATTGAAAGGAGCTACAGCATGACTGGATTGACCTTATTTTTAAGTTGAACTTATGACATTGAGGTAGTAGTAGCTGATTACATATTTTCTCTAGAGGTCATCTCGAAAGAAACTTAAGTATTAGACTTCCATCATCATATCTACCTAGTTGGGTAGTGACATACTGGGGAGACCTTTCAGGGATAATCAACCAAGTCTCTCAAAGATTAGCAAAGTAATGCACCAAGATTATCCCAAAAGTGCAAGACTACGAAAATCGATAAAAAAAAAAACATATACATATAGAAAGAAGGGAAGATCGATCTTTCAGAGTTAAAATATAGACTGTTGCATACCTGGGCGAAATCCTCAGAAGAGAGACAAGCCTTCTCCTCAGCATCTCTCTCAATCTCCCCCCCCCCTGCTGTAAAACCCTGGAGACACTGGGACCCTGAACCAAAAGTTCGGTCGACTATGCTACCCTCTCGTCGCCGGTTCAAAACAGTGCGCTTTTTTTCGTACCGCAGGAGAGATGGGGGGAGGGAGCATTGTTTTTGTTATGCAGCCTCGCTCGTTTAGGAAACGGTGATGGAAATTAAAGCGTTAGTTTATAACAAAGTTTTAAACTTAAAGATTTAAAATAAACTTAAAGAAACAAAATAGAAAAAATTGTAATATTTTCATATTTTGCCCACTGAACACAATCATAACCCGAAATGAGAAGGCTGCATCGTAGTCTTATGTTATAACCCTTCCATGATAGACGGAACAACTATTTGATCGACATTCAATTGTAACAAATATTTTTTAAAAAATAAAATAAAACTATTTTTTATATATATAATTTCAACCACAACAATTAGATCTAAAAATTCAACGTCTATTTCAACAATACAGACGCTGTATCACACGCTCAAGATGCAGTGACCCTCCATCCAAAATTTCCCATTCTCCACCATGACATGCTTCTATGTAGATTTGGGAATCCTGTTTCTTCTTGAGAGAAGTAAAAAAGTGCTTTTTTTTATAGGACCCTAAATTTTATGACACGACAAGTTTTATATATGTTGGTTTGTTCACATCATTTAATGATGCTACAAGTCCCGAGCAAGTTTTTAGGTTCCACGACCACATCCAAGCACACACCACTTGCTCTATGGTGACCCAGACCCCAATCACCCGACTTAATTCGAACCAACCACACTGAATAAAAAATTCAAACTATAAATATTTATTATAAACATATAGTAAATAAAATATCCATAATAAAGTTAACTTTTTAAAAAAAGTGATAATACAAATGTCCATAAATAAAATCAACTCAATGAAATACAGTTCCAATAAAATGTTTCACATTTATCCAAAGGGTAAACAACATCTTTAGTCTCTCATCATAAATGCTACTAGATCCTTAAAATCATATCTACCTGAAACTCTCCACGGCAAATACACAATCTTTTCTAACTTACTATCGATCTCTCTACTTTGTAGTCAATGAAACATAAAAGTAAGTCAGATATTTAATAATTAATATAATCAACAATCTTTAAATTTAATTAAATATCTCAAATAATAACATCAAATATATAAGAGTAATAACAATATATAATTAACCATCATCTATCCAAGACATAATGCCATATCATAATCATGATTCAAAGGCTACAATAACAACTATCACGTGTTTCCACCAAAAATGTATTTCAAGAGTAAAATCAGGATTCCACCAAATCAAAATATTAATAGAGACATATATTCTATTGAACGAATTTTAATAGAGATCACTACTATATTCGCATGGTACAAGCTTTTTAACTTCACCAACAAGTACGGTGTCATCAAAGTTCGCATTTAGTGTTGGCGGTCAACTAGTTAACGAATAAATAAGTAGGATGATACCATATATTATAAAAACGGACATTCTTTTTAAAAATTAGTTGGATATAAAAGATCATGTCAGATATTTAATCATTTTTAATTCCAAAGAAGAAGAGGATTCTAAATATAGCGGTAATGAAAATATAAATGATGCATAAAAATAACCGAGAATGATTAATATAAGTATTTTTTATTTTTTTTAAATTGTAATGTATGAAAAATATTTAATGAAATAAGTAATATATGATGTATTTTTTATAATATTTTATATAATTTTATTTTTAATTTTTTATTTCTTTACATATTAAAAATAGGCTATACTGTTCCAACTTGTGAAATGTCACAACCTATAGACAGCTAACTAGCACAATGCAAGTCACATGCCATGTTCATCCGGGACATATAAGTTCTGTATCGTGTTGAGCATGTCCTATGATATAAACATGTCATGCTAAACATGGTCTATTTAACATTGTTAAAGGCCACTAGACTTCATATTTGTGATGTCCACTCAAGTAGGTAATATTGTGACGGATCACATTGTCTAATTGAAAATCAGCATGGTTTCAATTGTAAAATGGTCGTCAGACTAATATAAACCTGTACAAAATTCTTGTACAACACACACACATATATATATCTACAACAGACAACACAGAATCCAAAAGGTCACAACTAAAATTTGTGACACTAACGTCATAACTCCGATTACAATGTCGGCTCAGATAATATGCCATCAGGCATCTAAACAAATCATAAAAATCTGTGGAAGTATATACATCCATCAAATACAATGGAAACTAAGCTATATGTACATAATCAATATACAACTATATTACTATACAAATCCATCACGCTATATATACAAAAGTACTCCATGAGTAATAAAATTATAAAATCTAAGTCCATAAGATATTCCTATAAGTCTTCATACCTAGCTAACCTCTAACTATCTACTCTACCTCACTGGATATAAGTTCGTACTCATCTGAATGAATAAAAATAGTAATGGTAAGCCAAATACTCAGTAAGGTACAATATAATCAAGGGTAGTAAACAATATATTCAAAATAAAGTAGAGGAAGGATAAAGGAGTATGATATAAATGTATAAACATGAAATATGATTAAATATATATTTTTAAAATATCTTTATTTTTTCATTTTATTTTTGATTCCTTTAGATTATAAAAATACAGATTTATCTTTATCTTTGCAAACCAGGGCCAATAGACCTTACCAACTAACGGTGCGATCAAACGAGAAAATAAATGTGTAATTTTCACACATTTTAAGGTACAAACTGATACAATCCAAACACCTTGTAGTAAGCGGTATACCTTTAGCCTAATATACGGGACTATAAAACATATGCCACCATAACCCCCGTGGATTAGAGGCAATTATCGTGCTTTCACAGTAATATCCTAAAATATATTAGGAAATACTACCATTTGAAATATAATTCCTCGGTCCAATTTTAAATTTACTTATTCTCAAAAAAATTCATACTCATTCATAATAGGTTGTTCTCACTTCGGAAGAACGGTTTATCAAATATAATATATCATGAAATTTTCTTCTTATACTTTACATAAATCCATATTTCTTGAGTATAAATACACTTTGTCATTTATTTGGGGACTTAAATCTTTATCTGATTTTGAATATATGCATGAATAAACATAGTTTTAGGAAGAATTAGTAAATTCTTACCACCATGAGCCAAACATAATTTTGTAGCTTCCGGACAATAATTTCCTTCACAAAAACATTCACATAATTCTCGGAACACATAAAATAACATATATAATTTTCATGCAAATAAATACCAAATAAACTGGGTAAAAAAGTTATTAAAGCTAGGATTTTAATTATCTAAAATCAAATGATACATAAACCCTAAATTATATTGGTAAAAATACCAGGGCAAGGGTTAGGGTTTTCATGTGCATAAACCGCATAAAATTATTAAATTGGATATCCAATCAGTAAATAATCATGTACAAGATATGAGTATCCATTTTTCTAAAATCAATTCATGTATAAATTTTAAAATAAATAAGTAAAAGCATTCGGGCACAGGATTAGGGATTCACATACGAAATATCACATAAAACTTAGTGATCGGATAAGGAATTAATATATATGCATACTCAAATTATGGGTATCATAAAATAAAAGTATAGTAGGATATCGGGACGAAAATACCTAAAAATTAAAACAGAAAGTGAAACGAGAGGAAGAAAAGCATATGAGTGCACTTGCCTTAACCCGATCTATAATTATTTAATTAGCTCCAAGTCAGAATCGAACTCGGAAGCCTCAATTTTCTCTTTCTCTCTCTTCTCCTTTGCGTTCTCTCTCTCTCTCCTCTCTCTCTTTCCATATGAAAATGGCTGTAGAAAACATTTCACGCATTTAAAGACGCGGACTGCTGCCTCGAGCACAAGTCAAGTACTGTTTGAGCATCGCGGTACCCAAAAATTCGCGCTCAAGTGTGTATCAGGCATACATCAAGTATGTGATTCTGCCAAATGCGCCTAGGGGATGCCTCATGCATGCCTCGGGCATAGCTTTCTTGCCCGGGTCACGCCTCGGGTGTGAGTCAGGCCTGCATC
The DNA here is from genome assembly GCA_033239525.1 of Nepenthes gracilis. Classification (NCBI taxonomy): domain Eukaryota; kingdom Viridiplantae; phylum Streptophyta; class Magnoliopsida; order Caryophyllales; family Nepenthaceae; genus Nepenthes; species Nepenthes gracilis. The sequence goes on along the minus strand of BSYO01000033.1, from coordinate 10,812,802 downwards.
AAGCCTGCAGCAAGCGTAGTTCGCGCACCGCCGTACGTTTTGACCATTCTAACCCAATTTTTTATATCTTTGGACCCTAATTTTAATTATATTAGTTTAATCTGTTATGATTATCATAATTTAAAACTTGAATATTATTTACAGATTAACGTTTCAAGGATTATAATACCGATTTTTGATTTTACCAATTCCAAATCTTTAAACTTTTCAATCAAATTTCTCTAATATCTTTTGGCCTCTTTTCATTTATATTGATTTAATTACTTCTAATTACCATATTTTAAAAACTGGTACCTTACCGCTCAGGCCCAATATATAAGAGACGTCTTCCATTACACCCATAAGAAAGCTATCACTACCCCCTCATTTAATCTACTTTCTCATTGAGTATTCCACCTATCACTACCCCCTCTTTTTTGCATTTTTTTTCCATCTTTATGAAGTAGGAATCTTAGATGGATCACAAACTTGTAAGATGAAAATCCTATACAACTTTGGTGGTAAAATCTTGTCTAAGCCAAGTGATGAGAAGTTGATATACGTGGGAGGAGAGACGCACATTATTTCGATCCCGAAGAATCTTTTATGGATAGAGTTAGTGAATAAAATGACTGGTATTTGCAATCAACCTCACACTATCAAATACCAACTTCTAGGTTTTATTAAATTGTAGTAGTAGTTAAAATAGTAAATTTGTGTAAATCGTCAAGAGTAAAACCATGAAAATTTATGAAATACATTACATTTAGTTCATATAATGTATAGTTATGCAAAATATAATTTTATTGATGAAACTAACAAAGATTTATAAACAGTCTTTAGAATTTTACACAATATTTTTTATCTATTTTAAATGGAATTTTTTTTAAAATTTTAGCCGGATAAAATTTATACATAGACCTTAATTAATACATTCGATAAAAGCTTCATTACCACTCCTAATTAGGGCTAGAGAAATGTAGATTTGTTAGAGAGGCATATGTAATATGCAATGCATCTTGAAAATATTCAAGCGTCCATAAAATGTCAAATGTGTTTAATAATAACAAGAGTTGGAACAATCACTGTTGGATATAGCATCAACTAAATTGGTTTGGTTGATTAACACAAAAGCTTATAAATAAGTTTAGAAAGGAAAAAATACTGGCCGGCATATTAGACCCAAATTCAAAGAATACATAATCTAATATTGATCCAACTCTAGTCTAAATAAATTAATATTAGATGGGCGACCAAGTAACTAAGAAATTATTTTATAGATTTGATTAATGGCCCAACTAACTGCATATTTGAAAGTCAAATCGGGTGATTAATCCAACAGAGTAATTAACCCAATTAAATAATTTATATACTCAATAGTTAGCATAAATGAGTATCTCTCAACTGACCAATATCAATTGATAATCATCATCTGTAAGGTACCGATTTCTAAAACATAATGAAGGTGAGTAATTAAGTTAAAATAAGTTAATTGAGATCAAATGACATGGGAGGAATCAGATTAAAATGCTTAAAGATCCAGAATCGGTAAACTCGAAAACCGAAATTATAAACCGTGAAATGTTTATTCGTAAATGAGATTTTAGGTTTTAAATCAAGATAATCATGACTTATTAAATTTATATAATCAAAATTAGGGTCCAAGGATATGAAGAATTAGTTTAGAAGGGCTGAAACGGGTTCCAGACGGCACAAAAATGAAGTTTGCATGCTGTAGGCTCGTTGCGGGCTTGACCAGTGCCTAACCCACGCCCGACCAGCGCCCAAGGTGCCACCCGGGCATAAAAATAGAATGCAACGCCAGAGGAGTGCCTGAGGTGCACCGGGGGTCGGTTTAACAGAATTACTTGCCCGACGAGCACTCGAGACGCAACCCAAGCACGACACTGGCAGAATCAGTCGCCTGAGGAGCACTCGAGGTGCGCTCAGGGCACATTTGATAGAATGGGTCGCTTGACGAGGGCCCGATAGGTGCTTGAGCGGTAGCCCTTTGGGTGCTATGGAACCCGACGACCGCCTGACTAACGCTCGAGGCAACAATCCGGGTATTTAAACGCACGAGGGTTTCGTCCAAGGCATTTTCGGCCATTCTAGAGAGAGAAAGAGAGAGAGAAGAAAAAGAGAGAGAAGGAGGAAATCGAAGCCCAAGAGTCCAAATCTGTCCGAGAGCCAGTTAGAAATGTGATAGATCGAGTCGAGGCAAGTGTACTTATACCATTCTTTTCCTCTCTTTTGATTTGTATTCGTTCTTCATTAGATATTATCGTTCTGATACCCATCCAAATCATGAAAATATGTAACCTATGATTATTGCCTAAAGTATTTATGGTTTATTGTCTGATTTTTTCTTCGATTTGCTTGGTTCGATTTTGCCAAACCCAAACCCGCACCTAGCTCGGGTTCTTCCCTCTTCCCTTTGAATTTTATGTTTAATTGTCCTCAAATTATGAATTACCATGTCCTAGTTATGCACATACATTGGTGGGGGGTCCGATTTCTCATAAATTGATTCATTCGTGACGTCTAGAAGCTCTAAAACGGCCCTGACACTGTTCACACGAGACAAATGATAATTTTATATGTTTCAACCCTATCTAATTGTTCTGAAATTTATGTCTAATTGTAAGTCCCAAAATTATATGTTTGTGATCCATTTGTAAAGGAAATAAGTCTCGGTGGCCCCCAAAGTGATAATTGTCAATTGGTGGTAAGGAATTCTAATCTTTCCAATACATTATGATGTCCATGCATTCAAACTAACTCGTGAAAAGACTTAAATCTGAAGGAAAGATTATAATTGTATTTGTACTCAGAGGAAAATCCATAATTGGAGATTTGATCGAATTGTTCTCCGTGTTGGAGATATTATGAATGAATTATGGTGGACATTTCCTCAAATGAATAAGAAACCATAAAATTAGGATCATAGATTTATGTTACAGAGGTAATACCCCTTGGCTTGTTACTAGCATTACATTATAGACTCGAGGATTACTCCGATTGTGTATTGTAGCAGGTAATACTCTTGGTAAGCCTTAAGATATTACTGTGAAATAATAATGACTATTTCTAGACCGCAGGAGGTTATGGTAGCATTTTATTAGCCCTGTATAACCGGGTGATAGGTATACCGCTATACCACATGGTGCATCGACTTGTCTACAAGCATGATATGTAGATGGCCCCTCCTCTGGGTTGATAATAAGAGCTCATGACCTTAAATCATGTGGGGTATCATGATCTTTCATCATTCTTCCATACATTTGGTTAGTAAGGCTTACTGACCCTGATCCATAAAGATTAATGTAATTATAAAAGTGTATCAAAACATGTTCCATATTGTCATGCATCCATATATATTGTTTCATTCTCATCTCTTGTTTCATTTATTTATCTACTGCTTGTGAATTATTTATATACACTTGTTGAGTTGTTAATTCACCATTACTTCTTCTTTCCTTCCAAATAAGAACACTCTTATTCCAGATGAGACCAAGTAGGTCGTAAGAGCAGGATAGGCCGCGGATCGTGCATTGCAATGCTTTTGGAACTTAGTTTATAATTTTTGTAGGTGATGGAGATTATTGTGTTATGCTTGATATGATTATGTATTTTGATGTAATTGTATCACATTGATGGATTGTAGCTTTATTCCATTGTATATTGATGGATATAGTAGCTTCCGTAGGTTTTATGATTTTAATTGCTATCTAGTGGCATCTCGTTGAATCGGCACCATACCGGAGTCATGACGTTAGTGCCACACATTGTATATTTATAGAAGTATGAGATCCTGTGTATCTATTGTATATGCATTGAGAATCTTGTACAGGGTTTATACAGGTTTTGTATTTGGCAGATGTCCGTTTTATAGACGAAACTCTACGAAATTTTTGGTAGAATTCGGTCCGTCACAAATGGAATTAGAACCATATTATTAAATTACTAAAAACCATATGCTGAAAATATAAAAAACCTGGACACAAGTCTAAACAATGTAAATTAAAACAAAAAATAGAAAATAAGTCTAATGTATCTATGGAATTAGAACTTAAACAAAATATTTTAAACAAAGAAATTGTTAGACCTATTAATCAACCTAATCAATTGACGTTTTCCCTATGTAGAGACCAAAATCAGATAATTATTAAAAATTTATAAAACAATAACTTTCAGATAAAATTTTACAATATCTTTTTTGATATAAAATTATATACTTCAGCTATATATAATTATTTTATCTTTTTACAAAAAAAATTACCAAAACAAATATGTTCAAACATTAATGCATTTTCTTCTACTAAAGATAGAATACAAACAAGTTTAGAAATTAAACAAAATCATAACAATATTATTAAGAACCTGACATTAGTAAAACATAATCAACCTATTCTAATAAAGAATGAATATTCTCAATTAACTCCGACATGGATAGTAGATTATCAAATAGTTCTTAAGAATAATATAGAAATAAATATTTAATATAATTATTAGAAATATTACAAAATAATATTTGATAACATATTATCTGCTAATAAACTATATAATTCATTTATACAATATTATTTTATTTTTTGAAAAGAATTAACAATACAGAGATATAAAAATAATATTTTAACACCACATCAATCAGAGATCTCGAATAAATTATAAATAAATAATAACAATAGTTTAAACCAATTCAATAATAAAGACAACCAATTATTGAAAAATCAAACTTACAATAAATTAATTAATAAAAATTTAATACAATTATTTCGTGACATGGAAATCGAAAAAGAAAAACAATCACAAAATAATTTAGTAAATCATACTAAGACAATACAACAACTGTATGATCAAAATAAAACTCAAATAGCTCATAACAATAATTGTATAGGAAAAATAAATATGTTTTCAAAATATAATAAAAAATTAAGATATTGGCAAAATAACAAATAATATTATAAAAGACAGACTTTAGCCAAACACGTAATAAACCAAATAATTATAAATGATAAACGAAGTATTTCTAAACCTAATATATTTTTAAAATTAATTAGATTTTTAAAATATCTTCAAAAATCAATCATTATTAAATATTTGAATCCAATATCAAGTAATTTTTACTTACAAAAATATTTTATAAATAAGAAAGATTTTAGAAAATTTTTTATCTTCAAAATTAATCCAACAAAGTTAATAATGAAAAATTACAAATTAATGATTAACAATAATAAATATTCTAATATAACATTTGATCCTACACATGTAGAACCAATTACACAATCAAAAGTATATAAAAATAATTATGCTTACTTGAAATTTAATGGCGAAAAGTCACGTAAGGTTGTATATTTATTGGAGGTTGGTATAATCTGTGGTTTAGACATTACATAATCTTGGATGGATTGTTTTGGTGGTTGCTTTACTGGAGTATATGGAGATGAAATGTCCTTCTCTTTTCCTTTAGGAGCCATAGCTTCCTGTAAATTTTTTTTTATTAAAATATCTAAAATATGTGATGCAATAAATTATTCAATGTCAAAATACGTTTGCCATCGTACCGAAATAAAATCTTTTATGTCTTTTCGTAAAACAATATGAATTTTTGATAAACAAGATAATGAATAAAATCATTTTGGTTTTTTAATATGCAAAAAGTTCTTTTATTAAAATATAAGAAATACTTAGATGAATGCAATGATAATTCTTTGTTTTTATAGGAAATCTAGTATTAACTTTATATGATTTCATATGTTGTATTTCTACATTAGAATTGTTTTATTTTTATATACTTCTGATTGTGTAATTGGTTCTACAGGTGTAGCAGCAAATGTTATAGTAGAATATTTATTATTGTCAACCATTAATTTGTGATTTTTCATTATTAACTTTGTTGGATTAAATTTGAAGATAAAAGATTTTCTAAAATCTTTCTTATTTATAAAATATTTTTGTAAGTAAAAATTACTTAATATTTTATTCAAATATTTAGTAATGACTGATTTTTGAATATATTTTAAAAATCTAATTACTTTTAAAAATAACTTGGGTTTAGGGATGTTTCGTTGATATTTTTTAATTAATTAATTATTTATTTGATTGATTAAATGCTGGATTAAAGTCAGCTTTTTATAATATTATTTTTTATTATGTTGCCAATATCTTAATTATATATTATATTTTGAAAACATATATATTTTTTCTATACAATTATTTTTGTTAAGCTTATGATATATTTGATTTTTACTTTGATCATACAATTGTTGTATTTTCTTAATATGATGTACTACATATGTTGTGATAGTTTTTCTTTTTTAATTTATGTGTCACGAAATAATTGCATTAAATTTTTATTAATTAATTCAGTATAAATTTATTTTTTCAATAATGGGTTGTCTTTATTATTGAATTGGTTTAAAATATTATTATTATTTATTTGTAATTTATTTGGGATGTCTGATTGATTTAGTGTTAAAATATTATTTTTATATCTCTGTATTGCGAATTCTTTTCAAAAAATAAAATAATATTATATAAATGAATTATATAGTTTATTAGCATATAATATGTTATCAAATATTATTTTGTGATATTTCTGATAATTATATTGAATATTTATTTCTATATTTTTCTTAAGAAATATTTGATAATCTACTATCCACGTCGGAGTTAATTGAGAATATTCATTCTTTATCAGAATAGGTTGATTATGTTTTACTAATGTCAGGTTCTTATTAATAGTTTAACCAAAATATTTGAAAAATATCCTACTCCTTCTCTATTTCATCAAGTTACAACTGGAGATTTAGATAATCCTGAAGATGAATTAATTAGTTCAAAAATCATATTAACAAATCTTATCAGAAATACAAACAATTAATGTAATAAATATTGAAAAAGATGGTGGTGTTTTTAATTTTTCATTCCATATTGGTAACAGAATGAGCCAAGTTGAGATTCCTACAATATTATTTTAATTTTTAAAAGAATTAGCAACACAGAGATATAAAATTAATACTTTAACACTACATCAATCAGACAACCTAAATAAATTACAACTAAATAAAAATATTTTTAATAATAAAAATAATTTATTATTGCCAAAACAAATTTACAATAAATTAATTAATAAAAATTTAATACAATTATTTCGTGACATGGAAATCGAAAAAGAAAAACAATCACAAAATAATTTAGTAAATCATACTAAGACAATACAACAACTGTATGATCAAAATAAAACTCAAATAGCTCATAACAATAATTGTATAGGAAAAATAAATATGTTTTCAAAATATAATAAAAAATTAAGATATTGGCAAAATAACAAATAATATTATAAAAGACAGACTTTAGCCAAACACGTAATAAACCAAATAATTATAAATGATAAACGAAGTATTTCTAAACCTAAGATATTTTTAAAATTAATTAGATTTTTAAAATATCTTCAAAAATCAATCATTATTAAATATTTGAATCCAATATCAAGTAATTTTTACTTACAAAAATATTTTATAAATAAGAAAGATTTTAGAAAATTTTTTATCTTCAAAATTAATCCAACAAAGTTAATAATGAAAAATTACAAATTAATGATTAACAATAATAAATATTCTAATATAACATTTGATCCTACACATGTAGAACCAATTACACAATCAAAAGTATATAAAAATAAAATAGATTTTAATAGAGAAATACAACACATGAAATCATATACTAGATTTCATGTAAATAATGAATTACTATTGCATTTATCCAATTATTTTTCATATATTAACAAAAGAACTTTTTGCATATCAAAAAACTAAAATGATTTTATTCATCATCTTATTTATCAAAATATTCATATTGTTTTATGAAAAAATATAAAAGATTTTACTTCGGTACGATGGCAAACGTATTTTGACATTGAACAATTCATTGCATCACATATTTTAGATATTTTAATAAAAAAATTTTTTACAGGAAGCTATGCCTCCTAAAGGAAAAGAGAAGGACATTCCATCTCCATATACTGCAGTAAAACAACCACCAAAATAAATCGTCCATGATTATGCAATGTCTAAACCATAGATTATACCAACCTCCAACAAATATATAACCTTACGTAACTTTCCGCCATTAAATTTCAAGGAAGCTGCCACTCCCACTTCTTCTTCAACTCAACCCATGCCGACATCCAATGATAACCATTATAGCACTAAACCACTCAAACTCTATGTTGCTCTTACCTCTTACTATCAAAAATAATTACTAAATGAACTCATTACCTTGATAAACAAAATATTTTATCCCAATTGTCTATACCCAACTGCGAATGTTTCTAAAACCCAAAAAGATTATGAATTAATCTTAATTGATTAAGTTTCGTTGAAATCAAACAACACCGCAATCCTCGAGACAATACCATTACCTTTTCTACTATCAAAATTAAATACATCAAACTTTTCTAAGATGTTGGACTTAACACTTAGGATACTAAATCTTTTTCTGTTCATTATCAACCAAAAGGATACAATTGCCAAGATTACAAAGAAGCTTGGTTTAATGCTTTCTATCTCCGATCATATACTTATTCCTGGTTTATCCGATTCGACAAAATCTGTCCAAAACCATTACCAATATGGTTTACAGAATGGTGGATTTACTTTGGAGTATTACCAATTTTCTATCCAAGTGGTATTAACAATGCAATGATGCATTATGAAGAATTACACAAAGAAATATTCTTACCACATAGAATAATCGGTTTTCATATTGATTATGAAGTTCCCTGGATTATGTCATGGCACTTTACTTGTCATAAGCATTATGAAAATCTACCATTGGCTATTCAAGATATTCCTCTATCTATTGTTCGAGAATTCAAAATCAAATGGTGAGATAAGTTTGACTATGTCATGATCAATTATACTCAAATTGATGCTGACTACAAAAAGAACCAAGCGTTAGCCCAAACATTAAAAATTGCCTTAAAAATCCTGCCAACTACACCAACACATTATATTCCAAAACATCCCGTTACACCAAGTACCTCTAGGCTAAAACCAAGAATTTTCCAAGTTAGTGGATCTCCAACTTTATCCGCCTCCTCCAAACGATCTACTAAAATTACAAAGTAAATGGAAGCCCGAAGACCCAATTAGATACAATGATGATCCGGATGGCCAAAATACATCGACAACTCTCAAAGCAAGTCCAAGATTTTAAGACTCAATGGGCTGATATATCGATTGACGATCCAAAGATCGATTCATCTACTCGGCCACCCTCACGCACGGCTAGTCCACGGCCTCCTTATGTAGCCGGATATGTCTAAGATCCATTCGGTCTTTGAATGGACAAATTAAAAAATATTCTAACATTTGTGTTAAATTACATGTACTGGATATCATCAAAATTTATCATTAGCAATTTGGCAGTCTTTATGTCAAGAAAAACAAACCAAGATTCGCAAAAGGCATGTTAGATTTACACCACTTTAACATCAACAGCTAAAGCTAAATTGATAATAAATATTTTATGAGATTCCTACTACTCCCTGGACAGAAGGACTCATCAGAAGGACAAATAGACTCTACCAAAATATGCCATTATCATGAAAATATTTTTAGACAAAACATAGTACTATGCAGCACTATGCACTATTTGGTACTATGTAGCAAAATATATATATAAATATATATATCTTGCAATTATAAAGCAGCAAAGTCAAAAAGATGTTCAACCATTAGTTTGATATGCAGCAGTTTCGAGCATATAATTTCAACAAAAGACACTATGCAGATACTATGCAAATACTATACAAGACTATTCTTCAAATTGACTAATAATAAAATTATCTTCATCAACGAATAAGGACAAATTTGCAATTATGATGATGACGACGCAAAATAGAATCGATTCCTGGCAATTATGTCGACAACGCGTAAAAATGTAATTGATTCTAGGCAATTATGTTGACAACGATGCAAAATAGAATTGATTCCTTGCAATTATGATCACGATTATCAGTTGATTCCACTCGATTATTTCAACAAATCAACGGCGCAAAACATTAAAGAACGTCTATTTAAAGGATCCCTCCGATTAGTTGAAGGTAGAGTTTGAAATAGAGCCTGAGAACTGGAAAGAGAGCTTAGGGTGCATGGAAGAGAAGTTCTAGAGAAAAGCAAAATCTTCCTAAAGCCTTTCTTATTTTCTTTGTAAATTTCCATTTCCTTTCTTTGTACAAATTTCCTTTCTTTGTACCAACTTTCGAAGTATGTAATCAACTTTATCAATCAAAGTCCAGCAGTTTAATTCAGCCTTATTCTTGTATATTCTGTTCTTCTCTGGTTTACGTGTTGTCTTGTACTTACAATTTTTAAAATACGATCCAACATACAGATTTCGTATCAGAGCCACGTTCATTTTTTCTGCATGGTATAAGGCATATACGCTACTTTTTCTGTATTTGAGTAAGGCATAATCACTTGTATGATAGCTTTAGAAACGATAGAAAATGTTTAAGCCTGTGAACCGATGTGTTTACCCGTCGAGGTGATAAAAGGGCGTTGTTTGTCGGGGGTGTTCCTATTTCATTAAGTTTGCAAGTAACGATTATGTATCATCTGTAGGAGATTTAGTTTTATGCATCATTTGTAGAAATTTTGAAAATGACTTCGAAACTAAGACAAATGTTTAGGGGTAGAAATTCGAATCACAGTACAACAATAAACACTAGAGAATCACTAATTATACCAAATAATGGTCATAATTATTCTGGTTGGACTTTGTCCACCCAACACATGGAAGAAATTTATCAGATAGGAACTTTTATTTTTAAAACTACTTTAGCTATTAAGGATCATGAACAAACTATTTCAATTAAAAACGAATACGAAGTAATAAAATTATTGTCATCCTTATCCATTAAAAGATTTAAACAACAAGGTTATAATTATATTTACTATGGATTAATTCAAATAGCAATTAAACCCTTAACCAAATTAGAAATTGATACACCAGTTTTGTTATATTTAAGAGATCAAACGTTATTAAAATATAAAGACTCTAACTTAGCAATTGTTCAATCTAATTTATGTAATGGACCAATTTACTTTAATTATGCACCCAACTTTACAGTTGATCTAAATGATCTAACTATCCTGAACACCCTAGTTTTTAATGTTCATCTTCTTGGTTTAGCCCAACAGGAAGACCGAAGAGGATTTTTAATCATTTATCGAATTTATTTTAAATTACTCATTAGTCAATTTAATCCAAAATATCTTATTTAAACTCCACATGGTGAGACAATTGTATTACAAGTAGAAGCTGAACATGCTGCTACTTTTACTCCAAAATTATTAAAATGGGATGAGATCACTTTACCACAAAACTGGCAAGTAAATCTTTCCCAACCACCTAGACATATAACAAGAAGAGAATTTACTAATATTACTGAAACACCAGAAGGAAATATTATTTTTAATTTTAGTCAACCACAAAATTATTTACCTAGATCATTAAGTTATACTAATATAAGACATCCGTTAATTAGTTCTGAATATGAAAATCCTAGAAATGATTATGAACCTTCTAGACTATCAACAAATATTAGATATCAACCTACATATTCTCATGATACAAGAAATGTAGAAAGTAGAAATCCTATTTCTGAAATTATTACACAACCAACCCCATAATCACCAACTCTATCGTAAATACAAACAATTAATGTAATAAATATTAAAAAAGATTTTATTCCAGATACGGATGCACTTAGAAAAAATTTTATGCTAGAAAAATATAATAGCATTAGAAATTGGTTCTTTAATACTTTTACTGTAGAACAAACAGAAGAATAGAAGTACGTGGAAACAAATAATGAAATTACTTAAACAGAATTTATCATTTTTTGAATGGTTTATTCCGTATATAAGAAATGTCAATCAACTAGATAGAAATAAAAATAGTTGGAACCATTTTCAAAATAATATAACCACTATTACAAAAAATAATAATGATTTAACTAAACTAAATATATATCAATCAAACATTAACATGATTTCTACTCTAGCAACAGAAATTAAAAATGATGATATTAAAAACGAATATGAAGAAGAAATTGATGAAGAAGAACTTTGGTTAGAACATCTTCTTAATCTAATGGATGAAGAAGATACTGAAACCGAAAAAGAAAAAAAAATTAGTTTAGAAACTCTAATTCATCCAAAATCAGGACCAACTAAAATTTTATCAATTATAGATCAATTTAAATCATTCTCTGAATCAATTTTAGATCACGTTACACTAACCTCCTCTGCACAACAAAGAAAAGCACTTTTAGATAAATTAACTATGAAAATAAATAATTTATCTAATTCTCCAACAAAAATAAGAGATAAATTAATTATGAAAATAAATAATTTATCTAATTCACCAATAAAAATAAGTCAAACCAATCAAATTTAAAATCAACAAAAAGAAACTCCTGTAGAATATATCAAATAAGAAATTATTCAATTACATTCTAATAATATTAAAAATTCATCAACTTTCTTAGAAAATATCATAACCATATTATCTTCCTCACTCTCTAAATCACAATCCATAAAGATTAAAGAAAATATTAAAGAAAGTTTTTAATATCATGTCCATCTATAAAAGTACTTAATCCATCCACAATACATATGAATTCTCAAAAAACTAAATTATTAAAAAACAAATGCTGAAAATGTAAAGAACTTGGACATAAGTCTAAACAATGTAAATTAAAACATAAAATAGAAAATAAGTCTAATTTATCTACGGAATTAGAACTTAAACAAAATATTTCAAATAAAGAAATTGTTAGACCTATTAATCAACATAATCAATTGACGTTTTTCCTATGTAGAGACCAAAATTAGATAATTATTAAAAATTTATATAACAATAATTTTCAGATAAAATTTTACAATATTTTTTCTAATATAAAATTATATATTTCAGCTATAAATAATTATTTTATCTTTTTATAAAAAGAATTACCAAAACAAATATGTTCAAACATTAATGCATTTTCTTCTATTAAAGATAGAATACACACAAGTTTAGAAATTAAACAAAATCATAATAATATTATTAAGAACCTGACATTAGTAAACCATAATCAACCTATTCTAATAAAGAATGAACATTCTCAATTAACTTCCATATGGATAGTAGATTATCAAATAGTTCTTAAGAATAATATAGATATAAATATTCAATATAATTATCAAAAATATTATCGGATAATATTTGATGATAACATATTATCTGGTAATAAACTATATAATTCATTTATACAATATTATTTTCAAAAAGAATTAGTAATACAGAGATATAAAAATAATATTTTAACACTTAAAAATCAATCAGAGATCTCAAATAAATTACAAATAACTAATAACAATATTTTAAACCAGGTCAATAATAAAGACAACCAATTATTGAAAAAAAAATTCACAATAAATTAATGAATAAAAATTTAATACAATTATTTAATGACATAGAAATTAAAAAAGAAAAACTATCACAACATAATGTAGTACATCATATTAAGAAAATACAACAATTGTATGATCAAATTAAAAATCAAACAAATCACAAGCTTAACAAAAATAATTGTACAGAAAAAATATATATGTTTTCAAGATATAATATAAAATTAAGATATTGGCAACATAATAAAAAATAATATTATAAAAGCAGACGTTAGTCCTGCATTTAATCAATGAAATAAATAAACAATTAATTAAAAATTATCAACGAAACATCCCTAAACCCAAGTTATTTCTAAAATTAATTAGATTTTAAAAATATCTTCAAAAATCAATCATTACTAAATATTTGAATTAAATATCAAATAATTTCTACTTACAAAAATATTTTATAAATAAGAAAGATTTTAGAAAATCTTTTGTCTTCAAATTTAATCCAACAAAATTAATAATGAAAAATCACAAATTAATGGTTGACAATAATAAATATTCTAATATAGCATTTGCTGCTACACCTGTAGAACCAATTACACAACCAGAAGTATATAAAAATAAAACAGATTCTAAAGTAGAAATACAACATATGAAATCATATAAAGTTAATACTAGATTTCCTATAAACAAAGAATTATCATTGCATTCATCCAAGTATTTCTCATATTTTAACAAAAAAACTTTTTGCATATCAAAAAATCAAAATGATTTTATTCATCATCTTGTTTATCAAAATATTCATATTATTTTACGAAAAGATATAAAAGATTTTACTTCGGTACGATGGCAAACGTATTTTGACATTGAACAATTTATTGCATCATATATTTTAGATATTTTAATAAAAGAATTTTTACAGGAAGTTATGCCTCCTAAAAGAAAAAAGGACATTCTATCTCTTTATACTCCAGTAAAACAACTACCAAAACAATCAGTCCATGATTATGCAATGTCTAAACCATAGATTATACCAACTTTCAACAAATATACAACCTTACATGACTTTTCACCATTAAGTTTCAAGGAAGCTGTCACTCCCACCTCCTCTTCAACTCAACCCTTGCCGATATCCAATGATAACCATTATATCACCAAACCACTCAAACTCTATGATGCTCTTACCTCTTACTATCAAAAATCATTACTAAATGAACTCAATACCTTGACAAATAAAATATTTTATCCCAATTGTCTATATAAAACTGCGGATGTTTCTAAAACCCAACAGTACTATGAATTAATCTTAATTGATTCTGATTCTGTTAAAATCAAACACCACCGTAATCCTCAAGACAATACCATTGTCTTTTCTACTATCAAAATTAAACATATCAAACTTTTCCAAGATGTTGGACTTAATACTGGGGATACTAAATCTTTTTCTGTTCATTATCAACCAAAATGATACAATTACCAAGATTACAAAGAAGCCGAGTTTAATACTTTTTATCTCCGGTCTTATACTCATTCCTGGTTTATCCGATTCGACAAAACTTGTCCAAAACCATTACCAATATGGTTTACAGAATGGTGGATTTACTTTGCAACATTGCCAATTCTCTATCCAAGTGGTATTAACAAAGCAATGATGCATTATGAAGAATTACACAAAGATATGTTCTTACCACACAGAATAATCGGTTTTCATATTGATTATGAAGTTTTCTGGATTATGTCATGGCACTTTACTTGTCATCAGTATTATGAAGATCTACCATTGGCTATTCAAGATATTTCTCTCTCTATTGTTTGAGAATTCGAATCAAATAGTGGGATAAGTTTGACTATGTCATGATCAATTATACTCAGATTGATGCTGACTACAAAAAGAACCAACCGTTAGCCCAAACTATAAAAATTGCCTCAAAAATCCTGCCAACTACACAAACACATTATATTCCAGAACATCCCGTTACACCAAGTACCTCTAGGCCAAAACCAAGAAGTTTCCAAGTTGGTGGATCTCCAACTTTATCTGCCTCCTCCAAACGATCTACTAAAGTTACAAAGCAAATGGGAGCCCAGAAGGCCCAATTAGATACAATGATGGTTCAGATGGCCCAAATATATCAACAACTCTCAAAATAAGTCCAAGACTTTAAGACACAATGGGGGTGATATATCAGATGACGATCCAGTATCAAATTCCTCTACTCAATCACCCTCACGTACGGTTAGTCCACAGTCTCCTTATGTAACTGGATATGTCCAAGATCCATTCAGTCTTTGAATGGACAAATTAAATGAAAAAAAATTCTAACATATGTGTTAAATTACAGGTACTGGATATCATCGAAATTTATCATCAGCAATTTGGCAGTCTTTATGTCAAGAAAAACAAACCAAGATTCGTAAAAGGCATATTAGATTTACACCATTTTAACATCAACAGCCAAAGCCAAATTGATAATAAATATTTTATGAGATTTCTACTACTCCCTGGACAGAAGGACTCATCAGAATGACACATAGACTCTACCAAAATATGCCATTATCATGAAAATATTTTCAAACAAAACATAGTACTATGCAGCACTATGCACTATTTGTTATCATACAGCAATATATATATATATAAATATATATATCTTGCAATTATGAAGCAACAACGTCAAAAAGCAAATTAAACGTTCGTACAGATTTCTGATATGAAAAGATGCAAAGTCCTACGCAGAAGGATGACATTGTCAAAGCGTTCACATTATGACATTACTATGCAAGTATTGTGTAGACACTATGCAGATACTATGCAAACACTATGCAGTACTATTAATCAAATTGACCAATAACAGAATTGTCTTCATTAACGAATAATGACAAATTTACAATTATGATGATGACGACGCAAAATAGAATTGCTTCCTGACAATTATGCTGACAACGACGTAAAACAAAATTGATTCCTAATAATTATGATACTGATTATCAACGGATCATATTCTACTCAATTATTTCAACAATCAACGGTGCAGATGATTCAAGAACTTCTATTTAAAGCTTTTTTTGTCTCAGTTGAAGGCAGAGTTTGAAATAGTACTGAAAATAGAACAGGGAAGAGAGCTCAGAGAGCTAGGGCAAAGCCCAGAGAAAATCCTTCTGAAACCTTTTTTATTTTCTTTGTTTAAACATTCCCCTATCGTTTCCAAAGCTATCATGCAAGTGATTATGCCTTACTCAAATGCAGAAAAAATAGCGTATATGCCTTATACCATGCAGAAAAAATGAACGTGGCTCTGATACCAAATCTGTATGCGGGATCATATTTCATAAATCGTAAGTACAAAACAACATGTAAACCAGAGAAGAACAGAATTATACCAGAATAAGGCTGAATTAAACTGCTAGACTTTGATTGATGAAGTTGATTACATACTTCAAAAGTTGGTACAAAGAAAGAAAAATTTGAACAAAGAAAAGAAATGTAAATTACAAAGAAAATATGAAAGGTTTCAGAAGGATTTTCTCTGGGCTTTACCCAAGCTCTCTAAGCTATCTTCCCAGTTCTATTTTCAGTTCTATTTTAAACTCTGCCTTCAACTGATTGGAGGAATCTTTTAAATAGATGTTCTTCAATGTTTTGCGCCGTTGATTTGTTGAAATAATTGAGTAGAATCTGAACGGTTGATAATCAGTATTATAATTGTTAGGAATCAATTCTGTTTTGCGTCGTTGTCAGTATAATTGCCAGGAATCAATTCTATTTTGCGTCGTTGTCAGCATAATTGTAAATTTGTCCTTATTCGTTGATGAAGACAATTCGATTATTGGTCAATTTGAGGAACAGTACTGCATAGTATTTGCATTGTGACTTCATAGTGTCTGCATAGTGTCTTTTGTTAAAATTATATGTCAGAATTGCTGCGTATCGGCACTAATGGTTAAATATCTTTTTGACTTTGCTGCTTTATAATTGTAAGATATATATATATATATCTGCATAGTACCAAATAGTGCATAGTGTTGTATAGTACTATGTTCCTTCGGACAATGTTGTAATGTGTCTGACAATGGAATATTTTTGTAGAGTCCATCTGTCCTTCTGATGAGTCCTTCTGTTCAGGGAGTAGTAGGAATCCCATAAAATATTTATTATCAATTTGGCTTTGGTTATTGATGTTACAATGGTGTAAATCTAAGTTGCCTTTTACGAATCTTGGTTTATTTTTCTTGACATATATACTGCCAAATTGTTGAGGATAAATGTTGATGATATCCAGTACCCGTAATTTAACACAAATGTTAGGATTTTTTTTTAATTTGTCTATTCAAAGACCGAATGGATCTTGGACATATCCACTGCGAGAAGGAGGTTGTGGACTAGTAAATGACGTGAGGGTGGTTGAGTAGATAAATACGATGCTAGATCGTCAATCAAATATCAGCCCATTGGGTCTTAAAGTCTTGGATTTGTTTTGAGAGTTGTTGATGCATTTGGGCCATTTGGACCATCATTGTATCTAATTGGGCCTTCTGGGCTTCTATTTGCTTCGTAACTTTAGTAGATCGTTTAGAGGAGACAGATAAAGTTTGAGATCCAACAACTTGGGGACTTCTTGGTTTTGGCCTTGAGGTACTTGGTATAACTGGATGTTCTGGAATATAATGTGTTGGTGTAGTTGGCAGGATTTTTGAGGTAATTTTTATAGTTTGGGCTAAAGCTTAATTTTTCTTGTAGTCAGTATCAATCCGAGTATAAGTGATCATGATATAGTCAAACTTATCTCACCATTTAATTCTAAATTCTCGAACAGTAGAGAGAGGAATATCTTGAAATAGTTAATGGTAAATCTTCATAATGCTGATGACAAGTAAAGTGCCATAACATAATCCAGGAAACTTCATGATCAATATGAAAACCGATTATTCTGTGTGGTAAGAATATATCTTTGTGTAATTCTTCATAATACATCCTTGCATTGTTAACACTACTTGGATAGAGAACTGGTAATGATCCGAAGTAAATCCACCATTCTGTAAATCATATTGGTAATGATTTTGGAGAGGTTTTGTCAAATCGACAAACCAGAATGAATATATGACCGGAGATAAAAAGCATCAAATCAGGCTTCTTTGTAATCTTGATAATTGTATCCTTTTGGTTGATAATGAACAGAAAAAGGTTTAGTATCCCAAGAGTTAAGTCCAACATTATGGAAAAGTTTAACATGTTTAATTTTGATAGTAGAAAAGGTAATGGTATTGTCTCGAGGATTGCGGTGATGTTTGATTTCAACAAAATCAGAATCAATTAAGATTAATTCATAGTACTGTTGGGTTTTAGAAACATCCGTAATTTGGTATAGACAATTGGGATAAAACATTTTATTTGTCAAGATAATAAGTTCATTTAGTAATGGTTTTTGATAGTAAGAGCAACATGGAGATTGAGTGGTTTGGTGATATAATGGTTATCATTGGATATAGGCACGGGTTGAGTTGAAGAGGAAGTGGGAGTGATAGATTACTTGAAATTTAATGGCGAAAAGTCACGTAAAGGTTGTATATTTATTGGAGGTTGGTATAATCTGTGGTTTAGACATTACATAATCTTGGATGGATTGTTTTGGTGGTTGCTTTACTGGAGTATATGGAGATGAAATGTCCTTCTCTTTTCCTTTAGGAGCCATAGCTTCCTGTAAATTTTTTTATTAAAATATCTAAAATATGTGATGCAATAAATTATTCAATGTCAAAATACGTTTGCCATCGCATCAAATAAAATCTTTTATGTCTTTTCGTGAAAAACAATATGAATTTTTGATAAACAAGATAATGAATAAAATCATTTTGGTTTTTTAATATGCAAAAAGTTCTTTTATTAAAATATAAGAAATACTTAGATGAATGCAATGATAATTCTTTGTTTTTATAGGAAATCTAGTATTAACTTTATATGATTTCATATGTTGTATTTCTACATTAGAATTGTTTTATTTTTATATACTTCTGATTGTGTAATTGGTTCTACAGGTGTAGCAGCAAATGTTATAGTAGAATATTTATTATTGTCAACCATTAATTTGTGATTTTTCATTATTAACTTTGTTGGATTAAATTTGAAGATAAAAGATTTTCTAAAATCTTTCTTATTTATAAAATATTTTTGTAAGTAAAATTACTTAATATTTTATTCAAATATTTAGTAATGACTGATTTTGAATATATTTTAAAAATCTAATTACTTTTAAAAATAACTTGGGTTTAGGGATGTTTCGTTGATATTTTTAATTAATTAATTATTTATTTGATTGATTAAATGCTGGATTAAAGTCAGCTTTTTATAATATTATTTTTTATTATGTTGCCAATATCTTAATTATATATTATATTTTGAAAACATATATATTTTTCTATACAATTATTTTTGTTAAGCTTATGATATATTTGATTTTTACTTTGATCATACAATTGTTGTATTTTCTTAATATGATGTACTACATATGTTGTGATAGTTTTTCTTTTTAATTTATGTGTCACGAAATAATTGCATTAAATTTTTATTAATTAATTCAGTATAAATTTATTTTTTTCAATAATGGGTTGTCTTTATTATTGAATTGGTTTAAAATATTATTATTATTTATTTGTAATTTATTTGGGATGTCTGATTGATTTAGTGTTAAAATATTATTTTTATATCTCTCGTATTTAATTCTTTTCAAAAAATAAAATAATATTATATAAATGAATTATATAGTTTATTAGCATATAATATGTTATCAAATATTATTTTGTGATATTTCTGATAATTATATTGAATATTTATTTCTATATTTTTCTTAAGAAATATTTGATAATCTACTATCCACGTCGGAGTTAATTGAGAATATTCATTCTTTATCAGAATAGGTTGATTATGTTTTACTAATGTCAGGTTCTTATTAATAGTTTAACCAAAATATTTGAAAAATATCCTACTCCTTCTCTATTTCATCAAGTTACAACTGGAGATTTAGATAATCCTGAAGATGAATTAATTAGTTCAAAAATCATATTAACAAATCTTATCAGAAATACAAACAATTAATGTAATAAATATTGAAAAAGATGGTGGTGTTTTTAATTTTTTCATTCCATATTGGTAACAGAATGAGCCAAGTTGAGATTCCTACAATATTATTTTAATTTTTAAAAGAATTAGCAACACAGAGATATAAAATTAATACTTTAACACTACATCAATCAGACAACCTAAATAAATTACAACTAAATAAAAATATTTTTAATAATAAAAATAATTTATTATTGCCAAAACAAATTTACAATAAATTAATTAATAAAAATTTAATACAATTATTTCGTGACATGGAAATCGAAAAAGAAAAACAATCACAAAATAATTTAGTAAATCATACTAAGACAATACAACAACTGTATGATCAAAATAAAACTCAAATAGCTCATAACAATAATTGTATAGGAAAAATAAATATGTTTTCAAAATATAATAAAAAATTAAGATATTGGCAAAATAACAAATAATATTATAAAAGACAGACTTTAGCCAAACACGTAATAAACCAAATAATTATAAATGATAAACGAAGTATTTCTAAACCTAAGATATTTTTAAAATTAATTAGATTTTTAAAATATCTTCAAAAATCAATCATTATTAAATATTTGAATCCAATATCAAGTAATTTTTACTTACAAAAATATTTTATAAATAAGAAAGATTTTAGAAAATTTTTATCTTCAAAATTAATCCAACAAAGTTAATAATGAAAAATTACAAATTAATGATTAACAATAATAAATATTCTAATATAACATTTGATCCTACACATGTAGAACCAATTACACAATCAAAAGTATATAAAAATAAAATAGATTTTAATAGAGAAATACAACACATGAAATCATATACTAGATTTCATGTAAATAATGAATTACTATTGCATTTATCCAATTATTTTTCATATATTAACAAAAGAACTTTTTGCATATCAAAAAACTAAAATGATTTTATTCATCATCTTATTTATCAAAATATTCATATTGTTTTATGAAAAAATATAAAAGATTTTACTTCGGTACGATGGCAAACGTGTTTTGACATTGAACAATTCATTGCATCACATATTTTAGATATTTTAATAAAAATTTTTTTTACAGGAAGCTATGCCTCCTAAAGGAAAAGAGAAGGACATTCCATCTCCATATACTGCAGTAAAACAACCACCAAAATAAATCGTCCATGATTATGCAATGTCTAAACCATAGATTATACCAACCTCCAACAAATATATAACCTTACGTAACTTTCCGCCATTAAATTTCAAGGAAGCTGCCACTCCCACTTCTTCTTCAACTCAACCCATGCCGACATCCAATGATAACCATTATAGCACTAAACCACTCAAACTCTATGTTGCTCTTACCTCTTACTATCAAAAATAATTACTAAATGAACTCATTACCTTGATAAACAAAATATTTTATCCCAATTGTCTATACCCAACTGCGAATGTTTCTAAAACCCAACAGTACTATGAATTAATCTTAATTGATTCTGGTTCTGTTGAAATCAAACAACACCGCAATCCTCGAGACAATACCATTACCTTTTCTACTATCAAAATTAAATACATCAAACTTTTCTAAGATGTTGGACTTAACACTTAGGATACTAAATCTTTTTCTGTTCATTATCAACCAAAAGGATACAATTGCCAAGATTACAAAGAAGCTTGGTTTAATGCTTTCTATCTCCGATCATATACTTATTCCTGGTTTATCCGATTCGACAAAATCTGTCCAAAACCATTACCAATATGGTTTACAGAATGGTGGATTTACTTTGGAGTATTACCAATTCTCTATCCAAGTGGTATTAACAATGCAATGATGCATTATGAAGAATTACACAAAGAAATATTCTTACCACATAGAATAATCGGTTTTCATATTGATTATGAAGTTCCCTGGATTATGTCATGGCACTTTACTTGTCATAAGCATTATGAAAATCTACCATTGGCTATTCAAGATATTCCTCTATCTATTGTTCGAGAATTCAAAATCAAATGGTGAGATAAGTTTGACTATGTCATGATCAATTATACTCAAATTGATGCTGACTACAAAAAGAACCAAGCGTTAGCCCAAACATTAAAAATTGCCTTAAAAATCCTGCCAACTACACCAACACATTATATTCCAAAACATCCCGTTACACCAAGTACCTCTAGGCTAAAACCAAGAATTTTCCAAGTTAGTGGATCTCCAACTTTATCTGCCTCCTCCAAACGATCTACTAAAATTACAAAGTAAATGGAAGCCCAGAAGACCCAATTAGATACAATGATGATCCAGATGGCCAAAATACATCGACAACTCTCAAAGCAAGTCCAAGATTTTAAGACTCAATGGGCTGATATATCAGACGACGATCCAGCATCAGATTCATCTACTCAGCCACCCTCACGTACGGCTAGTCCACAGCCTCCTTATGTAGCTGGATATGTCTAAGATCCATTCAGTCTTTGAATGGACAAATTAAAAAATATTCTAACATTTGTGTTAAATTACATGTACTGGATATCATCAAAATTTATCATTAGCAATTTGGCAGTCTTTATGTCAAGAAAAACAAACCAAGATTCGCAAAAGGCATGTTAGATTTACACCACTTTAACATCAACAGCTAAAGCTAAATTGATAATAAATATTTTATGAGATTCCTACTACTCCCTGGGAAGAAGGACTCAATGAAGGACAAATAGACTCTACCAAAATATGCCATTATCATGAAAATATTTTTAGACAAAACATAGTACTATGCAGCACTATGCACTATTTGGTACTATGTAGCAAAATATATATATAAATATATATATCTTGCAATTATAAAGCAGCAAAGTCAAAAAGATGTTCAACCATTAGTGCTGATATGCAGCAGTTCTGACATATAATTTCAACAAAAGACACTATGCAGATACTATGCAAATACTATACAGTACTATTCTTCAAATTGACCAATAACAAAATTATCTTCATCAACGAATAAGGACAAATTTGCAATTATGATGATGACGACGCAAAATAGAATCGATTCCTGGCAATTATGCTGACAACGACGTAAAACAGAATTGATTCTAGGCAATTATGTTGACAACGATGCAAAATAGAATTGATTCCTTGCAATTATGATACTGATTATCAACGGTTCAGATTCCACTCAGTTATTTCAACAAATCAACGGCGCAAAACATTAAAGAACGTCTATTTAAAGGATCCCTCCAGTTAGTTGAAGGTAGAGTTTGAAATAGAGCTGAGAACTGGAAAGAGAGCTTAGGGTGCATGGAAGAGAAGTTCTAGAGAAAAAGCAAAATCTTCCTAAAGCCTTTCTTATTTTCTTTCCTTGTAAATTTCCCTTTCCTTTCTTTGTACAAATTTCCTTTCTTTGTACCAACTTTCGAAGTATGTAATCAACTTTATCAATCAAAGTCCAGCAGTTTAATTCAGCCTTATTCTTGTATATTCTGTTCTTCTCTGGTTTACGTGTTGTCTTGTACTTACAATTTTTAAAATACGATCCAACATACAGATTTCGTATCAGAGCCACGTTCATTTTTTCTGCATGGTATAAGGCATATACGCTACTTTTTCTGTATTTGAGTAAGGCATAATCACTTGTATGATAGCTTTAGAAACGATAGAAAATGTTTAAGCTTTGTGAACCGATGTGTTTACCGTCGAGGTGATAAAAGGGCGTTGTTTGTCGGGGGTGTTCCTATTTCATTAAGTTTGCAAGTAACGATTATGTATCATCTGTAGGAGATTTAGTTTTATGCATCATTTGTAGAAATTTTGAAAATGACTTCGAAACTAAGACAAATGTTTAGGGGTAGAAATTCGAATCACAGTACAACAATAAACACTAGAGAATCACTAATTATACCAAATAATGGTCATAATTATTCTGGTTGGACTTTGTCCACCCAACACATGGAAGAAATTTATCAGATAGGAACTTTTATTTTTAAAACTACTTTAGCTATTAAGGATCATGAACAAACTATTTCAATTAAAAACGAATACGAAGTAATAAAATTATTGTCATCCTTATCCATTAAAAGATTTAAACAACAAGGTTATAATTATATTTACTATGGATTAATTCAAATAGCAATTAAACCCTTAACCAAATTAGAAATTGATACACCGGTTTGTTATATTTAAGAGATCAAACGTTATTAAAATATAAAGACTCTAACTTAGCAATTGTTCAATCTAATTTATGTAATGGACCAATTTACTTTAATTATGCACCCAACTTTACAGCTTGATCTAAATGATCTAACTATCCCGAACACCCTAGTTTTTAATGTTCATCTTCTTGGTTTAGCCCAACAGAAGACCGAAGAGGATTTTTAATCATTTATCGAATTTATTTTAAATTACTCATTAGTCAATTTAATCCAAAATATCTTATTTAAACTCCACATGGTGAGACAATTGTATTACAAGTAAAAGTTGAACATGTCGCTACTTTTACTCCAAAATTATTAAAATGGGATGAGATCACTTTACCACAAAACTCGCAAGTAAATCTTTCCCAACCACCTAGACATATAACAAGAAGAGAATTTACTAATATTACTGAAACACCAGAAGGAAATATTATTTTTAATTTTAGTCAACCACAAAATTATTTACCTAGATCATTAAGTTATACTAATATAAGACATCCGTTAATTAGTTCTGAATATGAAAATCCTAGAAATGATTATGAACCTTCTAGACTATCAACAAATATTAGATATCAACCTACATATTCTCATGATACAAGAAATGTAGAAAGTAGAAATCCTATTTCTGAAATTATTACACAACCAACCCCATAATCACCAACTCTATCAGAAATACAAACAATTAATGTAATAAATATTAAAAAAGATTTTATTCCAGATACGGATGCACTTAGAAAAAATTTTATGCTAGAAAAATATAATAGCATTAGAAATTGGTTCTTTAATACTTTTACTGTAGAACAAACAGAAGAATAGAAGTACGTGGAAACAAATAATGAAATTACTTAAACAGAATTTATCATTTTTTGAATGGTTTATTCCGTATATAAGAAATGTCAATCAACTAGATAGAAATAAAAATAGTTGGAACCATTTTCAAAATAATATAACCACTATTACAAAAAATAATAATGATTTAACTAAACTAAATATATATCAATCAAACATTAACATGATTTCTACTCTAGCAACAGAAATTAAAAATGATGATATTAAAAACGAATATGAAGAAGAAATTGATGAAGAAGAACTTTGTTAGAACATCTTCTTAATCTAATGGATGAAGAAGATACTGAAACCGAAAAAGAAAAAAAAATTAGTTTAGAAACTCTAATTCATCCAAAATCAGGACCAACTAAAATTTTATCAATTATAGATCAATTTAAATCATTCTCTGAATCAATTTTAGATCACGTTACACTAACCTCCTCTGCACAACAAAGAAAAGCACTTTTAGATAAATTAACTATGAAAATAAATAATTTATCTAATTCTCCAACAAAAATAAGAGATAAATTAACTATGAAAATAAATAATTTATCTAATTACCCAACAAAAATAATTCAAACTAATAAACTGCAAAATCAACAAGAAGAAACTCCTATAGAATGTATCAAATAAGAAATTATTCAATTAAATTCTAATAATATTACAATTTCATCAACTTTATCAGAAAATATCATAATCGTATCATCCTCCTCACTCTCTAAATCACAATCCATAAATATTAAAGAAAATATTAAAGAAAGTTTTTTTAATATCATGTCCATCTATAAAAGTACTTAATCCATCCACAATACATATGAATTCTCAAAAAACTAAATTATTAAAAAACTATATGCTAAAAATATAAAGAACTTGGACATAAGTCTAAACAATGTAAATTAAAACAAAATATAGAAAATAAGTCTACTTTATCTACGGAATTAGAACTTAAACAAAATATTTTAAACAAAGAAATTGTTAGACCTATTAATCAACATAATCAATTGACGTTTTTCCTATGTAGAGACCAAAATTAGATAATTATTAAAAATTTATATAACAATAATTTTCAGATAAAATTTTACAATATTTTTTCTAATATAAAATTATATATTTCAGCTATAAATAATTATTTTATCTTTTTATAAAAAGAATTACCAAAACAAATATGTTCAAACATTAATGCATTTTCTTCTATTAAAGATAGAATACACACAAGTTTAGAAATTAAACAAAATCATAATAATATTATTAAGAACCTGACATTAGTAAACCATAATCAACCTATTCTAATAAAGAATGAACATTCTCAATTA
Source organism: Nepenthes gracilis (assembly GCA_033239525.1). Classification (NCBI taxonomy): domain Eukaryota; kingdom Viridiplantae; phylum Streptophyta; class Magnoliopsida; order Caryophyllales; family Nepenthaceae; genus Nepenthes; species Nepenthes gracilis. The sequence continues at coordinate 10,785,967 of BSYO01000033.1, read as the reverse complement.
ACTTCGATATGGATAGTAGATTATCAAATAGTTCTTAAGAATAATATAGATATAAATATTCAATATAATTATCAAAAATATTATCGGATAATATTTGATGATAACATATTATCTGGTAATAAACTATATAATTCATTTATACAATATTATTTTCAAAAAGAATTAGCAATACAGAGATATAAAAATAATATTTTAACACTTAAAAATCAATCAGAGATCTCAAATAAATTACAAATAACTAATAACAATATTTTAAACCAGGTCAATAATAAAGACAACCAATTATTGAAAAAAAAATTCACAATAAATTAATGAATAAAAATTTAATACAATTATTTAATGACATAGAAATTAAAAAAGAAAAACTATCACAACATAATGTAGTACATCATATTAAGAAAATACAACAATTGTATGATCAAATTAAAAATCAAACAAATCACAAGCTTAACAAAAATAATTGTACCGAAAAAATATATATGTTTTCAAGATATAATATAAAATTAAGATATTGGCAACATAATAAAAAATAATATTATAAAAGCAGACGTTAGTCCTGCATTTAATCAATGAAATAAATAAACAATTAATTAAAAATTATCAACGAAACATCCCTAAACCCAAGTTATTTCTAAAATTAATTAGATTTTAAAAATATCTTCAAAAATCAATCATTACTAAATATTTGAATTAAATATCAAATAATTTCTACTTACAAAAATATTTTATAAATAAGAAAGATTTTAGAAAATCTTTTGTCTTCAAATTTAATCCAACAAAATTAATAATGAAAAATCACAAATTAATGGTTGACAATAATAAATATTCTAATATAGCATTTGCTGCTACACCTGTAGAACCAATTACACAACTAAGTATATAAAAATAAAACAGATTCTAAAGTAGAAATACAACATATGAAATCATATAAAGTTAATACTAGATTTCCTATAAACAAAGAATTATCATTGCATTCATCCAAGTATTTCTCATATTTTAACAAAAAACTTTTTGCATATCAAAAAATCAAAATGATTTTATTCATCATCTTGTTTATCAAAATATTCATATTATTTTACTTAAAAGATATAAAAGATTTTACTTGATTTACGATGGCAAACGTATTTTGACATTGAACAATTTATTGCATCATATATTTTAGATATTTTAATAAAAGAATTTTTACAGGAAGTTATGCCTCCTAAAAGAAAAAAGGACATTCTATCTCTTTATACTCCAAGAAACAACTACCAAAACAATCAGTCCATGATTATGCAATGTCTAAACCATAGATTATACCAACTTTCAACAAATATACAACCTTACATGACTTTTCACCATTAAGTTTCAAGGAAGCTGTCACTCCCACCTCCTCTTCAACTCAACCCTTGCCGATATCCAATGATAACCATTATATCACCAAACCACTCAAACTCTATGATGCTCTTACCTCTTACTATCAAAAATCATTACTAAATGAACTCAATACCTTGACAAATAAAATATTTTATCCCAATTGTCTATATAAAATGCGGATGTTTCTAAAACCCAACAAAGATTTATGAATTAATCTTAATTGATTCCGATTCGTTAAAATCAAACACCACCGTAATCCTCAAGACAATACCATTGTCTTTTCTACTATCAAAATTAAACATATCAAACTTTTCCAAGATGTTGGACTTAATACCGGGATACTAAATCTTTTTCATTCATTATCAACCAAAATGATACAATTACCAAGATTACAAAGAAGCCGAGTTTAATACTTTTTATCTCCCGGTCTTATACTCATTCTGGTTTATCCGATTCGACAAAACCTGTCCAAAACCATTACCAATATGGTTTACAGAATGGTGGATTTACTTTGCAACATTGCCAATTCTCTATCCAAGTGGTATTAACAAAGCAATGATGCATTATGAAGAATTACACAAAGATATGTTCTTACCACACAGAATAATCGGTTTTCATATTGATTATGAAGTTTTCTGGATTATGTCATGGCACTTTACTTGTCATCAGTATTATGAAGATCTACCATTGGCTATTCAAGATATTTCTCTCTCTATTGTTTGAGAATTCAGAATCAAATGGTGGGATAAGTTTGACTATGTCATGATCAATTATACTCAGATTGATGCTGACTACAAAAAGAACCAACCGTTAGCCCAAACTATAAAAATTGCCTCAAAAATCCTGCCAACTACACAAACACATTATATTCCAGAACATCCCGTTACACCAAGTACCTCTAGGCCAAAACCAAGAAGTTTCCAAGTTGGTGGATCTCCAACTTTATCTGCCTCCTCCAAACGATCTACTAAAGTTACAAAGCAAATGGGAGCCCAGAAGGCCCAATTAGATACAATGATGGTTCAGATGGCCCAAATATATCAACAACTCTCAAAATAAGTCCAAGACTTTAAGACACAATGGGGGTGATATATCAGATGACGATCCAGTATCAAATTCCTCTACTCAATCACCCTCACGTACGGTTAGTCCAATGACCTCCTTATGAATCGGATATGCCCAAGATCCATCGGTCTTTGAATGGACAAATTAAATGAAAAAAATTCTAACATATGTGTTAAATTACGTGTATCGGATATCATCGAAATTTATCATCAGCAATTTGGCAGTCTTTATGTCAAGAAAAACAAACCAAGATTCGTAAAAGGCATATTAGATTTACACCATTTTAACATCAACAGCCAAAGCCAAATTGATAATAAATATTTTATGAGATTTCTACTACTCCCTGGACAGAAGGACTCATCAGAATGACACATAGACTCTACCAAAATATGCCATTATCATGAAAATATTTTCAAACAAAACATAGTACTATGCAGCACTATGCACTATTTGTTATCATACAGCAATATATATATATATAAATATATATATCTTGCAATTATGAAGCAACAACGTCAAAAAGCAAATTAAACGTCAGACATGCATTTTGATATGAAAAGATGCAAAGTCCTACGCAGAAGGATGACATTGTCAAAGCGTTCACATTATGACATTACTATGCAAGTATTGTGTAGACACTATGCAGATACTATGCAAACACTATGCAGTACTATTAATCAAATTGACCAATAACAGAATTGTCTTCATTAACGAATAATGACAAATTTACAATTATGATGATGACGACGCAAAATAGAATTGCTTCCTGACAATTATGCTGACAACGACGTAAAACAAAATTGATTCCTAATAATTATGATACTGATTATCAACGGATCATATTCTACTCAATTATTTCAACAATCAACGGTGCAGATGATTCAAGAACTTCTATTTAAAGCTTTTTTTGTCTCAGTTGAAGGCAGAGTTTGAAATAGTACTGAAAATAGAACAGGGAAGAGAGCTCAGAGAGCTAGGGCAAAGCCCAGAGAAAATCCTTCTGAAACCTTTTTTATTTTCTTTGTAATTTACATTTCCTTTCTTTGTTCAAATTTTTTTTTCTTTGTACCAACTTCCGAAATATGTAATCAACTTCATCAATAAAAGTCCAGCAGTTTAATTCAGTCTTATTCTGGTATAATTCTATTCTTCTCTGGTTTACGTGTTGTTCTTCTCTAATGTGTCGTGACAATGGAATATTTTTGTAGAGTCGATCTGTCTTTCTAATGAGCCCTTCTGTCCAATGAGTAGTAGAAATCCCATAAAATATTTATTATCAATTTGGCTTTGGCTGTTGATGTTAAAATGGTGTAAATCTAATATGCCTTTTGCAAATCTTGGTATGTTTTTCTTGACATAAAGACTGCCAAATTGCTGATGATAAATTTTGATGATATCCAGTACCTGTAATTTAACACAAATGTTAGAATTTTTTTTTAATTTTTCATTCAAAGACTGAATGGATCTTGGGCATATCCAGCTACATAAGAAGGCTGTAGACTAGCCGTACATGAGCGTGGTTGAGTAGATGAATCTGATGCTGGATCGTCGTCTTATATGTCAGTCTATTGAGTCTTAAAGTTTTGGACTTGCTTTGAGAGTTGTTAAAATATTTGGACCATCATTGTATCTAATTAGGCCTTCTGGGCTTCCATTTACTTTGTAGTTTTACTAGATCATTTGGAGGAGACAGATAAAGTTGGAGATCCACTAACTTGGGGACTTTATGGTTTTGGCCTAGAGGTACTTGGTGTAACGGGATGTTTTGGAATATAATGTGTTGGTATAGTTGGCAGGATTTTTGAGACAATTTTTATAGTTTGGGCTAACGCTTGGTTCTTTTTATAGTCAGCATCAATTTGAGTATAATTGATCATGACATAGTTAAACTTATCCCACCATTTGATTCTGAATTCTCAAACAATAGAGAAAGAAATATCTTGAATAGCCAATGGTAGATCTTCATAATACTGATGACAAGTAAAGTGCCATGACATAATCCAGGGAACTTCATAATCAATATGAAAACCGATTATTCTGTGCGGTAAGAATATATCTTTGTGTAATTCTTCATAATGCATCCTTGCATTGTTAATATCACTTGGATGGAGAATTAGTAATGCTCCAAAGTAAATCCACCATTCTGTAAACCATATTGGTAATGGTTTTGGACAGGTTTTATTGAATCAGATAAACAAGGAATGAGTATAAGATCGGAGATAAAAAGTATTAAATCAGGCTTTTTTGTAATCTTGGTAATTGTATCATTTTGGTTGATAATGAACAGAAAAAGGTTTAGTATCTCAAGTGTTAAGTCCAACATCTTGAAAAAGTTTGATGTGTTTAATTTTGATAGTAGAAAAGGTAATGGTATTGTCTCGAGTATTGCGGTGGTGTTTGATTTCAACAGAATCGAAATCAATTAAGATTAATTCATAGTACTGTTGGGTTTTAGAAACATCCACAGTTTCGTATAGACAATTGGAATAAAACATTTTGTTTGTCAAGGTAATGAGTTCATTTAATAATGGTTTTTGATAGTAAGAGGTAAGAGTAACATGGAGTTTTAGCGGTTTGGTGCTATAATGGTTATCATTGGATGTCGGCATGGGTTGAGTTGAAGAGGAAGTGGGAGTGACAGCTTCCTTGAAACTTAATGGCGGAAAGTCACGTAAGGTTATATATTTGTTGGATGTTGGTATAATCTGTGGTTTAGACATTGTCTAATTATGGACGGATTATTTTGGTGGTTGTTTCACTGGAGTATAAGGAGATGAAATGTCCTTCTCTTTATCTTTAGGAGTTTCCTTTAGAAGGCATAGCTTCCTGTAAAAATTCTTTTATTAAAATATCTAAAATATATGATGCAATAAAATGTTCAAAGTCAAAATACGTTTGTCATCGTACCGAAGTAAAATCTTTTATGTCTTTTCGTAAAACAATATGAATATTTTGATAGACAATATGATGAATAAAATCATTTTGGTTTTTTAATATGCAAGAAGTTCTTTTGTTAAAATATAAAAAATACTTGGATGAATGCAATCATAATTCTTTTGTTCACAGAAATCTAGTATTAACTTTGTATTTCTACATTAGAATCTGTTTTATTTTTATATACTTCCGATTGTGTAATTGGTTCTACAGGTATAGCAGCAAATTTAATATTAGAATATTTATTATTGTTAATCATTAATTTGTGATTTTTCATTATTAACTTTGTTGGATTAATTTTGAAGATAAAAGATTTTCTAAAATGTTTCTTATTTATAAAATGTTTTTGTAAGTAAAAATTACTTGATATTGGATTCAAATATTTAGTAATGATTGATTTTTGAAGATATTTTTAAAAACTAATTAATTTTAAAAATATCTTTGGTTTAGAAATACTTCGTTTAAATTTATAATTATTTGGTTTATTATGTGTTTGGCTAAAGTCTTTCTTTTATAATATTGTTTGTTATTTTGCCAATATCTTAATTTTTTATTATATTTTGAAAACATATTTATTTTTGCTATACAATTATTGTTATGAGCTATTTGAGTTTTATTTTGATCATGCAGTTGTTGTATTGTCTTAGTATGATTTTCTAAATTATTTTGTGATTGTTTTTCTTTTTCGATTTTCATGTCACGAAATAATTGTATTAAATTTTTATTAATTAATTTATTGTAAATTTAATTTTTCAATAATTGGTTGTCTTTATTATTGAATTGGTTTAAACTATTGTTATTATTTATTTGTAATTTATTTGGGATCTCTTATTAATGTAGTGTTAAAATATTATTTTTATATCTCTGTATTGCTAATTCTTTTTGAAAAATAAAATAATATTGTATAAATAAATTATATAGTTTATTAGCAGATAATATGTTATCAAATATTATTTTGTAATATTTCTGATAATTATGTTAAATATTTATTTCTATGTTATTCTTAAGAAATATTTGATAATCTACTATCCATGTCAGAGTTAATTGAGAATATTCATTCCTTATCAGAATAGGTTGATTATGTTTTACTAATGTCAGGTTCTTAATAATATTATTTTTGTTTAATTTCTAAAATTGTGTGTATTCTATCTTTAGTAGAAGAAAATGCATTAATGTTTGAACACATTTGTTTTGGTAATTCTTTTTGTAAAAAAGATAAAATAATTAGTTATAGCTGAAATATATAATTTTATATCAGAAAAGATATTGTAAAATTTTATCTGAAAATTATTGTTATGTAAATTTTTAATAATTATCTGATTTTGGTCTCTACCTAGGGAAAACGTCAATTGATTAGGTTGATTAATAGGTCTAACAGTTTCTTTGTTCAAAATATTTTATTTAAGTTCTAATTCCGTAAAACATTAGACTTTTTTTCTATTTTTTATTTTAATTTAAATTGTTTAGACTTGTGTCCAGGTTCTTTACATTTTCAACATATGATTTTTAATAATTTATTTTCTTGAAAATTTTTATTTATTTTAGATGAGTTAAGTGCTTTAATAGATGGACAGTGTATTAAAGAATTTTCTTTAATATTTATGGATTGTGCTTTTGAGAATGAAGAAGGTGATTCGGTTAAGGTATTTTCTGAGAAAGTTGAATTTTTAATATTATTAGAATTTAATTGAATAATTTCTTGTTTGATACTTTCGATAGGAGTTTCTTCTTACGGATTTTGCATTTTATTACTTTGACTTATGTTTGTTGGAAAATTAGATAAATTATTTATTTTCATAGTTAATTTATCTAAAAGTGCTTTTCTTTGTTGTGCAGAGGAGGTTAGTGTAATATGACCTAAAATTGGTTCAGAGAATAATTCCAATTGGTCTATAATTGATAAAGTTTTAGTAGGTCTTGACTTAGGAAGATTTAGAGTTTCTAAACTAATTTCTTCTTCTTCATCTTCAGTATCTTCTTCGTCCATTAGACTAAGAAGATATTCTAAAAAAAGTTCTTCATCAATCTCTTCTTCATCATATTCTTCATTAATTTCGTCCTCTTTAACTTCTGTTGCTCTGGTACAAATCATGTTTATGTTTGATTGATATAGATCTTGTTTAGTCAAATTATTGTTATTATCTTTTATAATATTAGATTATTATTTCGAGAATTGTTCCAAATATTTTTATTTCTATCTATTTGATTAACATTTTTTATATACGAAATAAATCATTCAAAAAACGGTAAATTCTGTTTAAGTAAGTTCATTGTTTCTTTCCACGTACTTCTATATTCTTCTGTTTGTTCTTTAGTAAATATAGTAAAGAACCAATTTCCAAGACTATTATTTTTTTCTAGCATAAATTCTTTTCTAAGTGCATCCATATCTGAAATAAAATCTTTTTTAATATTTATTATATTAATTATTTGTATTTCTGATAGAGTTGGTGATTGTAGGGTTGGTTGTATAATAATTTCAGGAATAAAATTTTTACTTTCTATATTTCTTGTATCATGAGAATACGCAGATGAGTGTCTAATATTTGTTAATGGTCTAGGAGTTTCATACTAATTTCTAGGATTTTCATATTCAGAACTAATTAACGAAGGTCTTATATTATTATAACTTAATGATCTAGGTAAATAATTTTGTTATATGTCTAGATGGTTGGGGAAGATTCACTTGCCAGTCTTGTGGTAAAGTAATCTCATCCCATTTTAATAATTTCAGAGTAAAAGTAGCAGCATGTTCAGCTTCTACTTGTAATACAATTGTCTCACCGGGTGGAGTCTAAATAAGACATTTTGGATTAAATTAACTAGTCAACAATTTAAAATAAATTCGATAAAGGATTAAAAATCCTCTTCGGTCTTCCTGTTAGGCTAAACCAGAAAGATGAACATTAAGAACTAAGGTGTTAAGGATTGTTGGATCATTCAGATCAACTGTAAAGTTGGGTGCACAATTAAAGTAAATTGGTCTATTACATAAATTAGATTGAACAATTGCCAAGATAGAGTCTTTATATTTTAATAACGTTTGATATCTTAAACATAATAAAACTGGTGTATCAATTCCTAATTTGGTTAAGGATTTAATTGCTATTTGAATTAATCCATAGTGAATACAATTATATCCCTGTTGTTTAAACCTTTCAATAGATAAGGATGATAATAATTTTATTTCTTCATATCCGTTTTTAATCGAAATAGTTTGTTCATGATCCTTAATAGCTAAAGTAGTTTTAAAATCAAATTTCTTATCTGATAAATTTTTTACATGTGTTGGGTGGATATAGTCCTGCCAGAATAATTATGACCATTATTAGGTATAATGAGTGATTCTCTACTATTTGTTGTTGTACTATGATTTGAATTACTACCCCTGAACATTCGTCTTAGTCTCGATGCCATTTTCAAGATTTTTTACAAATGATGCATAAAACTAAATTTCCTACAGATGATGCACAACCATTACTTGTAAACTTAATAAAATAGGAACATCCCCGACAAACAACGCCATTTTATCACCTCAACGGGCAAACACATCGGTTCACAGGCTTAAACATTCCCCTATCGTTTCCAAAGCTATCATGCAAGTGATTATGCCTTACTCAAATGCAGAAAAAATAGCGTATATGCCTTATACCATGCAGAAAAAATGAACGTGGCTCTGATACCAAATCTGTATTCAGGATCATATTTCATAAATCGTAAGTACAAAACAACATGTAAACCAGAGAAGAACAGAATTATACCAGAATAAGGCTGAATTAAACTGCTAGACTTTGATTGATGAAGTTGATTACATACTTCAAAAGTTGGTACAAAGAAAGAAAAATTTGAACAAAGAAAAGAAATGTAAATTACAAAGAAAATATGAAAGGTTTCAGAAGGATTTTCTCTGGGCTTTACCCAAGCTCTCTAAGCTATCTTCCCAGTTCTATTTTCAGTTCTATTTTAAACTCTGCCTTCAACTGATTGGAGGAATCTTTTAAATAGATGTTCTTCAATGTTTTGCGCCGTTGATTTGTTGAAATAATTGAGTAGAATCTGAACGGTTGATAATCAGTATTATAATTGTTAGGAATCAATTCTGTTTTGCGTCGTTGTCAGTATAATTGCCAGGAATCAATTCTATTTTACGTCGTTGTCAGCATAATTGTAAATTTGTCCTTATTCGTTGATGAAGACAATTCGATTATTGGTCAATTTGAGAACACGATCTGCATAGTATTTGCATTGTGACTTCATAGTGTCTCGCATAGTGTCTTTTGTTAAAATTATATGTCAGAATTGCTGCGTACGGCACTAATGGTTAAATATCTTTTTGACTTTGCTGCTTTATAATTGTAAGATATATATATATATATCTGCATAGTACCAAATAGTGCATAGTGTTGTATAGTACTATGTTCCTTCGGACAATGTTGTAATGTGTCTGACAATGGAATATTTTTGTAGAGTCCATCTGTCCTTCTGATGAGTCCTTCTGTTCAGGGAGTAGTAGGAATCCCATAAAATATTTATTATCAATTTGGCTTTGGTTATTGATGTTACAATGGTGTAAATCTAAGTTGCCTTTTACGAATCTTGGTTTATTTTTCTTGACATATATACTGCCAAATTGTTGAGGATAAATGTTGATGATATCCAGTACCCGTAATTTAACACAAATGTTAGGATTTTTTTTTAATTTGTCTATTCAAAGACTGAATGGATCTTGGACATATCCAGCTGCAGAAGGAGGTTGTGGACTAGCCGTACGTGAGGGTGGTTGAGTAGATAAATCTGATGCTAGATCGTCATCTGAAATATCAGCCCATTGGGTCTTAAAGTCTTGGATTTATTTTGAGAGTTGTTGATGCATTTGGGCCATTTGGACCATCATTGTATCTAATTGGGCCTTCTGGGCTTCTATTTGCTTCGTAACTTTAGTAGATCGTTTAGAGGAGACAGATAAAGTTTGAGATCCAACAACTTGGGGACTTCTTGGTTTTGGCCTTGAGGTACTTGGTATAACTGGATGTTCTGGAATATAATGTGTTGGTGTAGTTGGCAGGATTTTTGAGGTAATTTTTATAGTTTGGGCTAAAGCTTAATTTTTCTTGTAGTCAGTATCAATCTGAGTATAAGTGATCATGATATAGTCAAACTTATCTCACCATTTAATTCTAAATTCTCGAACAGTAGAGAGAGGAATATCTTGAATAGTTAATGGTAAATCTTCATAATGCTGATGACAAGTAAAGTGCCATAACATAATCCAGGAAACTTCATGATCAATATGAAAACCGATTATTCTGTGTGGTAAGAATATATCTTTGTGTAATTCTTCATAATACATCCTTGCATTGTTAACACTACTTGGATAGAGAACTGGTAATGATCCGAAGTAAATCCACCATTCTGTAAATCATATTGGTAATGATTTTGGACAGGTTTTGTCAAATCGGACAAACCAGGAATGAATATATGACCGGAGATAAAAAGCATCAAATCAGGCTTCTTTGTAATCTTGATAATTGTATCCTTTTGGTTGATAATGAACAGAAAAAGGTTTAGTATCCCAAGAGTTAAGTCCAACATTATGAAAAAGTTTAACATGTTTAATTTTGATAGTAGAAAAGGTAATGGTATTGTCTCGAGGATTGCGATGATGTTTGATTTCAACAAAATCAGAATCAATTAAGATTAATTCATAGTACTGTTGGGTTTTAGAAACATCCGTAATTTGGTATAGACAATTGGGATAAAATATTTTATTTGTCAAGATAATAAGTTCATTTAGTAATGGTTTTTGATAGTAAGAGCAACATGGAGTTTGAGTGGTTTGGTGATATAATGGTTATCATTGGATATAGGCACGGGTTGAGTTGAAGAGGAAGTGGGAGTGACAGCTTACTTGAAATTTAATGGCGAAAAGTCACGTAAGGTTGTATATTTATTGGAGGTTGGTATAATCTGTGGTTTAGACATTACATAATCTTGGATAGATTGTTTTGGTGGTTGCTTTACTGGAGTATATGGAGATGAAATGTCCTTCTCTTTTCCTTTAGGAGCCATAGCTTCCTGTAAATTTTTTTTTATTAAAATATCTAAAATATGTGATGCAATAAATTATTCAATGTCAAAATACGTTTGCCATCGTACCGAAATAAAATCTTTTATGTCTTTTCGTAAAACAATATGAATTTTTGATAAACAAGATAATGAATAAAATCATTTTGGTTTTTTGATATGCAAAAAGTTCTTTTATTAAAATATAAGAAATACTTAGATGAATGCAATGATAATTCTTTGTTTTTATAGGAAATCTAGTATTAACTTTATATGATTTCATATGTTGTATTTCTACATTAGAATTGTTTTATTTTTATATACTTGATTGTGTAATTGGTTCTACAGGTGTAAAGCAAATGTTATAGTAGAATATTTATTATTGTCAACCATTAATTTGTGATTTTTCATTATTAACTTTGTTGGATTAAATTTGAAGATAAAAGATTTTCTAAAATCTTTCTTATTTATAAAATATTTTTGTAAGTAAAAATTACTTGATATTTTATTCAAATATTTAGTAATGACTGATTTTTGAAGATATTTTAAAAATCTAATTACTTTTAAAAATAACTTGGGTTTAGGGATGTTTTGTTGATATTTTTTAATTAATTAATTATTTATTTGATTGATTAAATGCTGGATTAAAGTCAGCTTTTTATAATATTATTTTTTATTATGTTGCCAATATCTTAATTATATATTATATTTTGAAAACATATATATTTTTTCTATACAATTATTTTTGTTAAGCTTATGATATATTTGATTTTTACTTTGATCATACAATTGTTGTATTTTCTTAACATGATGTACTACATATGTTGTGATAGTTTTTCTTTTTTAATTTATGTGTCATGAAATAATTGCATTAAATTTTTATTAATTAATTCAGTATAAATTTATTTTTTCAATAATGGGTTGTCTTTATTATTGAATTGGTTTAAAATATTATTATTATTTATTTGTAATTTATTTGGGATCTCTGATTGATTTAGTGTTAAAATATTATTTTTATATCTCTGTATTGCGAATTCTTTTCAAAAAATAAAATAATATTATATAAATGAATTATATAGTTTATTAGCATATAATATGTTATCAAATATTATTTTGTGATATTTCTGATAATTATATTGAATATTTATTTCTATATTTTTCTTAAGAAATATTTGATAATCTACTATCCACGTCGGAGTTAATTGAGAATATTCATTCTTTATCAGAATAGGTTGATTATGTTTTACTAATGTCAGGTTCTTATTAATAGTTTAACCAAAATATTTGAAAAATATCCTACTCCTTCTCTATTTCATCAAGTTACAACTGGAGATTTAGATAATCCTGAAGATGAATTAATTAGTTCAAAATCATATTAACAAATCTTATCGTAAATACAAACAATTAATGTAATAAATATTGAAAAAGATGGTGGTGTTTTTAATTTTTTCATTCCATATTGGTAACAGAATGAGCCAAGTTGAGATTCCTACAATATTATTTTAATTTTTAAAAGAATTAGCAACACAGAGATATAAAATTAATACTTTAACACTACATCAATCAGACAACCTAAATAAATTACAACTAAATAAAAATATTTTTAATAATAAAAATAATTTATTATTGCCAAAACAAATTTACAATAAATTAATTAATAAAATTTAATACAATTATTTCGTGACATGGAAATCGAAAAGAAAAACAATCACAAAATAATTTAGTAAATCATACTAAGACAATACAACAACTGTATGATCAAAATAAAACTCAAATAGCTCATAACAATAATTGTATAGGAAAAATAAATATGTTTTCAAAATATAATAAAAAATTAAGATATTGGCAAAATAACAAATAATATTATAAAAGACAGACTTTAGCCAAACACGTAATAAACCAAATAATTATAAATGATAAACGAAGTATTTCTAAACCTAAGATATTTTTAAAATTAATTAGATTTTTAAAATATCTTCAAAAATCAATCATTATTAAATATTTGAATCCAATATCAAGTAATTTTTACTTACAAAAATATTTTATAAATAAGAAAGATTTTAGAAAATTTTTTATCTTCAAAATTAATCCAACAAAGTTAATAATGAAAAATTACAAATTAATGATTAACAATAATAAATATTCTAATATAACATTTGATCCTACACATGTAGAACCAATTACACAATCAAAAGTATATAAAAATAAAATAGATTTTAATAGAGAAATACAACACATGAAATCATATACTAGATTTCATGTAAATAATGAATTACTATTGCATTTATCCAATTATTTTTCATATATTAACAAAAGAACTTTTGCATATCAAAAACTAAAATGATTTTATTCATCATCTTATTTATCAAAATATTCATATTGTTTTATGAAAAAATATAAAAGATTTTACTTGATGACGATGGCAAACGTATTTTGACATTGAACAATTCATTGCATCACATATTTTAGATATTTTAATAAAAAATTTTTACAGGGAAGCTATGCCTCCTAAAGGAAAAGAGAAGGACATTCCATCTCCATATACCGCAGTAAAACAACCACCAAAATAAATCGTCCATGATTATGCAATGTCTAAACCATAGATTATACCAACCTCCAACAAATATATAACCTTACGTAACTTTCCGCCATTAAATTTCAAGGAAGCTGCCACTCCCACTTCTTCTTCAACTCAACCCATGCCGACATCCAATGATAACCATTATAGCACTAAACCACTCAAACTCTATGTTGCTCTTACCTCTTACTATCAAAAATAATTACTAAATGAACTCATTACCTTGATAAACAAAATATTTTATCCCAATTGTCTATACCCAACTGCGAATGTTTCTAAAACCCAACAGTACTATGAATTAATCTTAATTGATTCTGGTTCTGTTGAAATCAAACAATACCGCAATCCTCGAGATAATACCATTACATTTTCTACTATCAAAATTAAATACATCAAACTTTTCTAAGATGTTGGACTTAACACTTAGGATACTAAATCTTTTTCTGTTCATTATCAACCAAAAGGATACAATTGCCAAGATTACAAAGAAGCTTGGTTTAATGCTTTCTATCTCCGATCATACACTTATTCCTGGTTTATCCGATTCGACGAAATCTGTCCAAAACCATTACCAATATGGTTTACAGAATGGTGGATTTACTTTGGAGTATTACCAATTCTCTATCCAGGTGGTATTAAAATTGCAATGATGCATTATGAAGAATTACACAAAGAAATATTCTTACCACATAGAATAATCGGTTTTCATATTGATTATGAAGTTCCCTGGATTATGTCATGGCACTTTACTTGTCATAAGCATTATGAAAATCTACCATTGGCTATTCAAGATATTCCTCTATCTATTGTTCGAGAATTCAAAATCAAATGGTGAGATAAGTTTGACTATGTCATGATCAATTATACTCAAATTGATCTTTGACTACAAAAAGAACCAAGCGTTAGCCCAAACATTAAAAATTGCCTTAAAAATCCTGCCAACTACACCAACACATTATATTCCAAAACATCCCGTTACACCAAGTACCTCTAGGCTAAAACCAAGAATTTTCCAAGTTAGTGGATCTCCAACTTTATCTGTCTCCTCCAAACGATCTACTAAAATTACAAAGTAAATGGAAGCCCAGAAGACCCAATTAGATACAATGATGATCCAGATGGCCCAAATACATCAACAACTCTCAAAGCAAGTCCAAGATTTTAAGACTCAATGGGCTGATATATCAGACGACGATCCAGCATCAGATTCATCTACTCAACCACCCTCACGTACGGCTAGTCCACAGCCTCCTTATGTAGCTGGATATGTCTAAGATCCATTCAGTCTTTGAATGGACAAATTAAAAAATATTCTAACATTTGTGTTAAATTACATGTACTGGATATCATCAAAATTTATCATCAGCAATTTGGCAGTCTTTATGTCAAGAAAAACAAACCAAGATTCGCAAAAGGCATGTTAGATTTACACCACTTTAACATCAACAGCTAAAGCTAAATTGATAATAAATATTTTATGGGATTCCTACTACTCCCTGGACAGAAGGACTCATCAGAAGGACAAAAGACTCTACCAAAATATGCCATTATCATGAAAATATTTTTAGACAAAACATAGTACTATGCAGCACTATGCACTATTTGGTACTATGTAGCAAAATATATATATATAAATATATATATCTTGCAATTATAAAGCAGCAAAGTCAAAAAGATGTTCAACCATTAGTGCTGATATGCAGCAGTTCTGACATATAATTTCAACAAAAGACACTATGCAGATACTATGCAAATACTATACAGTACTATTCTTCAAATTGACCAATAACAAAATTATCTTCATCAACGAATAAGGACAAATTTGCAATTATGATGATGACCACGCAAAACAGAATTGATTCCTGGCACTTATGCTGACAACGACGTAAAACAGAATTGATTCTAGGCAATTATGCTAACAACGATGCAAAATAGAATTGATTCCTTGCAATTATGATACTGATTATCAACGGTTCAGATTCCACTCAGTTATTTCAACAAATCAACGGCGCAAAACATTAAAGAACGTCTATTTAAAGGATCCCTCCAGTTAGTTGAAGGTAGAGTTTGAAATAGAGCTGAGAACTGGAAAGAGAGCTTAGGGTGCATGGAAGAGAAGTTCTAGAGAAAAAGCAAAATCTTCCTAAAGCCTTTTTTATTTTCTTTCCTTGTAAATTTTCCTTTCCTTTCTTTGTACAAATTTCCTTTCTTTGTACCAACTTTCGAAGTATGTAATCAACTTTATCAATCAAAGTCCAGCAGTTTAATTCAGCCTTATTCTTGTATATTCTGTTCTTCTCTGGTTTACGTGTTGTCTTGTACTTACAATTTTTAAAATACGATCCAACATACAGATTTCGTATCAGAGCCACGTTCATTTTTTCTGCATGGTATAAGGCATATACACTACTTTTTCTGTATTTGAGTAAGGCATAATGTGACGGAACGGATTTTTTTTTTCCTCAAAAGCTTCCGTCAAACAGATAACATAATTAACGGTCTAATTAAGGCAAGACTTCGCAAATTTCGGCAGTAGTCTCCTTTGTAATCGGATGAAAACCCAAAATACAAACCTCGTAATATTCATCCATAACAAGCACACAACTATCCATCATTCACACTTCCTACAACAATCATTCACAGATCCTATGTGCCATCCATGGCACAAATCCATCAAAGCAATTACTATTCTAAGAGATAAATAACGAGATGCCATCTAGGACGCATAAGAAATCCAGTATAGCGGAAGTACACTACAACCCGTGTAAGAAGCATAGCATATTCTCTTTTACTATCATACATACATTTCACATGCTTGTTATACAAAATTCCACATGTCCTATAACATCAAAGGACCAAAAGAGCAAGGTATATAAAAATCATGTTTCTAGCTAAGCCTTTACATCAACAGCTCCTCCAAAATAGCTTCAATATGCGGCGGTCCTCAAAAGTCTTCAAGCAACTCTTTCTGTTTACTCTTTTTCTCTTCGGGTAAAAGCTCTACCTGTCTCATCGGGAGGGGGAAAACACTAAAAGTGAGTCGAGGCCCAAAGAAGGTACATGCATATGAATCAGAAACGATTATGCCAAAACGATCATATAACCATGTAAAACCATAATGTTTAACCAAACATCATCTGAAAAGGAACTGTAAAGACATGCTATAACGATATTAAATTTCATGCTTCATAATTCGTATCACTATAGGCTGTAAAACTATAACTATAAACTATACTGATGCATGGTAAAACTGAAAATGGTACTTTATACTGTTCACTGTCATCTTTTCACTGTATACGTTTCATTATCATCTTTTCATCCGATGATACTCTATCATCTTTTCACTGTATACGTTTCATTATCATCTTTTCATCCGATGATACTCTATCACCTTTTCACTGTACAATACATTTCATCTTTTTTTCATGACATATCTTAACACTTTGTGACCCGCCGTGTGTACCCTACTAGTGAAGGGGCGAATGATCGAGATAGATTGTGTTCACCCACACAATCCAAGGCCTATCATGTCATATCATATCATGTATATCCCATCCCGAGGGATATCTATACCGTGTGCCACCCGAAGGTCGGCCTATGTTCCTCCGGCTTAACGCCTTGAGGACGGGGCGGACCATGAATCGCTCCATGGACAGAGCTATCCTCGATTACCACCGTAAGTTCTAAGGCCTCACCCAAGAACTTACCTGGACTGTAGTCAGTCTCGGGTCCCAAAATATCTGTACGGAAATCATTTCTTTATCGAAAATCCCATTTTCGAAATCAAACTTTCACAACACAATTTCAGCACTTCTTTAAATTTACATAGAAATTTTATCGGTATACGTTCATACATATTTTCGAAAACAAACTATACAGGAAGCTTCATTTCGATGTCAATTAACTTTCATATAGTAGAAGCTACGGTTAAAACTCATCAAAACCTCTTCATTTTCGTACATGGGGCTTCGCCAAAACCTTCGAACTCAAATCGGTCTCTTACTTGCACATATTTCATGAAATTAATGTCATAGATGCCATGCATATACATTAAATCATACAATTTACTCAAACTATATAACATTTTCGAGCTAGGGTTTCATCATATACTTTTCAAGAGAAATTGAACAGCATTTTCATGCTCCTTCACGAAATCCAAGCCAAATTTTGCAATAAACATGGATAAACACAAATCTAACTGAGTAATCGAAGTAAACATACTTCATGTACTTTAAACATGCATCATCAACATTTAGAGCATTTTCAACGGTTTTAAAGCACGAGAAATCAATGATGGTGAAAAAAAAGATCCGAAGTACACTTGCCTCGAGCTCATTCTACCATTATTTTACCCGGATCGAATCACAACTGTGGTCTCTCCCCTTTCTTTCTCGTCGTGCTTGCTGTTGTGCCTCAACTTCCTCTCTCTACAAACATATATCACTTAGTCGGCATTTAAACAATGAAGTATTATACAAAACATCGTCCGATATTTTCGGAAGAGTAGTACCCATGTACAGTGCACGTGAACAGTGCACACGTGCACGAATCGGTTGATTCTCGGAATTTTGGACATCCAACAGGTAATCTATAGAACCCGAGGCATGGGTAACTATAATCCCAAATCAATTTATACATTTAACTCCAAATAGAAGCTCAAACGGTGTCCAGGCGTGGGTCAAGGGCTTCGCGAACGAATTTTCCATTAAATTCCACAATTTCGGATAAACAATTACGGAATTATTTCAAGACTCCCGGATGCCACGAACGGGTCAAATCTTGCGAGATTCGGGCATCCGGTCGATATATACGTACAATTGGGATACGGGGATTCATATTCTAGGATCATTTCATCATTTCACGAAGGTGACAACACGCAAAATCCACCTTCGGTCTCGGGTGAACAGTAACAGCGCCCCTTTAACGGGCTCAGACGCCACAAACGGGTCCAAACGTGCAAGATCGGACCCACGGCCAACCTATATACATCATTGGGACGTGGGGATTCCAATTTTGGGGTCAATTTCATGATACGAGGCCGGGAAATGGAAAACCCCCAAAATCTCGTAGGTTAGGGTTTCGGTAAAACCCACCCGGGCGAATCGGACACGAATCAGACAACTAACCACATTTTCATGGACCTCAAGGCATGGGTTTTCAATATCCTAACATTCCCCGTGGGTATCGACACAAAATACCCAACGAAAATACACAAAATATCGAAAGAGAACGAGAAGTGGGTATGAGAACACTTGCCTCGACGCGTGCTTTCACCTTTATACCTGGCTCTCGGGCGAAATCGGACTCCCGGGCTCGATCTCCCTTCTTCTCTCTCCGGTCGCGCCCCTCTCTCTCTCTCTAAAACCCTCGGCCGATCGCGAAATGAGGGAAAACGAACGCACGGCGCGAATATATACTGCGCCGGCCGCTCGAGCGGCCGGCGAGCGGCCAGCGAGCGGCCAGGCCACGGGCGCAAGCCTGCTGGCAGGGCTTCAGCAGCCCGGACCCCGAATGATTTTTCCCGATTTACTAGTTTCGGTTCTTTGAGCTTTCCAATCCATTCCTCCCGTACCTTTTGAATACAATTTATCTATTTTAACTTAATTACCTCCCAATTATCATAT
This sequence comes from Nepenthes gracilis, assembly GCA_033239525.1. Taxonomy (NCBI): domain Eukaryota; kingdom Viridiplantae; phylum Streptophyta; class Magnoliopsida; order Caryophyllales; family Nepenthaceae; genus Nepenthes; species Nepenthes gracilis. Next base: position 10,766,347 of record BSYO01000033.1, on the reverse strand, counting down.
TCAAGAACTCGGGTCGTCACACATAATCACTTGTATGATAGCTTTAGAAACGATAGAAAATGTTTAAGCCTATGAACCGATGTGTTTACCCGTCGAGGTGATAAAAGGGCGTTGTTTGTCGGGGGTGTTCCTATTTCATTAAGTTTGCAAGTAACAATTATGTATCATCTGTAAGAGATTTAGTTTTATGCATCATTTGTAGAAATTTTGAAAATGACTTCGAAACTAAGACAAATGTTTAGGGGTAGAAATTCGAATCACAGTACAATAATAAACACTAGAGAATCACTAATTATACCAAATAATGGTCATAATTATTCTGGTTGGACTTTGTCCACCCAACACATGGAAGAAATTTATCAGATAGGAACTTTTATTTTTAAAACTACTTTAGCTATTAAGGATCATGAACAAACTATTTCAATTAAAAACGAATACGAAGTAATAAAATTATTGTCATCCTTATCCATTAAAAGATTTAAACAACAAGGTTATAATTATATTTACTATGGATTAATTCAAATAGCAATTAAACCCTTAACCGAATTAGAAATTGATACACCAGTTTTGTTATATTTAAGAGATCAAACGTTATTAAAATATAAAGACTCTAACTTAGCAATTGTTCAATCTAATTTATGTAATGGACCAATTTACTTTAATTATGCACCCAACTTTACAGTTGATCTAAATGATCTAACTATCCTGAACACCCTAGTTTTTAATGTTCATCTTCTTGGTTTAGCCCAACAGGAAGACCGAAGAGGATTTTTAATCATTTATCGAATTTATTTTAAATTACTCATTAGTCAATTTAATCCAAAATATCTTATTTAAACTCCACATGGTGAGACAATTGTATTACAAGTAGAAGTTCTAACATGCTGCTACTTTTACTCCAAAATTATTAAAATGGGATGAGATCACTTTACCACAAAACTGGCAAGTAAATCTTTCCCAACCACCTAGACATATAGCAAGAAGAGAATTTACTAATATTACTTAAACACCAGAAGGAAATATTATTTTTAATTTTAGTCAACCACAAAATTATTTACCTAGATCATTAAGTTATACTAATATAAGACATCCGTTAATTAGTTCTGAATATGAAAATCCTAGAAATGATTATGAACCTTCTAGACTATCAACAAATATTAGATATCAACCTACATATTCTCATGATACAAGAAATGTAGAAAGTAGAAATCATATTTCTGAAATTATTACACAACCAACCCCATAATCACCAACTCTATCAGAAATATAAACAATTAATGTAATAAATATTAAAAAAGATTTTATTCCAGATACGGATGCACTTAGAAAAAATTTTATGCTAGAAAAAAATAATAGCATTAGAAATTGGTTCTTTAATACTTTTACTGTAGAACAAACAGAAGAATAGAAGTACGTGGAAATAAATAATGAAATTACTTAAACAGAATTTACCACTTTTTGAATGATTTATTCCGTATATAAGAAATGTTAATCAACTAGATAGAAATAAAAATAGTTGGAACCATTTTCAAAATAATATAACCACTATTACAAAAAATAATAATGATTTAATTAAACCAAATATATATCAATCAAACATTAACATGATTTCTACTCTAGCAACAGAAATTAAAAATGATGATATTAAAAACGAATATGAAGAAGAAATTGATGAAGAAGAACTTTGGTTAGAACATCTTCTTAATCTAATGGACGAAGAAGATACTGAAATCGAAAAAGAAAAAAAAAATTAGTTTAGAAACTCTAATTCATCCAAAATCAGGACCAACTAAAATTTTATCAATTATAGATCAATTTAAATCATTCTCTGAATCAATTTTAGATCACGTTACACTAACCTCCTCTGCACAACAAAGAAAAGTACTTTTAGATAAATTAACTATGAAAATAAATAATTTATCTAATTCTCCAACAAAAATAAGAGATAAATTAACTATGAAAATAAATAATTTATCTAATTACCCAACAAAAATAATTCAAACTAATAAACTGCAAAATCAACAAGAAGAAGGACTCATCAGAAGGACAAATGGACTCTACCAAAATATGCCATTATCATGAAAATATTTTTAGACAAAACATAGTACTATGCAGCACTATGCACTATTTGGTACTATGTAGCAAAATATATATATAAATATATATATCTTGCAATTATAAAGCAGCAAAGTCAAAAAGATGTTCAACCATTAGTGCCGATATGTAGCAGTTCTGACATATAATTTCAACAAAAGACACTATACAGACACTATGCAGATACTATACAGTACTATTCATCAAATTGACCAATAACAAAATTGTCTTCATCAATGAATAATAACAAATTTACAATTATGATGACGATGACGCAAAACAGAATTGATTCCTAACAATTATACTGACAACGACGCAAAACAAAATTGATTCCTAGCAATTATGATGCTGATTTTCAACAGATCAGATTTTATTTAATTATTTCAACAATCAATGGTGCAGATAATTCAAGAACTTTTATTTAAAGCCCTGTTTGTCTCAATTGAAGACAGAGTTTGAAATATGAGAATTGGGAAGAGAGCTTAGAGAGCCAGGGCAAAGCCTAGAAAAAATCCTTCTGAAACCTTCCTTATTTTCTTTACAAATTTTCATTTCCTTTCTTTGTACAAATTTTCTTTCTTTGTACCCACTTTTGAAGTATGTAATCAACTTCATCAATCAAAGTCCAGCAGTTTAATTCAACCTTATTCTGGTATAATTCTTTCCTTTTTTGGTTTACGTGTTGTTTTGTACTTACGATTTTTGAAATACGATCCTACATACAGATTTGGTATCAGAGCCACGTTCATTTTTTCGGCATGGTATAAGGCATATACGCTACTTTTTCTACATTTGAGTAAGGCATAATCACTTGCATGATAGCTTTGGAAACGACAGGAAATGTTTAAGCCTGTGAACCGATGTATTTGCCCGTCGAGGTGATAAAAGGGCGTTGTTTGTCGGGGGTGTTCCTGTTTCATTAAGTTTGCAAGTAACGATTATGTATCATCTGTAGGAGATTTAGTTTTATGCATCATCTGTAGGAGATTTAGTTTTATGCATCATTTATAGAAATTTTAAAAATAGCTTCGAGACTAAGACAAATGTTCAGGGGTAGAAATTTGAATCACAGTACAACAACAAACACTAGAGAATTACTAATTATACCAAATAATGGTCATAATTATTCTGGCTGAACTTTACCCACCCAACACATGGAAGAAATTTATCAGATAGGAACTTTTGATTTTAAAACTACTTTAGCTATTAAGGATCATGAACAAACTAATTCAATTAAAAACGAATACGAAGAAATAAAATTATTGTCATCCTTATCCATTAAAAGATTTAAACAATAAGGTTATAATTATATTCACTATGGATTAATTCAAATAGCAATTAAACCCTTAACCAAATTAGAAATTGATACACCAGTTTTATTATGTTTAAGAGATCAAATGTTATTAAAATATAAAGACTCTATCTTAGCAATTGTTCAATCTAATTTATATAATGGACCAATTTACTTTAATAGTGTACCCAAATTTACAGTTGATCTAAATGATCCAACTATCCTGAACACCTTAGTTCTTAATGTTCATCTTCCTGGTTTAGCCCAACAGGAAGACCGAAGAGGATTTTTAATCCTTTATCAAATTTATTTTAAATTACTCACTAGTCAATTTAATCCAAAATGTCTTATTTAAACTCCACATGGTGAGACAATTGTATTACAAGTAGAAGTTGAACATGCTGCTACTTTTACTCCAAAATTATTAAAATAGGATGAGATCACTTTACTACAAGACTGGCAAGTAAATCTTTCCCAACCACCTAGACATATAACAAGAAGAGAATTTACTAATATTACTGAAACACCAGAAGAGAATATTATTTTTAATTTTAGTCAACCACAAAATTATTTACCTAGATTATTAAGTTTTATTAATACAAGACCTCCGTCAATTAGTTCTGAATATGAAAATCCTAGAAATGATTATGAACCTTCTAGACTATCAACAAATACTAGATATCAACCTACATATTCTCATGATACAAGAAATGCAGAAAATAGAAATCCTATTCCTGAAATTATTACACAACCAACCCCACAATCACCAACTCTATCAAAAATGTAAACAATTAATATAATAAATATTGAAAAAGATTTTATTCCTGATACGGATGCACTTAGAAAAGAATTTATGCTAGAAAAAAATAATAGCATTAGAAATTAGTTCTTTCATACTTTTACTGTAGAACAAACAGAAGAATATAGAAGTACATGAAAACAAACAATGAATTTACTTAAACAGAATTTACCATTTTTTGAATGGTTTATTTCGTATATAAGAAATATTAATCAACTAGATAGAAATAAAAATAGTTGAAACCATTCTCAAAATAATATAACCACTATTACAAAAAATAATAATGATTTAATTAAACCAAATATATATCAATCAAACATTAACATGATTTCTACTCTAGCAATAGAAACTAAAAATGATGATATTAAAAACGAATATGAAGAAGAAATTGATGAAGAAGAACTTTGGTTAGAACATCTTCTTAATCCAATAGATGAAGAAGATACTGGAACTGCAGAAGAAGAAGAAATTAGTTTAGAAACTCTAATACATCCAAAATCAAGACTGACTAAAATTTTATCAATTATAGATCAATTTGAATCAGTCTCTGAACCAATTTTAAATCACGTTACACTAACCTGCTCTGCACAACAAAGAAAAACACTTTTAGATAAACTAACTATGAAAATAAATAATTTACCTAATTCTCCAACAAAAATAAGTCAAACTAATAAAATTCAAAATTCGCAAGAAGAAACTCCTATCAAAAGTATCAAACAAGAAATTATTCAATTAAATTCTAATAATATTAAAAATTCAACTTTTTCAGAAAATACCTTAACCAAATCACCTTCTTCACTCTCAAAAGCACAATCCATAAATATTAAAAAGAATTCTTTAATACACTGTCCATCTATTAAGTTTGTCGGGGGTGTTCCTGTTTCATTAAGTTTGCAAGTAATGGTTCCGCGTCATCTGTAGGAAATTTAGTTTTATACATCATTTGTAGAAAATCTTGAAAATGGCTTCGAGACTAAGATGAATGTTCAGGGGTAGTAATTCGAATCATAGTACAACAACAAATTCTAGAGAATCCCTCATTATACCTAATAATGGTCATAATTATTTCGGGCAGACTATATCCATCCAACACATGGAAGAAATTTATCAGATAGGAACTTTTGATTTTAAAACTGATTTAGCTATTAAGGATAATGAACAAACTATTTCAATTAAAAACGAATATGAAGAAATAAAATTATTATCATCCTTATCTATTAAAAGGTTTAAATAACAGGGTTATAATTATATTCACTATGGATTAATTCAAATAGTAATTAAACCTTTAACCAAATTAGAAATTGATATACCAGTTTTATTATATTTAAGAGTTCAAACGTTATTAAAATATAAAGACTCTATATTGGCAATTGTTCAATCTAATTTATGTAATGGATCAATCTACTTTAATTGTGCACCCAACTTTACAGTTGATCTAAATGATCCAACGATCCTTAACACCTTAGTTCTTAATGTTCATCTTCCTGATTTAGCCCAACAGGAAGACAGAAGAGGATTTTTAATTCTTTATCGAATTTATTTTAAATTGTTGACTAATCAATTTAATCCAAAATATCTTATTCAGACTCCACCCGATGAGACAATTGTATTACAAGTAAAAGTTGAACATGCTGCTATTTTACTCCAAAATTATTAAAATGGGATGAGATTACTTTACCACAAGACAGACAAGTGAATCTTTCCCAACCATCTAGACATATAACAAGAAGAGAATTTATAAGTATTACTGTAACACCTAAAGATAATATCATTTTTAACTTTAGTCAACCACAAAATTATTTACCTAGATCATTAAGTTATAATAATACAAGACCTTCGTCAATTAGTTTTGAATATGAAAATCCTAGAAATGAGTATGAAACTCCTAGACCATCAACAAATATTAGATACCCATCTACATATTCTAATGAAAGAAGAAATATAGAAAGTAGAAATTCTATTCCTGAAATTATTACACAACCAACCCCACAATCACCAACTCTATCAGAAATGTAAGTAATTAATGTAATAAATATTGAAAAAGATTTTATTCCAGATATGGATGCACTTAGAAAAAAATTTATGCTAGAAAATAGTAATAGCCTTAGAAATTGGTTCTTTACTATGTTTACTAAAGAACAAACAGAAGAATATAGAAGTACGTGGAAACAAACAATGAACTTACTTAAACAGAATTTACCATTTTTCGAATGGTTTATTCCGTATATAAGAAATGTTAATCAACTAGATAGAAATAAAAATATTTGGAACAATTCTCAAAATAATATATCTACTATTATAAAAGATAATAACAATAATTTGACTAAACAAGATCTATATCAATCAAACATAAACATGATTTGTACCATAGCAACAAAAACTAAAGAGGACGAAATTAATGAAGAATATGATGAAGAAGAGATTGATGAAGAACTTTGGTTAGAACATCTTCTTAATCCAATGGATGAAGAAGATACTGAGGACGAAGAAGATACTGAAGAAGAAGAAGAAGAAGAAGAAGAAGAAGAAGAAGTTAGTTTAGAAACTCTAATTCATCCTAAGTCAAGACCTACTAAAACTTTATCAATTATAGACCAATTGGAATCATTCTCTGAACCAATTTTAGGTCATGTTACACTGACCTCCTCTACACAACAAAGAAAAGCATTTTTAGATAAATTAATTGTAAAAATAAATAATTTATCTAATTCTCCAACAAAAATAAGTCAAACTAATAAAATGCAAAATCCACAAGAAGAAACTCCTATCGAAAGTATCAAACAAGAAATTATTCAATTAAATTCTAATAATATTAAAAATTCAATTTTCTTAGAAAATACCTTAACCGAATCACTTTCTTCACTCTCAAAAGCACAATCCATAAATATTAAAGAAAATTCTTTAATACACTATCCATTTATTAAAGCACTTAACTCATCTAAAATAAACAAAAATTCTCAAGAAAATAAATTACTAAAAGCCATATGCTGGAAATGTAAAGAATTTGGACACAAGTCTAAACAATGTAAATTAAAAAAAAATAGAAAATAAGTCTAATGTATCTACGGAATTAGAACTTAAACAAAATATTTTAAACAAAGAAATCGTTAGACCTATTAATCAACCTAATCAATTGACGTTTTCCCTATGTAGAGACCAAAATCAGATAATTATTAAAAATTTATATAACAATAATTTTCAGATAAAATTTTACAATATCTTTTCTCATATAAAATTATATACTTCAGCTATAAATAATTATTTTATCTTTTTACAAAAAGAATTACCAAAACAAATATGTTCAAACATTAATGCATTTTCTTCTACTAAAGATAGAATACACACAAGTTTAGAAATTAAACAAAATCATAATAATATTATTAAGAACCTGACATTAGTAAAACTTAATCATATATGCTGCCAAATTACTGAGAATAAATGTTGATGAAAATCCATAATTGGAGATTTAATCGAATTGTTCTCCGTGTTGGAGATATTATGAATGAATTATGGTGGACATTTCCTCAAATGAATAAGAAACTATAAATTAGGATCATATATTTATATTACAGAGGTAATACCCCTTAGCCTACTACTAGCATTACAGTATAGACTTGAGGATTACTCCAACCGTGTATTGTAGCAGGTAATACTCTTGGTAAGTCTTAAGATATTGCTGTGAAATAACAATGACTGTTTCTAGACCGCAGGAGGTTATGGTAGCATTTTATTAGCCCTGTATAATCGGGTGATAGGTATACGCTATACCACATGGTGCATCGGCTTGTCTACAAGCATGATGTGTAGATGGCCCCTCCTCTGAGTTGATAATAAAAGCTCACGACCTTAAATCATGTGGGGTATCATGATCCTTCATCATTCTCCCACACCTTTAATTAGTAAGGCTTACTGACCCTGATCCATAAAGATTAATGTAATTATAAAAGTGTATCAAAACATGTTCCATATTGTCATGCATCCATATATATTGTTTCATTCTCATCTCCTGTTTCATTTATTTATCTACTATTTATGAATTATTTATGTACACTTGCTGAGTTGTTAACTCACCATTACTTCTTCTTTCCTTCCAAATAAGCACACTCTTATGCCAGATGAGACTGAGTCGGTCGTAAGAGCAGGATAGGCCACGGATCGTGCATTGCAAAGCTTTTGGAACTTAGTTTATAATTTTTGTAGGTGATGGAGATTATTGTATTATGCTTGATATGCTTATGTATTTTGATGTAATTGTGTCACATTGATGGATTGTAGCTTTATTCCGTTGTATATTGATGGATGTAGTAGCTTCCGTAGGTTTTATGATTTTAATTGGTACCTAGTGGCATTTCGTTGAATCGGCACCATACAAGAGTTATGACGTCGGTTCCACAAATTGTATATTTATAGAAGTATGGGATCCTGTGTATATGTTGTATATGCATTGTGAATCTTATACAGGGTTTATACAGGTTTTGTATTTGGCAGACGTCCGTTTTATAGACGAAACTCTACTAAATTTTTGGTAGAATTCGGTCTGTCACAAATGGTATCTGAAAAAGAGATGCCTTAGGTTGATTTGAATCTTATGCGGAAACTTAAGTTAGAGTAAGATAGATTGTTTAAGTAGATAAAAGAGCACAATGATTAAGTATCTTGAATAGTTCTAGTCATCGTAGTTTTAATGACTTAGGATAGAACAAAATCAGGACGAGTAGCTAGAAATAATTGTCTAGTTGTGGAGTTCTAGTTAGTTTCTTAATCAAATTATGGTATTTCTCTTGGGATAGGAGTAAATCAGGATCCATTAGTTATATCTAACCGCCTAGACGAAGATCGACACATAGAGATGATCAACCACGTGATAGAGAATCTGTAAGGGGATACTATAAGGGTTATCTCGAGTTAATCCTCCGAGGACAAGGAATGGTGATGCTTGAATAGCAAGCCCAGTGAGATGGATAAGGTAGAATAGACGGTTCGAGGTCAATGAAACTTGGAGTCGATTTCTGGTGTAGTGAAATTAGGAATGTCGCTTTGTGATTGATTTAGTAATAATGATCAAGTGCTTAAGTTTTTGGGTGGTTTAGGTCCTGCAGAAGTTGAAGTGTGGATCTTGAGAATTAAAATAGTGTTGCAATGACCCAATATATGGGGGGAGATAAGGTAATGTCTGCCTCACATCAGTTAGAAGGCAAGGCCAACTGTGGGTAGTGGATGAGAGAAAGAGTCATGAGCCGAGACGATAAAGATATGCCGTGGTGTAACTTCATTATAGTTTCTCAGCTTACCCGCCTATTTAAGGACCATAAACTTCTACTAATTATATCGATGTTTATGGCATTTTGGGTTCGTAGATGTGATGGGTTGGGCTGAGTTGACATATTTTGAGACACCAATCCTCGACATGATATTAGTAATGACTGGTTGGTCGATGTATAAGAAAATTAGTATTGTTGTGCCCACAAGCCGTGACGGGGATATGTGTTTAAATCATTGAATAAATGAGACCACCCCTGAAGTCATTGATGGTCACTAAGGAATTTAGCTGTGTAGATCTTTGAGGATTTTGTATGAAATTGAAAGAGTATTGGTTAGGTGTCGTTACGGATACTTTGAGCCTTTGAGATAGGTAAGACAAATCGATAAGGTTATTTGTGAATTTTTAAAAAATTAGGTTGTCAAGGGGTTTAATGATTTGATAAGCGGGCACAGTGAATGGATAAGTGATTCTTACGACCGACCCATATCCATAGTGTTATTAATTATGGGTTAATGTAGGTTGTAACCCTAGCAGCATTCGGGATAAGGATATAGCTGCTACGAAGTTCGGGAATGCCGTTTAGGTATTGAAGATCCGCTGGCGTTTTATGAGTTCTATGGATTAGATCTTCTGGTCATAATTAAGTCAATTTCATGATGATCTCATCGATAAGTTCAAGAAAATATGGGGTGTATGCACTCCGTTTGAGGATTGCGACACAGATTGAGAATGGTTGTTAATCGAACGCCCAATCAAGAAAGGAACGTGAGATTAGTTTAAGGAAATGCCCCGTTGAGCATATGGCATCATGGGTAGCATGATTTTGGATCCGCAGGACCTTAAGCGGTGACTAATTGGGAAGACTGATTAATGTCGCAAAGGTGTATGATTTTCTTGGGTCTAGTTGAATCTGGTAAGTTACCCATTAAGAATTCATCGAGGAATGCAGCGCCTGTGGGGCATTAGATTGGAAACAATTTGTATTCGTCGAAATGAGATATGTAATGATAGCTTTTGAGGAATGAAGAGTAAATTGATAACCATGTCGTTTGGATCGATCCATGAGGGATCAAGTGAATTGCGGTAGAATGAGATATTTTTGAGGAAGATTTAAGATTATATTTTCCTACATCGTATGTAGATGGTTGCCATTGGATTAAGTGGGGGATAAGTCCATAGTTAGAATTACTCCACCCGTAGGTTAGAGTTCGTGATTGGAGTCTCCGCTCTCAGAACTTATATGTGTTGCCTTTGGAGATAGCTATTACCTGATAATTTTAAGTGATAGAATTGTGTGTTGTAAAGAAAAGATGATCTTATAATATTGCAAGTGGATAGATCTGTTTAAGGATTGTGAAGATGAATCTCGATGCCTTTTGAGGAAAGAGGACATTAGTATTGGCAATTGATGTTGGAAGTCTTTATACTTAATATACCTTCGATGCTTCATTGGAGATGTGAAAGGTAAATCACGAGTAGGTTCAAATACTTGGGTAATAGGATGTCGTATTCTTAAATTGGGAGACAAAATCATTTTCTAAATATTGGAGCTATAAAATTATGGAATGAGAAATTTTTATGGTTTTATCTCAAGACGATTTCGACGACCCACTTACTGTAATTATAGATGGCGCATTCGGAATAATCAGTTAGCTTATCGGTATGCTAACGGGATCCTAAGGTTGCTAAGTATTTGGGTTTTGAGATTTTGGGTGATGACCTAAAGCTATATCAATCATTGGGTGATTGTTACAATTATGGTTTCTAATTTGATTGTAATTTGAGGATTTGTGGGCTCTGTCTTTATGGTATAGATATTTAAGATTTGTTTTTATCATGGCTGTCAGATACTCTAGGTGTTCGATATGGATTATGTATTTTGGGATATGTCAGTTTGTTGACTTACTAACAAAATAATAAGAATATAAAGTATTCCGACTCTAAGGTTTGATTGTGGTTTAAGATTTTTGTCGAAATCTTAGTCAACTTGATTTGAGAATTATGTGTGTCAAGTTAAATTAGATATGCCGATGAATTACAATTTGATGATTGTAATTAGATAATTAATCAGAGTAGTACAGTGGAATGTGGCGAACCCACATATGTTAAGGTTCAATCTGAGGCTCAGAAGAAATAGTCCCTTTCAAGGCTTGGAGAAGACTGAAGTAAGAATTTTTAGTCATTTGAGATTTCGAGTTAAGTCGAAAAAGTAGTTAATAAGTTTGATTTACCTTCAAATTTGGTATATTTAAAATTTTGATAGAATGCATTGGGTAATAAGGATCAGAATGATTCAAATGTTTAAGCTTTTCTAGGATAAATCATCTAATCGAGAAAATGACTTGGGAACACTAGAAAGAGTCTAGAAAGATTACCTCTAATTATGAAATTTTAAAGTTTGTTAAATTTTGATGATGAAATTTCTATAAGTATGAGAGAGTTGTAAGGTATCGATTTCTAAAATATAATAAAGATGAGTAATTAAGTCAAAATAAGTGAATCGAGACCAAAGGATATGAGAGGAATCGGATTGAAAAGCCCAAAGATTTGAAATTGGCAAAATTGAGAACCGAAGTTATAAACTATAAAATGTGTATCCGTAAATGAGATTTCAGCCTTTAAATTAGGATGATCATGACTTATTAAGTTTATATAATCAAAATTAGGGTCCAAGGATATGAAGAATTCGGTTAGAAAGGTCGAAACAAGTCCGAAATGGTGTGAAAACGAAGTTTACATGCAGTAGGCTCGACGAGGGCCTGAGGCACCACCCGAAAATGAAAAACAGAATGTGTCGCCTGAGGAGCGCCTGGGGCAGGTTTAACAGAATTGCTCACTTAAGGCTCAACCTAGGCATGGCATTGGCACGGTCGCCCGAGAAGCGCCCGTGGTGCATTTGGTAGAATGGGTCTCTCGATGAGCGCCCAATGGGCGCTCGAGCGGCAGCCCTTTGGGGGCCAAGGTGCCCAATGATCGCTCGAGGCCCCAGTCGGGGTATTTAAACACGCGAGGGTTTCGTCCAAGGCATTTTTCGGCCATTCTAGAGAGAGAAAGAGAGAGAGAGAAGAACAAGAAAGAGATGGAGGAAATCAAAGCCCATGAGTTCGAATCCATCTGAGAGCCAGTTAAAAAGGTGATAGATCGGGTTAAGATAAGTATACTCATATCCTCCTTTTCCTCTCTTTTAATTTTTATTCGTTCTCCATCCGGTATAATAGTTCCGATACCCACCCAAATCATGAAAAATATATAACCCATGATTATTACCTAAAGTATTTATGGTTTATTGTCCAATTTTTCCTCTATTCGCTCGGTTTGGTTTTGCCAAATCCTAACTCGTGCCCAGCTCAGGTTCTCCCCCCTTCCCTTCGAATTTTATACTTAATTGTCTCCAAATTATGAATTACCATGTCCTAATTATGCACATACATCAGTAGGGTATCCGATTTCTCAAGAATCAACCCGTTCATGATGTCCGAAAGCTCTAAAACGGCCCTATCACTGTTCACACGAGACAAATGAGAATTTGAATGTTTCCAACCTATCTAATTGTTATAAAATTTATATCTAATTGTATATGTCTAACTGTAAGCCCTGGCATTATATGTTTGTGCTCCGTTTGTAAAGGAAATACGTCTCAATGGCCCCCAAAGTGATAATTGTCAAATGGCGGTAAGGAATTCTAATCTTTCATATGCATTATGATGTCCATGCATCCAAACTAACTCGTAAAAAGATTTAAGTTCGAATGAAAGATAATAATTGTATTTATATTCAGAGGAAAATCCACAATGGGAGATTTGATCGAATTATTCTTTGTGTTGAAGATATTGTGAATGAATTATGGTGGACCTTTCCTCAAATAAATAAGAAATTATGAAACTATGACCACAAATTTATATTATAGAGGTAATACCCCTTGGTCTGCCACTAGCATTACAATAGAGACTCAATGATTACTCCGACTATGTATTGTAATAGTTAATACTCTTGGCAAGCCTTAAGATATTACTATGGAAGGACGATGACTGCTTCTAGACCGCGGGAGGTTAGGGTTGTATTTTACTGGCCCTATATAACCGGGTGATCGGTATACCGCTATGCCAAGTGGTGCATCGGCCCACCTACAGGCATGATATGTGGATGGCCCCTCCTCTGGGTCGATAATAAGAGCTCACGATCTTAGATCATGTGGGGTGTTATAATCCTTCATCTTTCTTCAGTACCTTTAGTTACTGAGACTTACTGACCTTATTCCACAAAAATTAATGTAATTGTAAAAGTGCATCAAAACATGTTCCATATTGTCATGCATCCATATATATTGTTTCCTTCCCATCTCCTGTTTCATTTATTTATCTATTGCTTATGAATTATTTATGTATACTTGTTGAGCTGTTAACTCACCATTACTTCTTCTTTCCTTTCAAATGAGCACACTCTTATGCCAGATGAGACCGAGTAGGACATAAGAGCGGGATAGGCCGTGGATCCCGTGGATCGTGCATTGCAAAGCTTTTGGGACTTAGTTTATAATTTTTGTAGGTGATGGAGATTATTGTATTATGTTGGATATACTTATGTATTTTGATATAATTGTATCACATTGATGGATTGTAGCTTTATTCCGTTGTTTATTGATGGATGTAGTAGCTTTCATAGATTTTATAGTTTTAATTGGTACCTAGTGGCATCTCGTTGAACTGGTATCGTATCGGAGTTATGACATTGGTGTCACACGTTATATATCTGTGACAGTATGGGATACTGTGTATGTGTTGTATATGCATTGTGAATTTTGTACAGGTTTTGTATTTAATGAACGTCCGTTTTATAAACGAAACTTAACCGAATTTTCAGTAGAATTTGATCAGTCACATCATCAGTTTAATCATTAAGCATTAATCATATCCAAGTAGCCAAATGATCAAAAAGTATATAATGATGATTAAACTAATTAGTTTTTAGCTGATTCATCCACATAAATTGTGGTCAATTATTCATTTTCAGAAAACTGTAATAATCATTTGGCGATATGACTATAAATATACCTTACTTTTTCATAAAAATGGAATAAATTTTAAAAAATAAGGATATAATCTAACCCTCTAACATACTTATTCTTCTACAAATTCTATAAATAGGATTCAGGGTTAGGATTAGGGTTTCATGGTTTAAGGGTTTAGGGGTTTTTTATTTTAAGTTTATAATTTAGGGTTTTGGGTTTTGGATTAAAGATTTAATGTTTAAGGTTTAAAGTTTAGTATTCATTCTTTAGGGTTAAAGATTTATGGTTTAGTGTTAAAGATTCATGGCTAAGAATTGAAGGTTTAGGGCTTCCAAGTTCAGAATTATATGTTCAAGATTTATGGTGTAGGGTTTATGATTCATAATTTGAAGTTATGGGTTCAGTGTTTGGGATTTTTAGTATAGGGTTAGTGTTAGGCTTTGGGGTTAAAGTTGAGTTTAGGTTTCTGGGCTTTGAATTCAGAGTATAGAGCTTTAGGATTTAGGGGTCAAGGTTTAAAGTTTAAGATTTAGGATTCAAGATTAAGGATTTGGAGTTCATAATTTAGAGTAAAGAATTAAGGTTAATGGTTTAGAGTCAAGGATTTAGGGTTTGATGATTAGGATTTTGGGTTAGAGGTCATAGATCAGTGCATGGCTAATGGTTAAGTGTTTATGGTTAATGGTTTTGGGTTAAGAATTTAGAGTTTACTGTTCAATGTTTAAGGTTAAGAGTATAAGGTAAATTGTTAAGGGGTCTAGGTTAAGGGTTTAGAGATAATGGTTGAGAGTTAAGAGTCATGGGTTCACTTTTTAGGGTTCAAGATTAAGTGTTCAAATTTAGGTTTTAAGGTTTGGAGTTTCAAGATTAGATTTTCTATTTTAAAGTTTAATGTTTAGGGTTTTAAGTATAGGATTTAAGGTCAGGGGTTAAGTATTTAGAATTTAGGGTTCACAATTTTTGCTTTAGGGTTTTAGGGTGTGGTTTCATGGCTGCTAGATTGAAGTGTTAAGGGCTTTAGATTCAGGCTTTAAGGCTTTAGTTTAAAATTTTGGATTCAATATTTAGGATTTAGAGTTCAATGTTTAGGTTTATGGGTTTGTGATTTGGGGTTTAAGGATTGGGGCTTGGCATTAGGGGTTTAAGTATAGGGACTAGGGATTGGTGTTTAGGGTTCAAGGTTCTGTGTTAACGATTTAGGGTTCTTGGTTTAAGGGTTAAAAGTTTGGGGATATAAGGTTTAGTATTTAGGGATTAAGGATTTTAGGTTCAGCGTTCAGGATTAAGAATTCTAGGCTCAGTGTTTAAGATTAAGCATTCAAAGTTTAGTATTTAAGGCTCAGGTTAAAAGTTAAGGGTTCAGGATTCAAGCATAAGATTTTAGGTTTCAAAGTTTTAGGGTCTTAGGCTTTAGGGTTCAAGTTTCATGGCTTTAGATTCAAGGCTAATGGCTTATGGCTTAGGGGTTATTGTTAAGGGTTTAGGTGTCAAGGTTTAGGGTTTAGAATTCATGGTTCAAGAATCAAGTTTAAGGGTTATAGGTTAAGGGTTCAAGGTTAATAGTTCATTATTCTGGTTTTAGTTTTCAGGGTAAGGGTTTAGGATTAACAGTTAATTATTCAGGTTTTAGTATTCAAGATTAAAAGTTAAAAGTTTGAAGTTCTAGGATCAGGCTTTCAATTCAATGTTCCAAGTTTAGTATTTAGGGTTTGTGGTCCATGATGTAAGGTACAAGGCTCAGGGTTCCAGATTTAGCATTCAAAATTAAGGGTTCAAGTTTTGTGTTCATGGTTAGGGTTTTGGATTAGTCGTTTAAAATTAACTGCTAAGGACTTAGAGCTTAGGATTTGAGATTTAGGGTTTTGGAATTAGGGTTAAAGGTTATGGATTCATGGTTCAAAATTTAGGAATTAGGTTCTTGTTTCGGGGTTTAGGGTTCAATGATCGAGGTCCAATGTTTAAAGTTAAGAATTCGGGGTTAAAAGTTAAGGTTTTTTGGTTCAATATTTAGGGGTTAAGAATTTAGGATACAAGAGTTAGGGTTCTGGGCTAAGGCTTCAAATTTTAGGGCTCAAAGCTTAAGGCTTATGTTTAAGGAGTTAGGGTTAAGGGTTTTGGACTCAGAGCTCATAGTTCATATTTCAGGAATTAAGGTTTAGTGTTTGGGTGAAGGGATCACGATTCTGGGCTTACCGTTCAAAGCTAGTGAAAAAAATTATGGAGTTCCTAATCTCAACTCATTTCGATCTATTTTCAAGTTATGGAATAAAGTTATATATGAATATACAAAACATGTAAAATATATTCGAATTTAGATATATTTAGCTATCAAAATTATTTAAACAATAATTATAATAAATAACAATAGCCAAAATAAAATTTTGAGTGAGGGGATATTAAATCGGTCTCCTATCACATGCATCCCCCAACTCCCCCTTCTTGAAGGCATTAGATAAACAAATCAGGTCCCAAGACACAAAAGACAGAGCCAAGAAACTCTACGGGGAAGGGAGAGGCGAAAGAAGGGGGGACAAAAGGGACGCAATCTCGAACCGGTTAGAAATACCAACAACATAGGGACGAGAAGCGGCAAAGAAGAAAAAGATGGATGGGAGGGAGAGAGAGCCGCCAGAGCAAGTCCGGCCATATGCCAGCGTCAGAGGAGGCCCCGAGGCAAAGCTAGGGTTTATCATGAGGCCGAGGATAGGTTCCATTGGTTTTAGTTGTCATGAAATCCATTGGGTCGTACTGAGATGTTATAAAATCCTTCTTCTATGGTCATGGATCTGGCAGTGTTGAAGATCATTCCATTGGACATGTACAAGGAAAAAACAAAAATAGCTCCGTGCAATTTTCCATGAGAGGGACCGTGGGTTGTGAGATATTGATATAGCCAAGAAATGTTTGTGAATTTCATTCCAAGAGTAAGTAAAGGCAGTGTGAAGGGGCATGAACAAGAAATGCATCTGGAATTCAAGATTAGATAGTTCTAATTCGCCGGTTTAAGTTGGGTAATTACGATTTAAGACTTGGACGTGGATCAGCACAGACTCTTGTTGGGGTCACTCCCTTGTGGTGTTTATGTCCGGAGACCAGTGGACACAAATGTCCGAGGACAGGTGGACACGAATGTCCGGGGACCGGTGGACACGAATGTCCGGGGACCGGTGGACACGAATGTCCGGGAGGTTCATGTCCGAGAGGTTGACATGGACGAGGACGTGTGTCCTCGGGGGCAGCTGGATGAATTGGACGGGGACTACTCAAAGGTATCATGTCCGAGAGGTGGACATGGACGAGGACGCCGGAGCCTAGGCGCGACTTTTCTCTCTCGTAGGGCCCGCTGCAGCGCGCGTGTTGCGAGTGGACAGTTGACCCACTCCGATTGGACATTTGGCGCTTCAACTTCCAAGGTGGCAGGCTGCCATTCCGACACGCGGAGGCGTGCATGACGGCCATGGCAGGCCTAAGGGGACATAGCCCTGCCACCCTACTGGCAGTAGGGTGGCTGGGTGGTTGGCCACGTGGCCCTCCCCTGGTATTATATATAGGCTGTTGCGTGAGAGTGTGAGCAAGCTGGAGAGAGCTTGAGAGCTTGTATAAGTAAGTGAGTGCATGTAAAGGCAAAAGGGCTTTGTGAAAGAGAAGAGAGAGTGCACCACCAATGAGAGTAGGGAGAAAGAGAAAAATAGAGTGAAGAGAAAAACAAGTGTGTTTTTCTCGGTTAGCTCAGGAGTGTTTTCCTCTTTTGTCTTCTTGGGTGTGTAGCGGATACTCCCTCTTGGAGGTTGATTGTAACCTATTTCACATAGTGGATTTGCTGTTGCCTCTACTCCCGTGGTTTTTCCCTTTGGTTCCAGAAGGGTTTCCACGTTAAATCTGGTGTGTTTCTTCTTCCTTGTTGATCGTCCGTCCGAGTACTGTCCCTCCGTGTCCGAGCGATTTGTCCCCTCGGTCATTGCACTTTGGGGAGCATTCTGTCCGAGCGCCCGTTTGCGCCAACAACTCTGCCAATGCTTAAAAGCTTTTCCTATCTACTTCCTTAACTATTTTCTTCTCTCTCCCTCTCTCTCTCTCTCGTTTAAATTTTTTATTGCTTTTTTGGGGAGTGGTTGGGAGACTCTTTATAAGATGGGATAACGGAAATGAGGGGCTTCATCTGTTAAGAAAATAGATGAGATTATTCTTTAAATTTAGATCATTGATGGATGAACAAGAATACGAGATTATCAATTGGCAGTTGACTTGGTTTTAGTTCAAGGGCATTCGTGTGTGACTATTATTATTAATTACATCCTCCGGGAAAGCACTGGTGAAACGTTTTCTTCAATATACAATGATGATTTATCCAATCCTTTATTTCAATGCGAGAACACCATACTGGAGGGCATGTTGACACAAGGTCGTGATTGTCGTGTGCAAACGATGTGGGTTTCTTCCATTGGTAATTTCTCTAATGACGTGCGAGCTGCCAAAGATCATAAAATAAATTTTGTTTAGCAAAAGTTGATGCTCTTTTCTTATATTGGAGGCCTACTGGGCTAATTGTGGTTACAGTCCGAAACACAATGTTCAGTTGTCTGTATACAAGCGGCGTGATAAAGAATGATGCAGGTCGACGATACATGTTGGTCATCAGATCCCGATGCTTACCATCATTTTTTCTGAAATTGCAGCCAGGTTGCGACCTGTGTTTACTGTCCTTATGCCAAAGGGGAATCAATATGAAACAAGGAAACCATATTCTCTCTCATTTATTACGTGCTCCATGACCACAAGCTGTAAATCAAAGGCGAGGTGTGGAGAGTTCTGTGGAGAGGGGAGTTCTAGCATAGGGCAAATAAGGAAAAAAATGAGAGTGATGAAACCACAGTTCTTATGGTGAGAGACTGCGGGCCTTAACAAGGGAGAAAGCAAGGATGAGATGCAGGGAGAAGCATAGAGGGAAAAGAAAAGAGCCGAGATGCAGAGAGGGAACAGAGGAAGAGACTGAGTAGGAAAAAGGGAGGGAAAAATAAAGGGACACAGAGTGATAGAGACCGGGAGAGAGAGTGCTAGTGGAAAAAGGAAAATATCTTTATATCTTCAGGCAACACAGTAATTGATACTTATACTATGTGTGTGAGGCCCACAAGCCAAAAGGAATAAAATCAAGTATGGGTAGAGATAACAGAAAAGAAATAAAAATAGAAAATGGAAATAAAAACAGAACGGAACAATAAAAAACACAGGGGAGGGGAAAAGGAGAAAATGAAAAAATGAAAGGCTCGTAACATTGTCCGCTCCATCAAAATAACCTTGTCTTCAAAATTGAACGAGAGGGGATCTGGACTAAAATTAGCAATGACCTCCCAAGTGGCTTTTAATTTTCCGTTAGTCCAACCCTTGGTATCATATGCTAACCTTGAAATAGAATTGCAAAGCAGAAGGGATGCAATTGCTGCCCAAAACAATGCATTAGTGCTTTTGTAAGTGTTTGATTCTTCAGCATTGGCATCAAATGACAGAGGTGCAGGCCACGATACATGCCTCTGGAACTTGCTTGCTGAACTGATGAGCATCTTTACATATTTACTCCAACTCCTGTGCCTCTAGACACAAACCTCTAAGGAAATAGCAACATCCGTTAAGCTCTAGGCCTCTATATTGTGCAAATCCTCACCAGCTCAGATTTGGATAGTGTATGTGTTTATCTCCTCGCCAACACCAGCAAGCAATGCAATGAGCAGAAATCTAGTGATAGCTGTATAGATAAATTCCTTGAATCTATACCATAATACCTTGATGAAGTAGAACTTCAATAAAAACACTTGAAACCCATACTCGTAATACAACAGTGCAGGATGGAGCTTCAGATATGTAGCACAAAATCCAATGAAAAACATGCGACAAATAATTACAATATTTTTCCAATCTCCAGACAAAGTGGACACCGTTGTCATGCCCAAGACAAACCCTCCAGCTGATAATGTTCCCAATCTACTGTTCAATCCCTTGCTAAGAGTCACCCCTATGCTAAATCTGAAGACAATTATCATCGTTAGAGTTTTCCAAGCCGAAGAATGATTAACGCTTTCGTGTGATGCCTGCAAGGAAATCAGGAGAAAAATAAGCATTAAGGCGAAGCCCATTTCTGCAACAAATACAATCTTTCTAGGATCAAAGCGTCTCATTTGGCAAACTGTGTTTGTGAACTCTTGCAACCCATTCCATGAATCCGCAAATTTGTCCAGTAGAGTACCAAACAAGCAACAAGTCTTCTGCTCGTTAATAGTTGAGTTAGAAGGACCATGTGTGTGGATCCTTGAGAGCAGCAGCAATGAACATAATGTGGGTTTGTCCCGGTGCCACAAGATGATGTGGGCAATGAATATGATTATCCCTCTCGGAATGGCCATCCCTAGGATGAGACCCCATTTGAATTCTCTAGAAATATCTTGGTCATATCCACATCGCCCATCTTTCTCGTGGCAACTGCTACCATTATCAACCGTCCATTTCAGAACATTCTCCCGTCTCAACTCATGTGCAATATCATTAACATCTAGTGGAATAGCTGGTATCTTAGAATTGGCAGACATTAAGCCTTGTCGTGGAACATGGTCAGCCATGGTTTTCTCCCAACTAGAGGTAGCAGTCTTCCACTTTAGCCTTACTAGGAAGGAAGATTTGGTCCAGGCATTTACATTATCCACAGCATTGACCACAACACCTAAAATCTCCCAAGAGGTATCATCAAATGCACTCCCTATCTCAGGGCTTGCACGATTTTGAAGAGTTTCAATATGAAGGTGAGGGTTGATTGACATAGCAGTTGTAAGGACAAGCTTTCCCCAATTATCAAATACGGGAACCTTTTGCTTAAACATGTTGCATGCTACCGGGGCCCATTCTTCAGCAATATTCGTTTCCCAAAACTCTTGGTTGTAAGTGGGTGAGACCCGAATGTCATAACTTGTTTCAATTTTGGAGGATTGCAAATTCATAACAAAACCCGGTGGAAGAAGGTGTGCCACCTTTAGAAACACCATGTTAACTGAAACAACATCACCATCAGTCTTTAGGCCAGTCTTCACCATATCAAATTGTGAGACCCAAAACCTCCTAATATTCTCAATACTCTTTAACCAATTCGCCATAGTAGTATTCTCATACAACTTCACCCTGCACCCAAAAGCTTCTCTAGCCTTAATCATCAACCACCATGGTGACCTCTTCACATAAAATGCCCAAGAATCCTCATCTGGTTATGCCAATCATTCATCAAGCACAATCCCAACATTCATTTTCTCAAACACGTCGGACTCAACAGACATACTAGCTCCATCATGCCCCCCAATCTTCCCATTGGGCTCAAAGTATGAATGGACAATTCGAGTTGGCTCGAACCCAAACTTTTGCAGTTTACAAATGGCTTCTAGATACTGTAAACCCATCAATTTCATATCCTGGAGTGTGGGCAGACCCAAGGTACTAAGACCTTCAGGGCACACCCTTTCACCTTGTAGAGAATCTCCACTGCAAATTAGGATAAGTAGATGGTGAGAAGGCTCGACGGTGAGCCCCAAATTTTGGCCAAGCGAGTCGATCAAAATCTGTGAGTGGAGCCGCTATCCACCTAGATAACCATAGAATGGCCGGTGATTAATTCCTGCACCCGCCGAGGGGACGAAATAAGATGGCTCTCCAAAGCATGAAGAGACATGGTTGAGGGAACTTCTAACAAGTTTCTGGAAACAAAATGGCCAGAGATAGGCTGAGGAAAAGTTTTTGAAAACAAATTTGTTGGAAATTCATTGTCGCTACGGTCGGCGTCTGTAACTGGAACGAGATTCTAGACGAAGCCGTAAAATGTTCGGTGTAACGTTTCACAATTAGAACACAACCCGGGTGCTCTGTATGAGGCCATTATTGCAGAATTCAAGTTCTCCATGGGTAAATTGGGTGATAGGTTGTGTAGAGTAAGGAAATTTTGCAGAGTTGTGGTGAAAGGTGGCTTAGTTAATTTGGGATCTGTTGATATATGTGGTATTAGGGGTAAAATTTGAGTCTGCAATGGTGGCATCATTGTCGAAGATGTGCTGAACATGGCGGTGGTTGGAAGCATCGGTAGATTGACGGATTGTAGCGGTTGTGTCTTGATTTGAGACAAGGAATCGGTCACCTCTAACTCCTTGAACGCCTTTGATCTGGCTGGTAAGTTAGGGTTTCGTTCACTGTTGTTGAGCAATGGAAGGATATCAGTAACAGAGTGTTGAAGATGCTTGGTTATGGAAGTAATGATGGCGAGTCTTGCTCTATATTGCCGAACAGTTGCCGCGACGGCCTTCATCTCCTTTGAAAGCCTCACAATGGAGGTTTCAAGTGCATCGAGAGCTTGATCTTCGGTCATCATCCCCTCTACTTTTGTCTTAATGAGAGCACCATTTGATATGTGGTCCATGACCGCAAGCTGTAAATCAACGGCGAGATGTGGAGAGTTCAGCAGAGAGGAGAGTTCTGGCAGTGAGCAAATAGGGAAAAAAGCGAGAGTGATGAAACTGCGGTCCTTACGGTGAAAGACTATGGGCCTTAACGAGGGAGAAAGCAATGACAAGATGCACGGAGAAGCAAAGAGGGAAAAGGAAAGAGCCGAGATGCAGAGAGAGAAGCAGAGAAGGAACAGAGGAAGAGACCAAGCAGGTAGAAGGGAGGGAAAAATAAAGGGACGCAAAGTGATAGATACAAGGAGAGAGAGAGTTATTGAAAAAAGGAAAATATTTTCGTAGCTTCTAAGGCTGTACAATAATGGATACTTATACTATATGTGTGAGGCCCACAAGCCAAAAGGAATAAAATCAAGTAAGGGTATGGACAACAAAAAATGAATAAAAACAGAAAATGGGAATAAAAACAAAACGAAAAAATAAAAAACACAAGAAAAAAATGAGAAAATAAAAAAATTAAAGGCTCATAACATTGACTATAGCCTTTCTTAAAAAACAAACGTTCATTTTTTGAAGACCATAGTGTCTCTCCCATGACTCACTCGTGGAGAATGAGAACTGCCTCAGCAGTATTGATTAAGAGAGTGAAAGACATGGAAAAAAGTTGGCAAAAAGGTGGGAAACAAGAGAAAAGCATATTACGCGTTGCGGGGCGAGAGTCAGAATTTAACATGGGCTTATTTATTTTCTCTTCAAATTATTCAAAATTTAGTGTATTTAGATTGTAAGAAAATATTTTTTATCTGTAATTATATCTCAAACTTATAGCGAGTCCTAAGAAATGATTCAATCGATTTTAATGTTTTCATTATTTGAGTTGTAATATTATTTGGGTCATCAACAAATTAATGTTGTTTCTTATTTTTTGAATTACTTATAACCCGTTTTCATTTGCAGAATACGTTGTTCTTAATAAAAATGATAAAGTGAGAATGGAATAGAGCATCTACCGTGCAGTTTAAATCTTGGGAAGGAGTAACTCTTCTGACTGAATTCCTAGCCACAAAGTCACCCCGTTTGACCTTTTGATACTACACTTTGATTGTATATGCTCCGGTGGAAAAACATAAATTTGCTCTATCTTGCCAAATATGAAGATTAGACAAACCTTTGCATCAAAGAGCATTTCTAATGTAATTAAAGGGTTTTCTCTCTTTTTAATTTCTCTATTTTATGCAGATTTATACTAATTCTTAAAAATTATCTGTATCACGTCAATGGAAATTACATGCATGGAATTCTTAAGGCAGGACCTCAATTCAGGAATCAAATAGAAGGGTAGTAGCCTTTGTGCCTAGCATGCTTGAGAGGACCAAACATCCAGCAAGGAGAAAAAATGAGGAAAAGAAAGAGAGCATAATTCAAATCTCCAAATTTTTAGGAAGTTTTTTCTTTTTTTTTTGGGGGGGGGGGGAGGAACCTGCTTAGTAAAATGTGCCACACAGCCCTTAAATAGCTGAAGCACCGCAGAAACCTCTGTTCAGACAAGAGATTGAATAACAATGGCGGCATTCCCAGAACTCTGTCACAGATGTGGACTTTCAGCCTCAGCCCTAGTCCGTTAGCAAGGACGACAACATGCCAATAACATGGGTTGTCACGACCAGCAAGGTCAAATTCAACATTGGCAACACGATTAGAAGATTAAATGTGAGCATACTTGATCGTTTTCTACAGACCTTCATGATTATAGAAAATACCGCCGCTGGATAGACACAAATCTGACGGAAAAAGATTGATTGAACATTTTTGCAGGGATTGATCAACTGTTGAATTGTTCTTTTCCGTGGACCGACCAATGCCCATCGGTCTCTTCCAAGCCTACAATAGATTCTAGAAATTAATAAAGCAAAGGATTACTTCCAAGATGGCAATTCCAAAATAACAGGCTAAAATCAATCCAACTTTGGATCATATCTCCATCAGTAATGCAGCAGATACAAGATGAAAATGTCAATAGTGGCGGCAACAGATTAGCCTGTATAATTTTTACTCACTTTCATAACTTCGCAAAAGAAGACACAATCTGTTCATCACATCAGTTTTGATAGGTTCTCATCATGTTTTTACAACTACTAGATCCCTAGAAAATTCTACAGCAAATTGAAGAAAAAAGGAATTTCTGGAAAGCCAAAATTCCTTGAAAATCTGAGCTTCATGAAGAGCAATGCCAGAGCACTAGGATGCATCAATTGTCCAGCAGGTTCTCATTCTGTTTCAGGTGAACCACCAGGAACTAACTGCATCATCAAAATGAAATCTGTTAGCCATGTATTGAATTCACGTTGCTTCTGCCTACTATCATATGGTTAGCTTGACATGAGCAGCTCAATTCTGTCACACGGAAGCAGACTATGCCTAGCCCAAGAGAAGATGATTAATCGCCTGTACACATCAACTCATCATCTTTGACACTTGAAAACCCCACAAACATCTATTTCATAACTTACAATTAGTATTTTATGAGGCAAATTTAAAGATCATTAAAGCAAGGAGATGCCCGGCCCCATCCCCTGAGAAGGGAATGGTCAATGCGAGTCAAAATAAAATTCTCTAAAGCAAGGAGATGCCCTGTGAAATTGCTATGTCAGGTTACAGATTGAATACAGTTTTTCACTCGAGTCAAAATTTTCCTGTTTCCCTTTTCAAGTTAAAGAAAAAATAAAATTTCATTTTTTTCCTTCCAGCCCCATGATACAATGCCAACAATTGGTAGCTACCATCATGCTTTCTTTCTGCACTCTAAGGTCAGCAACATTTTAGCTGTTCCATACCAACCGTTGGCAACAAATCACTTTCCTATCATAAAAAGTTAAGGCAGAAAACTATTTTGTTAACTTTTTCAAATTATATGAAAAATAGATAAAACCAAAAAAATATTCATAAAAAGATAAGGCAGGAGGTGACATGTTTTTGCTGTATCATTACTAAGAACAGGACAATCCCACACATGCAAAACAAAAGTTCCTAAGCTGCTCTTCATCACGTTCTCCAAGTCACTCGAACTCCTACTCATAAACAAAGGCCAGTCAGCTTACATACAATGGCAATGTTGTTTCCATTAAGCAAAATCTGGTCAAGCTTAGTTATCCTTCGCCCTTCTGCAGTAATTTCACTGTAACATTGGAACAGAAGCAGATTAAAAAAGATAATTGAGTTACAAGAAGGCTAAGTACACTAGCAGATTTACTGACACAACTATTACATGACAGGGGGACAGATACACAGAATCATTTGATTGTGTAACTCAATAAACCTACACAGGACAATGTCCACGGGGTTCCTACATCAGCCTGATGAAACTAACAAATCAAATCTAAAAAATCCACAGTATCTAAAAATTAAATACTGAATCCCACTAACCCATTCTAGTGAGAAGGCTTAACGCCACCCACCCCCCACAGGGAAGCCCCCAAAAATGTTGAACACCTACACATAATAAATTCATCAACACATCAAGCACCGGGCAATGTAAAAAGCCCCTTGCTCCACACTGATGGATTGCAACAATGAGGAATCAACTTCTTGTTGATCCTTCAGTAATATATGTCTACTATCATCACTGAGAGAATGTCAGCAAGTACAAATTATGAAGCCTTAGCCACTAGCTAATACAACTCCCCCAAAGAAAAAATTGAACAGCCAGCTTTCCTCAGTTTCCAATTCTCCCAAAGTAAAGCCATAGAAAGGAAAATCAAAACAAAATAAATACATATGTACATATATATATATATATATATATATATATGAAAAAACCTAGCCTACTTTGTGAGCCACTGAAGCTTAGTTGATTCCCCATCCTTCTACTTTTCTGAGTTTTTAGGTCCCACTTCTTGAAAACTTAACTCCCATATTCAGCCTTCCAGCATCGATGTCCTTAAAATGCCAACAGAGGTCAAGCCAAAAATTTTTCTACTGTCCATCATTTTCGGAAATAAGTAGTTCAAATACTCAGTCAACTTTAATTATCAGCCTTTTTTCCATCCAAAGCAGCACATAAACTTTCCATAACAAATACTCCCCTATCAATCTAGTCATCAAATTCCCCAAACCCCTTCATGTTGTGTACCAAAAGTATTTCAGAAGGATGATCCAAAAAGAAAAACAGAATTTTTTTTTTGCAATTCATACACTACAATATCACATTGGAAATCTAGTACGTATTTGGACTTACCTTCAAAAGAAATTCTTTTGACCCACCTATTCAGTAGACTGACTTAGCCTGACCGCCCGAGATTACATAATTCTCATGCAACCAGAAGCAGGGCTCATCGACATGGAAGTCAAAACCTCCAATGATTTTCTGTCACTTAAATGCAGATTAAAGATTCTGAATTAGTAGTCCATCATCAGAACCGAAACTACAGTCCCCATCACTGTCACTTCTAACATTTTGACATCCACCAAAACCCTTGTTAAAAGAGTGCCCACTTTCTTGATAAAATGACTGGACAACAATGAATCATGTGCATCCTCGTTCAATGACAAGAGAAATTGAACTCACCAACTAAAGGAAAAAATAATCAACAGTTAATTAAGAAGGCTAAACCCTGCCACAGAGACAGAAAGAATATAGGGAGAGAAGCATACTATTCAGTGACATCTTCGAGGACCATGTTCACATAGACATCGAAACCCTTGAGAGTACCAACCAGCTCCTTATCGCCTTTCATTATTACCCATATTTTTGACCCTATGCACCTATCTATTAGCTCTGAAGTACATCATGAATAAAAAAAGGTCTTAGAAAGAAAACAAATAGATACCTCAGAACATCCAGTATGAGTGAAAGAAACAGACCTGAAGGGAGGAGTTGTGAGGGGTTGTTTGCCATGGATGAACTACTTTAGGAAGTAGCAGCTGCCAATTCAAGAGTTATGAGTCACAAATAGGCTCAAATATGGGAAGTCAAACAAATGAGTACAATAAGATTAATCCAGTCCTATCATTTAATTATTGCACAGATCCAGTATCGCCAAGACAGTGGTAAAAGGGGAACACAGCTGAAGTGTGTACATGGAATGGTGATTCATCGACATTCATCGAGAGACTTCAGCACAGTTCCAATTTCTCTCTTTGGCTATTCAAAAAACGAAAGATGCTCCATCGTGATTTATTTGAATACATCTTGGGAGCAGATCCAGATGTTGATAAAGTGCTTCTCTTTGGGGAGAAGAACACCTTTATTTCAGCTCCGGGATTTTGAGATCCCTACTTTTGCGATCAAGCAACAAATTTTATTCACCTAAGGTAGTGCTGTTTTCTTTTTGTTTATTTTTTTCTGAAAACAAAACTGTAAACAGTACATTGAAACCAGATGCCAAGTTTATCCTGTTGGACAGGCGGCCAACGGATCAAGGTTAAAATGCCATTTAAAGAGGTACCCAGCGTCCATTGAGCATCGGAAATACGTCATTTCATACACATATAAACCAAAGTCAGCAAAGAAATTCCCAGTCTCGGCAACAGAATTCAATTCAAATGCTGAATCGACAATGCCGATATAGAGGCTCCCCAAGTTATTTTAACAGCAGCATCCGAAAATAAGACGCTACACATGAGAAAAAGAACAGCGCAGAAGCCACTTTCTATAACCTCTCGGTCCCAAACTACTCCATCTTCTGACACTCAAATTTGCATTTCTATAAATTTAGCTAGTAATTATAATGAAACACTACTCAGGACAATGAGAAAAATCGCTCGCTTAAAAAATGGTGAAATAACTGTCAGAGTTTGAGCCTAGGGTTTGGATATTAATTGAGATTTATCAATAGAAGCAGTTCAGGACTCTGTTTTTTTTTATCAATATATGGAGATCAATTAACCTTGATTTTGAATTCTGTTCAGCCAATTAACCTCAAATTTGCACAGAATAAGTTGGGTAACACGGAAGAAAACAGAAATCATAATTACTTGGTTGTTAGTGCTTCAACCTTTGCTGGAGAGATCGCGGAGGAAAGACGGTGACGATTAAAGACACCTTTGAATCTATCGGCGGCGTAACGTCTCAAAGAGGAACCGGCAGTAACGCAATGGGTGTTGGGCGCTGGGTGGCTCGGTGGGGCGTTGATTTTGAAGGGAGAGAGGAGCGGAGGCACCCGGTGGGACGTGAGGCCAGCTAGACGGTAGCTGGTGGGTGGGCGGCAAGCAGTTCTATGCAGGAATGAGAGAGTACCGGAAGAAGCGGATGGGCAATTTGCTAATAGGGTTTCTAAGAAAGGGGGAAGAAAAATTCCTTTGAATTTTGTCTAGAAATTAGGGGCATGATTAATTGGAAAAAATTATTTTCAATTTTTTTTTTTTTTGGAAGACATATTTATTTTATTTTTGCCTGACTAATATAAATAATGAAACTTAACCGCATCTTGATCCATCGAGATATAATTAAAGATATTAAATAAGCTAAATTATAAAGGATCTCATTCTAATTATTGGCCAAAGTTTTTTGAATTTAGCATAAAACAATTCATAATTTAATTTAAATATGTTTTATTAATTAACTTAGGTGATAAGTAAGTTTTGGATAACGTGTTACTTAATATATTTATTTTCCAAAAAAAAAAAAATTGATAACCAGAATTAATTTGAGAGTTTAACCCATGAACGTGGTTAGAACTTGTAATGCTCTACCGGATTTGGTCAAATGCATAATTAAAATTTAATAAATGTTTTCGCTAATTTCTCGAAGCTTGGGCTTTATTCACGGTGTATTTGGATAAAAATAGTTTTTTTTTTTTTTAAAGTAAATATGAATGAAAAATAGTTTTAAGTAAAAAAAATAAACTTTTATAAAAATATATAATTTTACTTGATACGTTTAATCCATTGTATTTTGTTATATTAATTGATAGGCTTTAAGGTAGATTGTTATATGTTCAACTAGTTTTGATAGGCTTTTATGGTGTTTTGCAACTTCCCTTTGAATTGGTTGCCTAATCTTGGCAGGATCCAATTAGTCTAAGAAGTCTAACATTTCCCACTTGCACATGATAAGCTAAAACATAATCCCCGCTTGTCACCACCTAACCTGGTTTCCAAAATATAATACTAAGTTATTCGATTTGAAATGTGAAAAACCATAAATATAACATAAAATCTCGAATAAAGAATGTCCATCGTAAGTTATTAATTAAAATTTTCAAACGTCTAACAAAAAATATCCATAATTTAATATATGTATGAAACAATTATTATAAATGTAATACCAAAAATCAACTAATAATAATACAGGAGAAATAAAAACCTCAATATTATTCTAATCTGGATACGTCCTGTTGAAATTTTGAGTCGGCCACGCCATTCAACATGTAAGTCGTTAAAGTCTCTGCAATTAATCTAGCAGAATAGGACAAAATACTAATGAGGATCCGAATATTCAATAAGCCATATAAAATCAATAATATAAATGGAAATATATAAAAAATATAATCAATTTAACAATATATTCATCATATAACAGAAGGCCAATATATTTATTTCTTTATCGATTAGGTGAGCGATATGAGGTTACTTGATATCCATTATAATACATATAACCACCTTAACTTTCAAGAGATTTCTTCCTACCCTACAAAGGCCAGTAGTTGCTTAGAATCTCAAACCTTGTGGCATACAACCTTGTCCTAATCTAACGTCTATCGTTAACATTATTTGATACCATGATATAATAGTTAGAAGGTTATAAGTGCCCTACCATATAATGAAAGACCTCAAACCATTTGATATGGAATTAATATTGGAAGATTAAAAACTATACTCAAATTTCTTAGGTTTTCGTACTTTTTGAAATTATAGTATTTTTATATAATCTCATTTATTTATTCATAGGACACAAGTAATAATTATTAGTAAGCAATTCTAAAAAATCATATATTAAGAATGATAAAACACTGAGCAAAACACAGGAATTTAAGAACATTTTAATGCTAAAATAACTTACTGCTAGACTGATATTTAAATGTCAAATCAAACGCCTTAGTTTATAGGTTTGGCATTCAATGGTATTCAAATGCCATAAGTTATCTATCACGTCCCAATTCCTGATTCTGTTATTTGCACTTAACCAAATTATTATTATTTAATCTATTTAATCATGTAAATAACATTTAGATGTAAATTTTATATCGGTACATTGACCAACCATAAATAAATAAATACAACATCAAATACAAGATTCAAATTAATACCATGTTTCATATGACTCTGACACCAATCCAACCGCAACGACGGTCATTACATAAGGAGCTTGCCTGTCATCAATAATCAAAATAATTAAAATTTGTGGAAATAAAATTTGATCGCTACTAAACTTTTTATTAACCGATATCCATGACTCTCCAGCCTGATCATGATGTAGTTCACATTCACATGGTACCGAAATAGACCCCCATATATCCCATGACTTACCAACTACTGTCCTATTTTCATACATACATTAATTATTGTCCAAAACGCATCATTAACAACTGTTCGAAAAATCACATTACAGCATAAAACAATACAAGGCTGTCCAAAAACTAAAACACTATCATTAGAATAACCTAAACATAAAATATTATTCTTCAAAATTGACTGATCAACTAAAATACAACATTTAATATGTTAATTATTGTCTGGAGTCACCAAACAATATCAGATTAACTAAAGTATAGATTCTAATTTCTTCAAACAAGATCGTTCTTTATTCCTATTCATCCGACAAATATCCAAGTCTCTTATCTAAAGAAGTTAATAAAAATAATAATGAGTGAGTTAAAAACTCAATAAGATATATAGTATATCAATAAATATTTACACTTTATATCTAAAATATATCAAAATAATCAATGCATCAAATTTTAATGACATGCCATGAAATTTTATATCAACTACATGATCAACTTATGTAAAATTTTTAAATTTTTCTTATCATATTATTACTTTAATCATGTCATCAAATTATACTCAAATTCGATTTTTTTAGGGAGTAGGGCTAATTGGCCTTACGGACTAAAAGAGTGAATAAATAAAATCCGGGTTGTATCTGCTCATACACAACTAAATATCATGCATTACTATATAAGATCCGTAAGTGGACCGTCATACATATAACCTTATAGATGGAGTTAAGTGCCACTTCTCACCCATAGATGATAGGTTCAGATATCGATATACCACTATAATATATTAAGGCATGCTATAATATATTACCCGTTGAATAATAACCATCCAATATAATTCTTAGAAAAACTCTATATTTTTCTTTATAATTCTTAATTTTATCACTTCTTGAGAAAAAGATTCATAATTCTTGATATAATTAAAAAGTTTTCTTTTAATTCATACTTAAATTTCTATATAAACCTAGTCATGCCCAATTTAAAAGCATGGAATTCCAACTTTGTAGCTAGGTGTAGAAAATTTAGTTAATTGTACAGAACCTCAGTAAATTTCAGCAAATAACTATTTTATCTTAATATACCATGCCTTTAGGTGAAATTCTAGTATATGCAAGACTAGTATTTTCTGTATAAATTTAACTATGTATACTTTTAAAGCATAGGATGTTAAATTATTATAATAGTGCAGCAGAAACTCAGTATTGTACAAAAAAAGCAGTGCATGCAAAAGTTCATGCAGATTTTCGGAACCTATAGAGCAATTTATAAGCATTTCTAACACATTTAGGGCTCATAATTAACAATTTAAAGTATACAAAATCTCATGTATGAATTTAAGACATGTAAGAGTCATTAAATCCATAATTTCAGACATGTAAGTAAGAAAATGTAGAGTTTAGTTCATACAAATAATTTACATATATTTGAACATGAAATTCATACATATTTTGTAAACAAAATAACAAAATTCATATGCATGCTGAACATAAAATATTATAACTTTGAATTCATGTCATGCGCGATTATTTAAAATGAGAAATATTCAGAGAATTCAATAAAGAATAGTAATAAGAGAATAAAAAGTCGGAAAACACTTGTTTTCACTTAATTCTCACCAAAAACTAATTTGGATTAACTTAATTTGAGTTTTTATGGCATCTTCCATCTTCTTCTCTCTATTCTCCTTGTCTGCTTTTCTCTCATCTCTTAAATTTTTTGATCAAAATAACAGAATCAGTTGAAGGGTTCTATTTATACAGAGTGGCATTTGAGCATCACTCAGGCACCATGGTTCTGGCCTGTTGCGCTCGATCACTGCTCATGCACACTTCAAGTGTGAGTAAGCTGCTAGCACGTGCTCGAGCCTTTTTCAAGTATGCCTCAAGTGCTGACCCCATGACTTTTGGCGCTCAAGTACGAATTGGATCTCTTTTAAGCGCCAAATCACCAAATCTAATTTTGACTTTTGATTAAAGTTTTTATATTTTTTTGACATCAGTTTTAATTGTATTAACTTAATTAATCATATTTACTATAAATTAAAAACTCGGGCTTTACATTTCTGTCACATTTTGAATTTCGATCCCGTAATTAATATTTAACCAAATATTAGTTGACCAATTTATCAATTAATAATATTTGGACGTAAATTTTACGTCGATACCTTGATCGAAGATGATAAAATAAATTAAATCATATATAGGATCTAAATATATATCACGCCTCATGTGGTTCCATCAATGACTCAACTATGACGTCAAACCTTATGTAAAAAGTAATATCTATCATAAAAAAATCAAAGTATACAAATTGTAGAATAAAATTCATAACTGTCAAGCTGTTCATTAACTAACACCCATGACTCTATAACCCAATCATGATGTAAATCACATTAACATAGTACTAAAGTAGACTGACATACACATGTTTTATCAACTATTGTTCAATCATCATACATATATTAATTACTGTCTAACAATACATCATAATACATTAACCGTTATCTAAAAGACCACATTATAGCATACAACAATCTAAGCTATCCGAAAACACAATATAATATTTTAGACCATACTAAAGCTGTCCAAAAATCAAAATACTACAGTTTAAATAACCTAACATCAGATATTATCATTTGAAGCTGACTGATCAATTAGAATATAATATTTAACATGTTAACTATTGCCCAAAATTGTTAAACAACATCAATACCTATAAAATTATAATCTAAACTCTTCATAATAACTAAATCTTTCATTAATGTTCGTCCGATAAGAATCCGTGCATCTTATCTAAAAGGGTTAGTAAAATAAATAAGGAATGAGTTAAAAATTTGGTAAAGCATATAATATAACAATGATCATACATATCTTTGTATAAAAAACATATCGAAAAGATAAATATATCAGAGTTTAATGATATGTCATGAACTTTTATAACAATTATATAAACTAGTTTATGCAAAATTTCTAGATTTATCTTATCATATTGTTTTCGATTCATATCATCAAATCATGCTCAAATATAAATTTTTCTTAAAGATCAGGGATAATAGGCTTTAACGACGAAAGGAGCGGACAATCAAAACCCGGGTTGTGTATCGTCCCATATAACCAAAGGTTATACGCTATTATTTAAGACTTGTAGGTAAGTCGTCATATATATAACCCTATAAATGGGTCCGGATATCGTTTCTCATCCACGAATGATAGGTGTGAGTATCAGTATACCACTATACTGTACTAAATTAGGCCATAATATACTACGAGTTGAAATATAATTATGGTTAAATATATATTCTTAAAAAAACTCTACACTTTTTTTCATTCTTCTTAATTTTCTCACTTCTGAAGAAAATGATTATTATTCTTGGCATCATTGTAATATTTTCTTTCAATTAATACTTAGACTTTTGTAAAAACTTAGTCATGTTCAATTTAAAAGTACAGGATGCTTAATTTGTAGCTAAATGTCGAAACTCAGTTAATATTTCAGAATTTCAACAAACTTCAATAAACAGTAGTTTAATCTTAATATATAGGGCATTTAAGTTAAATTTCAGCACATGCAAGACTTGTGTTTTCTGTATAAATTTAGCTATGTAGACTTTTGAAGTATGAAATGTTAAATTAACACAATAGTGTAGTAGAAACTTAATATTGTGCAGAAAAATTAGTACATATAAAAATTCATGCTGATTTTCAAAACCTATAGAGCAATTTATAAGCTTTTTTAACACATTTAGGGCTCATACTTAATAATTTAAAGCATGCGGAACCTTATGTATGAATTTGAAACATATAAGAGTCATCAGGTCTATAATTTTAGAAATGCAAGTAAGAAAATGAAGAGTTTAGTTCATGCAAATAATATCCATATACTTGAATATGAAATTTATGCATATTTTGTAGAGAAAATAATAAAATTCATATGCATACTAAACATAAATATCATAAATTTAATTCATATTATACATCAATATTTGGAATAAGAAATACTCAAAGAATTCAGTAAAGAACAACCATAAGAGAAGAAAAGTTCGAAATGTATTTGCCTTAATTCCAATTTATCAAAATTTAAGCTTTGATTAACTTAATTTGGAGTTCTTTGGTCTTTTTTCTCTTCCTCTAATCTCCTCATCTATTTCTTACTCTCTCAAAAACTCTAAAAAAAGGGTAGAAAATGAGTTGGCTGCACCATAGAGTAGCATTCAAGTGCTACTCAGGCGCGCGTCAAGCACCACGATTCTGTCCTATTGTACTTGAGTGCTGCTCGGGCACACCTCGAGTGTGGACAATTTGCCAGAATGTGTTCAAGTTTTCCCTGGGTGTGTCTTAGATGCTTACCCCATAATTTTTGGCGCTCAGGCACTGGTTGGGCCATCATCAAGTGTCGAATCACTCGATCCAATTTTAACTTTTGATCCAATTTTTTAAATTCTTTGACTTTAATTTTAATTATATTTGTTTAATTAATTATATTTACCATAAATCAAGAACTCAAACGTTATATTTATTAACTGATTATTTTAGTTTACAATGAGTAAAAGACTAATACATTCAAAAAATAACCACTTAGACTTATAAGTAAGAGTCAAACAATAATTTTAAAGTCTAGTATTCAAGAAAAAATCAATAATAATCATTAGAAACAATAATTCATGACTAGAATTTGAAAACTAGACAAACTAATAAAAACAAATAGTTGGTGTTCGAACTATGTCCTCAAATACAAGGCAAAAGCCAGATAAAAAACAGCATAAATATAGATAATTAATGTAAATTCTTAAATATAAAATAATAACATAGATTATGTACTCAAATGAAGTAAATATAACTGAATTATATACAAAATTACATATATACCCTACCTGCCCATTTCTATTTCTATACTTTTCTTCCCTCGTATCTTTTCTTAAAATCAAAAAAATTGTTGAATTCTACTTTGAATTAATATATACTTTGATTTCTATAATTTAGAATATTTCTTTATTGCTAATATCCGAATTGAGAGAGGAAAGATGCGGAGAATAAGAACTTATTTCATTTTCTTAAAGGAAAAGGAATAACTTACAAGAAGAAATTATTGACTTACACCAAAATAGAAGTATGAGCTTATGATCTTAAATTTCCTTGTAGTTTTTCTTAATTTTCCTTGCTCCTGACATTTCATCACT
This sequence comes from Nepenthes gracilis, assembly GCA_033239525.1. NCBI lineage: Eukaryota > Viridiplantae > Streptophyta > Magnoliopsida > Caryophyllales > Nepenthaceae > Nepenthes > Nepenthes gracilis. Next base: position 10,729,852 of record BSYO01000033.1, on the reverse strand, counting down.
CCTTTTCTTCGTTGAATTATGATCTTTTTTCTCTAATTTTTCTATCTTTTCTCTATTGATAGGGATCAATCTATTTATATAATGGTTTTTGCAATAATTAATCTTTTAAATTTAATCCCTTTTAAAATTTTAAATTCATTTGAATTAAACTTTAAATTTTTACAATTTATTAATTGCCTGAGTTATTCTTATTCCCAACACAATAGCCAGTTAACTAACATTTAAAAATTTGTTCAAAATTGATCATTTCGTAAAAATTACATAGCTAATATTGAATTTAACATTTGAATGCTAGTTTGAACGTGACAATGTTCTAATATTCTAACTACACTTCAATTGCTGAAATAAACTTAACCACTTTTTGTGATCAAATGACCTTAAAATTTTCAATACAACTCTAATAATGTCATCCATGATTGGATTTTACTTTGATTCCAATATTAGAAATATCATGGAAATTTCAATTCTCTCCCCTTAAATGGATTTTGGACTTGAAATTCCTACGGCAAGTCTTGAATAGGTAGGGATACTTCTCTTTGATATTATCCTCAGTGTACCAAGTAGCCTCTCTATCATCTTGATAACTCCAAATCTCCTTCACCAACTATATAACTTTGTTCCAAAAGACTTGATCCTTACAGCTTATTGATATAAGTTAAATCATCTTCTATTTGCAATGGTTCATATTAGATTACATGTGAAGGATCGTGCGCATACCTCCATAATATAGAGATGCCAAAAAACATCATGAGCACTGGATAAAGAAAGTGGTAGAGCCAATTTATTGGCTATTTCATTGATCCGTTCCTATATCTCAAAAGAATTAGCGAATCTAGGACACAATTTTTATTTTCTCTGAAATTGCACGACACATTTCAAAAGAGAAATCCTCAAAAATATTAAATTTTCGATATCAGATTGTAGCAATCGGCATCTCTAGTCTGTATATCTCTTCTAGCAACTCTAACTACTTACATTTGATCACAAAATAGGCAGAATTTTTCCGTGGTTTCCGGTATGATTTCCGGTCCTATCACCTTCCAATCTCCAACTTTTTTCCAACTAACAAGTGACCTACTTTTATGCCCACATAAAACCTTGAATGGAGTCATACACGTGCTAGATTGAAAACTACAATTATATGCAAATACGAGTAAAGTCAAATAGGAGCTCCAATTACCTCTTAACTCTTAGTACTTGCATTCAAAGCATGTCATCAAGCGTCTAAATATTCCTTTCTAACTGTGCATCAGTTTATGAATAGAAAGTTAAACTAAAATTTAATTTTGTCTGCATCTCCTATGTAAGCTCTTCTAAAATCTCAACACAAATCTCATGTCCTTGTTAGATACGACAGATGCTAGACTTTAATACCAATTTCCATATATTAGGAAAATATGCCATTTGTCCCAAATTGGCAATCCACTTGAGACTCATTTGACAAATCTTCTATTATTTCTTTTAATGACTAATCCTTCTTCTAAACTCCCTAAATCTAACCTATAAATATAGGCTGAGTACGAAAGTAAGATACTATCTCCTCAATTCTTTGGGTGCAACTGCAATTGACAGTGTTCAACATCTTTGAATATTCTCTATTCTCGCATCATTAGGAGATCAAATATACCTGCTAACTTTCAACTAGTGCATTTGCAACTAAATTAGGTTTTTTCGAATGGTATCTAATCTCATAATTTCAATCATTTTAAAAGCCCATCTGTTTTTTTGCCACATATTAATCTCATTATGTAAAAATAAATATTTCAGACTTCTATATTTAAATAAATGATGAACTTCTTACTGTAGAAATAATAACACCAAATCTTTAAGGTAGAAATGATCACATCTAATTCTAGGTCATGGGCTGAGTACTTAAGTTCATTTCAACTGTCTGAACTTATAAATGATTATTTTTCTATAATATATTTATCCACAACCCAATCCCTTAAGCAAAGCATCACTGTAGACTACTAACCTTCCTATCTCCTCCAAGATACTTAAGATAGGTGTGGATATTAGTCTTCTCTTCAAATCTTGGAAACTTTTCTTGCACTGATTAGTTCATGCAAACTTTGTTTCCTTTTGGGTCAACTTAGCTGTGGGATAGCATTATGGGGAAATTCTTCTATGAACTGTCAATAATACCCTACAATACTAGAAAATTCCTCACCTCTTCGAATTAGTAGGTTTATCCTAATTAGCAACTGCTTCAATTTTAGTAGGATCAACTAAAAGATCCACTCCAAATATCATATGGCCCAGAAATGCAACATTCTCTAGCAAAAATTCACACTTCTTGATAGTAGTTTAAGATGTCACATATAAATATCACCATCAACTGATCTAAGTGTAGCTTAAATACTTGGTTCATTATGTTTATAAAAGATTAGGGGCATCTTTTTATCTGAAAGGAATCGCCAGATTCGTGACATCCATGCCTCATCCTGAAGGCCAAATTGTGGATGTCGCTATCCTTGAATCGTAGCAGATGATGTCTAGATCACAAATCAATCTTTAAGAAAATTAGCCTCTAGAATTTGATCAGATAGATTATCAATCCTAGACAAAGATTATTTGTTCTTAATTTTGACCTTACTCATCTCCCAATAATTAATTCAAAGACGCATAGAATTGTCTTTTTTCTTCATGAATAACACAGGAGCTTCCTAGGGCAATACATCGGGTTGAACGAACCTTTATTTAGCAACTCCTATAATTACTCCTTCAATTCCTTTAGATTTGCAAGTGCCATATGATATGGAGCTTTTGACATTGGAACAATTTCGAGTGCTAACTCAAATACAAAGTCAATCTCTAGTGCTAGACGTATGTTTGGCAAGTTCTCTAGAAAGACATTAATGAACTTCCATACTACAAGAATATTTTCAATCTTTTGGTTCTGGCATTATGGACACAGAAGGTAAGAATCCTTGACAACCAATATTATGAAAGATCCTTGGCTATATAGCAGCCATAAGGGACATGACTCTACAACAACTCATTCCCTTGAACTTGAATGGAGTAACCTTGGGAATGATAAAATTCACCACCTTGCTAAAAGCAATTAATATTAGCATGGTGATTGGCTAGCTAATACATTCCGAGAATGATCTCAAATTTTGGCATTTTCAATGAAATCAAGTCTACTGGCAACTCATAACTATTTATGTTCACTACACAACTAGGAAAACAAAATCTAATAGCACTGTCTCGTCCAATGGTGTAGACAATGCTTATCTAAATGTTTAGGATTAAGCTCCAAATACATATAAAAACAAGGAGCCACAGGAGTAGATTTTGGATCGAATAATATGTAGCGATCAGAGATATGAACAATACCTTTCACCACCATGGGCTTTGCTTACACCTCTTGCTTAATTAATGCATAGACTTTTCTGGATACTTGAGGCTTCAACGGTTAGTTTGAGTGCATCATCCTTCTTCGGTGCTTAGCAATCCTTTGAAAAATGTCCTGATTTGCCACAATTATATTGTAGTTTAGGCATAGGCTATCCTTCAATAGCCATTGTCTCTTAAACGCAGTAATATCTTGATACATGAGCCGGCTTGCACACATATAGAAAGCTATTTAACTTCTTATATGAGTTTGGCCTTATCCCCTACCAAACTTTCTCTTTCTATTGTTCTATAATAATTGTTTTGATATCTTGTTAGATCACGCTGCCACAAAAGATGGGGCTTAACCCTGCGATTTTGCTTGATTAGGAGAGCACACTTCAGGATCACACCACATTCCTTTAGGTTAAAAGGCACCAACAGCCTTTGAATATCTTCATTCAAGCTACTAGATAGTGGGAATAACGTGATAGCTTGGTGAACTAAACACCATACTGGGCCACAGAATAGTCACCTTCAGTTAGAAAAAGGAATTCCTTCTCTATATTGATACAAATACTAGTTGGGAAGTACTCGTTGTTGAATAGCCACAAGAAATCCTTCCAAAATAAAAATTCCGCAGCCACAGCTCCGAACTCTCTCTTCTTAGCCTTCCACCGTTGCTCTGCCCCTCTTCCCATCTTATGGAGCAAGTCAAATGCTATGTCCCGACAGATAAGCAATAGCATAAAAAACGTTCTCCAATTGAGCAACCCAAGCCACAGCCTTCAAAGGATTGGGCTCTCCCCAGAACTCCGAAGACAGCAACTCTACGAACTTGTGCAACAAATAATGTCTCTTAGGCATGGTACCTCCAACCTAAGTCTTAATGGCTAAATTCATCAAATCAGTCATCTTATGCAATGTGTCATAAACTCCCGCAAGATTATCATCTCCCAAACCTCCATATCTTGGCAAAGAACCTCCACCATCAACACTATCTTGGTATGACGTGATTGCCTACAAGGTAGCAAGATTTAGAACAATGGAGTGAAACCAATGCCCCAAACATAGCGATGGTTTAAGATCTCTATAGAATTATAATCTCCCGTACTTGGTGAATCATCTAACATTCTCCAAGTACTGCTGACTCCTAAGTCCTCGAGATACTCTCATAGAATTTTATTTCTCTAGTACTATTATTATCATAATCTAGCCCTATTCGCAAAATGCAACACTAAATTGTCTAGATTGCAACGTAAAAAAATCATACATACAACATAAGAACCTTGAATAATAATAAACATCCATCATCATCTATTAACTAAAATTTCCAAAGGTCTACGAGAAAATATCCATAATTCAATACATGTTTGAAGTTACTGTTATAAACATAATACTCAGACCTACTAATGATAATATAAGGGAAATAAGAATCTAAGCATTATTCTAATTCAAAGACATCCCACTAAAATTTCAAGTCGACCATACCTCTCTATATTTGAATCTCCAAAGCCCTTGCAAATAATTTGCCAGAATAGAGCAAAATATTAAGAAGTGACCCGAACTCTAGTAAGTCATAAAAATCAATAATATGAAGGATAATATATAAACAACATGCTCGATTCAACAATATATTCATATAATATATTCAAAAGACGACCACATGGAAAGAAATCCAATAATAGGTAAGCTACACCTATCAAATTCTAACTCAACTAAGGTCTATATCAATGAGAAGATCAAAGACGTTCCCTCGAATCTTATTCACAAATGTAACCAAATGCTGGCATATTTATACCCCCATCAACTAAATGAGTAACACGAGGTTCCTCAACATCCATATCTGTACATGCAACCACTTTGACATTCAATAGTCTTCTCCCTATCTTATAGAGTTGATAGTTGCTTGAAGAATTTTAGTTCCTATGGCATGCTCATATCCCGATCCAATGTCTCTCGTCGCTATGATCTAATACCATAATACAATAGTTACAATGTTATAAATATCACATTATAAAATTAAAGACTCTAATCCTGTAGATATGGAGTAAGTATTGAAAAAATATAGATTACATCAAGGTTTCCTAAGTTTTATATTTCCTAAAATTATAATATTTTTATATGATGTCATTTACTATCTACAAGATATGAGTAACAATTGATAAAAAATAATTTTAAAAACTCATATATCAAGAATGTTAAAATAATTAGTAGAATACAATAATGCAAGAAAATTCCTAAATTGAAACAATTTATTGCTACACTGACACGCAGATATTTGGTCAAACGCCATGATTCATAAGTCTTGCATTCAAACAGTATTCAAATACTATAGGTTAAGTGGTTATTTTGATTTCAAATGAATATGAAATAGATACAACTTAGACTCATATTCTTAGAGTTAGGCAACAATTTCAAAATTTAGTATTCAAGAGGAACTGACAATAACTATTGGAATCAATAATTCATAATTGAAACTTAAAAACTGTACAAACTATTGAAAATAGACAATTAACGTTTGAATAGTATTCTCAAATGTCAGACAAAAACTAAACATAAAACAATTCAAATATAGATAATTCTAATAAGTTCTTGAAATATAAGATAAAAACATTGATTATTTATGTAAATATTGTAAATTCAACCAAATAATATGCAAAATTGAGAATAAACAATCTGATTTCTTGTCCATTTCAACTTTTATAATTTTCACTCACAACTTTCCTTAAAATCAGTAATTTTTTTTTTTTTTTTACATTCTACTTTTTAAATTAACATTTACTTTGCTCTCTATAATTTAGAGTCTTTCTTTATCACTAATATCGAATTAAAGGGGGGAGAGATTTAGAGAAAAATAACTCATTTTGTTTTCTCAAAGGAAAAGGAATGACTTACAAGAAGGATTTAAGGACATACATTAAAAAAGAAATATGAACTTACTTGGATGATAGATTTCCTTGATTTTCCTCTCTTTTCTCTCTATCGACCCTTTTCTTCTTTTCCTTCTAATATTTCTTTTCTTATTTTTCATTTTTTCCTATAATGGTGGGGGTTAATCTATGATGGTTTTTATAATAATTACTCTTTCTAATTTCAAATTATTTTATATTTTTTATTCATTTGAACTTAACTTTAAATTTAAATACAATTTATTAATTTTTATAAGTTAATCTTATCCACAATACAACTGCTGACTAACCACCATTAAAAAATTAGTTCAAAATGGACCAATTCCTAAAAATTACTTAACTAACATCCAAGTTGATATTTGAGTGCTGGTTTGAATGTAACATTCACTTTACTTGATCAATTGACTTTAAACTAATCAATATAACTCTAATAAAGGTAACGTATGATCGAATTTAATTTTAATTCAAAATTAAAAATATCATGGATATTACATAATTGGGATAAAAATGTTTAACTTTTAATTTTATATAGTAAATAACCTATGCGACAGACAAGTATACTTACAATGAGAGAGCTTAATGTTATGCATTTGTTAAAAAAACACAAGAGCTTAACCCTAAAACCAAATCAAAAATAAATAAATATATATTTTCTGGCAATATCAATTATTACAATTTAAACACATTTTTAAAATTTTTATTTCTTCAAAAAAATTTTTAAAAAATAATTTTAAGTTTTAACTTACCATAAATTTTTTTCCCATGTAAACTTTTCCTTTGGTATGCATTATAATCGCAGCCAACTGCTTGGCTTTACTGCCGAGTCTTGAACTTACCGAAGAAGAGGTCAATTCACATCAAATCGAGTACGCACGCGCCCAATCCTCAGTTTCCTTATATATTTTGCAACCTTGTGTTCGTAATTTCTTAATCTCTAAACCGAATCCCTGAACTTTAGATTCAATTCATTAGCCCACTAAAATTCTTCCATTACCATCCTATTGCCCATTTCTGTCTTTCGTGGACAGCTAATCGTCTGACTTGTTTGTTAGCCAGTACGAGTTCGAAGTGCTCCCCGTTTATTTGCTAGAAGAGAATGTGTTGACAGGGGCGGTGGGATTGATAATGCTGATGGCTGAATGTGCAACTTTTTCGCCCCCTAATTTCATGCTTTTGCACTGCCCGAAAAGTTCTCTCAAAGATATTAGGTTTAAACCCCAGAATTCTTTTGCCAAATTTGTTCGGAGGTGCTCTTCTCTGTTCTTTTATGTCCTCGTTTTATTTTATTTTACTAAGTTGATATTGGAGGAAAAAGATTTTTCAGTTTTTGTCGTTGGTCATCTAGTAACTCAAGATCTGTGTAATATAATTAAACTGGCATCTCTTAGGCTTTTTTCTAATTGTTTTATCAAGATATGCTGCTTGCTTCATCGATTTCAGGTTCATCAATGATGTGATCGGCAACTATGCATTCTTTTTTCTACGTTGTCGTTCTTCTGCATTTGGATATAAAAATCAACGTTGCAAGGGTAAAAGCTCAAATTTCTCTAGGGTTAATATGGGTAAGTAGCTTGAATATGCCCCTGAACATTTCAAATCAGAATGCTGGATTAGTCTTATTAGAGAAAAAAATTTGGATCAAAAGTAGTGGGTGATTTTTTTACTTTGAATCTCCTCTCCTGTTGTGAAGAGGTAAAACCAGTGAGGCCCAAGGAGTATTGAAACCACAGGGAAGAAAGTCCCCTAGAGAAAGCAAATTCCCTTTGTCTTTTAAATCTGAACGAAAGTTAGTATGTGACATTTCTGTTTCTCTAAAATATAGCTTAGTTAGGAACATTCATAGATAAATACTGAAAATAATAACTAAATTATTTTTGTGTGAGTTTTGGGCCGTTTGCTTAGTATGTTGAAGTGCCTAGCAAGTTTCTATCGCATATATTCTCAACTTCACCTGTGTTCAGCTTCATGTTCAATTTATAATTCCATGAATGGAATGCATCGGTGGGACCTAAAATTTGAGCCTGACAAGTAACCACAATTATTGTTCTGGTATGTGTTCTTCAGTTGATTTTGAATCACCTTGAACATGCACAACCTTGGCACAATTTTCAATTGGGCGGATGTTTTCTATTGCCTCTTCATTTGTGTTTCTTCTTCTGCTTAATATCTTCCTTTATACAGAGATAAATGAACAACATATTTGGAGCAAATAATTTACTTAAGTAGGCAGAACTCCTAATCTTGTAATAAGTTGTCAAGTAAATACTTTTCCAAAATATTCATTAGTCCAAATATGCACAAATTTAGTTCTCAATGAAAGCTGGTAACTGTCTTACTCTGGATACTTAGCTCTCAATCTCAACAATCAGTTGCATTATCCTAAAGGTAATTGAAAGCTTATTATCTGTTGTTTCACTTCTGACACCTTTAAAGTGATGAGAGGATGCTAACTTGTCAACTTGTTTAAATGGCCTAGCTGAACAGCGATTTGACATGTTTAACCTTGTTTATTTAAAATTTGGCGAGGTCAATCTACAGTAAAGTTTTTCTTCTCGCCTTACTAGCATTGTTCAACCTCTTTTAGTTAATCATCGAGAAAGCTTGAGTTTTTTCATGAGCTTTTATAAGAGATTAAATTTGTTTTTTCTAATGAGGTTATGATGGTAGTTGATCAATAATATATTTGTAACTTAAGTCTTAGTTTCATTGAAAGAATATAAAACTTAACTATTAGACTAGCATTGCATAGCACTTAGTATGTTTGGTTGGGTTATTTTCAAGTTTTTATTAGAGTGCGACATTTGGCATAACAATAAGGTTGTTCTATTGTAATGTGGAAGTTACGTGTTTAAACTATGAAAATAGCTACTTTGTAATGTGGGTTTGTCTACACAACCTTTCCGTGGAGACAGTAATGTGGAAAGTCTATTGCAATGAGCTACTCCTCTTATATTTTCAAAATTTTTGAAGTAGCTATAAATGCAGTCTTTTACAAGCTTTAATTAAAAGACAAACAAGCCAACAATGAACAACTAAATGGAAGATGGATTTGTGAAGCAAAATAAGGGAAGGGTTTGCATAAAAATTAAATATATGCCCCTATTAAACAATTCATAACCGAACATTGACAACTTTTAAGTATTTAACAAGCACAAACAAGTTTGTAAACAAGCTGTTCATGAACATTAATGAGCTGAGCTTGATTCTGTTCAAGCTCCGCTCAAATATGAACCAGCCCTAGATTGTTTTGTTCTTACTTGTTAGTTTCTTTATCAAATGTCCTTTGTTCGCTTATAATCCTAATTATGGATTAACCGCCTTTGACAAACCATATGTTTGCATTGCATCTGGCAACCGTCAAAATGGCCCTAGCCCCCAAGCTGAGCTTTGTAATTGTTTCCAATGAAATTTTCTTCCTTGCACCAAAAATCAGTCTAAGACCTATGCCGCATCTTTGCTTCCTGCTATAGGCCTTCTTCCACACAATTGTGTTTTGTTAGCGCTATCAGTCAGCTTTAGCATGTCTAAATATTTTGCTGTCGATGAATTCAATGTAACAACTGCTGGTGTTAAAAGCAGAGACTTACTTATGTATCAACTATCAGGTTCTTCACATCTTTTGCTGTTTGCAGTGAAGACTTTAATAAATCTGTTTCATTGAAACTCTATCCTTGCACTCTTTGAAATGAAAGGAAAACTGCTATAGCATGAGTGACCATTAAAATTTGCCTAATTGAATCCCCTTTTCATGACTTCACAATAATATCTGAAATCTTCTACCACTGTAATGAAGAATTTTTCTGCATGCATCCTTTTGTTTAGGCTTATAAAGTTGAGGTGATTAATATCTTTCCCACCCCATTAACACAAAGATGAAATTGGCTGCTTGCAAAAAATTCTTATTTACTGAAATCTCCTGAGTGTGCTGTTTCTGAATAGCTGTAAGCCAGAGAAAAAAGAAAGAAGGAAAAAAAAAAGAGTTCTTAGGAATTTTTATTTTCCCTCCAGGCAATGTCCGTCTAACCTACCTAAAGGAGGCACCTTTCTACTTTCTTTTTCTGTGGGTTAAGGCTTTCTTGAACTCATCTCTAAGCTTCATCCTTTCTTCAGCAGCTTCAAGAAATCATAATCTCTTTATCTGGTTTCCTCCTCCTTACGAGGACATGTGTTTATTTATTAGATATGTTTCCATAATTTTGTTATATGCGGAAAGTTATTGTAATTTTATAATTTAGGAATCTCCAAAATATTTATAAAATGTCAAATTTCATTATGTTATTTCGATATTTCGTTTGTCATTGTTTATAAAGTTGTATCTATTTCCTAGTTATTTCCACATTTTAGGTTATTATCATTTCGGAAGTTATATTTATTTCCGATTCAATTTTAGAATTGTGCGCTTACTTGAGGACCCTGCTTTATGTTTATATAGTTTTGATGGATGATATTATGAGTATGGTATTGCCTAATCATCTCTCTTGTCACCCTTCTTTTTCCCTGCCCCTTTGGTCTAGCACTTCTCTATCCCTTCTTGTTGTCCTTGCTAATTCTTCTCCCCTTTTGTCACGACCTTAGTATAAGCATGTACTAATGATAATAATGAATATATTTAATAAATAATTATCCATAAATGATTAAAACCTAAATAACCCAAATATTGGGTCGAACATATCATACCTACATCAAAACAACAATATAAACCATAAAACTCAGAGCGGATGCAAGACTTGGTTGAACCAAATCTCATCCGGCCTTTAAATAATATAAAAATTTGCTAAAACCCAAAATATCTGCAAGGAAAAATATCTAAGTATCCAAATTATCATAATATAAAACTGTACAAATTATCAATTTGATACAACATCCCTAAATATACAATCTGCAGAACTCGAAATATACAATAATCCAATTCATAAAATGCCAGACATTTCTCAATTCAAATACAAATATTAGTAAATAGAAATCTTCGACAATTAGTTTTTCACGTCTTGCAAGTATCCATGGCCTACTAAGGGTTAGAAAATATTGTAAATTATGAGTTTAATGTTTAGCAAGTACATATATATGATATACAAAGATATATTAATAAAACAAAGGGAAGGACCAAAAATCATAAACATATGCGAAATTTGATATGGCAAACTTTCCATTAACACATTTCAAATCATGATTTTGTATACACAGTTCGATATATATATATATATATATATATATATATATATATAAATATCAAAGCATGCAAACCGTATGAAATCATCAGAAGTCTAAATTGTATAATGTGTCCATAAAACTCAGAATTTCAAAATCATGCAAATCTATAAATCTTATCAAAACATGCAAAACTCAAAAGGCCAAAATAGCTAAAAATTAGATAAATTCGATGCAGATTTGTTGCGTTCTGGTTCCATGGGTCCGCTATGGCCGAGAGATGCAGAGGCGCGTCGGTCCGTGGAGTCAGGCAACACAACTGAATGATGTGTTGGACACGAGATGAGGATTGAGACCGGATGTTTTACGTGGAAAACCTCCTCTTGAATGGGGAGGAAAAACCACGAGACTCAGGGCCTGTAAAGAGCTTCACTATATGGGTTGGAGATTTTACAGAGTACAGTTGTGAGGGTTAATCCCTTCCGTATCTCACGTTTTGTGTTTCTCTCCTAAGGAAGCTATGCTCATTGGGAGCCTTTTTACACTTCTTTGAGAAGTTGAGCGTGGAGAGGGAGAGTGCCCGATTGGAGCTTTAGGGCTCAGAGTTGTTGAGTCTGGAAAGCCCCTCCCCTTTAAAAAGGGGTCTTGCTGTGCATTTATAATGGAAGCTGAGCCGTTGGGGAGTAGACACGTGGCGTCCATCCGGCGGTTGAAGAGCTGGTCCACTGGCTTCCTTTAATGCAGCTGACGTGTGGAGAGTGGCATGCGGACGGCGCCGCTGCAGCCTTTGAGTCTGTCAGGTGTACAGGATCTGAATATCTGCCTTGATTTGACTAGGCGTGCCCTGCTGATACGGCGACTGGCAGGAGTTGTAGGCTTTCTTGGAACCCGGCGAAATAGGCCAGCTGGCATTCTCGGTGATGAACGGGCGGTTCTTGTCTGGTTGTGAGCCTCCTTATAAGCTCGCGGGCTTGTGAGGCAGAGCAGTTCGTGTGGGGCCCTCTGGGGAAAAGTCCGAGAGATTCTTCCTGGCCGCTCGGTCAGTTGCGGAACTTTTTGGGCTCTCGGCCCTTGGGCCTCTTACTTGGGCTGCGTCTCATGGGCCGTGCTTTTATGGGCCTTCGTATTGGGGCCCAACATAGCCCCCCATGCCAAAGGATCTGAAGTTCTCGATCGTTTGGCATGAAGTCGTCAGTCTGCTGGAGATGTCGGTCGTCCGAGAGCATGTGTCCTGGTGGCGAGCTCTGCGTCGACTTTGACAGGTGATTGTGCTCGGACCACTTCTAGGCCGCCGTTCCACTTTCCTGCTGGAGCATTAAATGCCGTATCCTGCTGATGTGACGCGCTATCAGGCGCCTTGGGAAGGAAAAATCGCCAGACTTCTGAGGCGAATGGCCTGTCGACGCGTGGCAAGGGTAATGAGTACATCTTTCCGTACTCTAGGGTTTATTTAAACCGTCCCATTGCCCTGATTTTTCATCTTCGCGCCTATTTTTCGTCTTCTTCTTCGTTCGAGCTTCGTTTTCTCTTCCCTTCTTTGGTTTTCATGGCTCCTAGAGTGAAAGACATTGCTTCCACGGTGACGCTTGACAAGCTCACGGAGATCCGAGCTCGGTATCAGATCCCTGAGTTCATGGCTATGATGATTCCGGAGCCGCATGATAGGGCGCTGTACCCTCCGGATGGCTTCATCACCGTTTACGAGGCCCACCTTAAAGGCGGGCTACGGTTTTCCATTCCGGTGGAGTTCTATGACATTATGAGGGCGCTTGGCGTGCCTCTCGCTAGGCTTCAGCCGAATGCGATGAGGTATCTGGTGTCCTTGTGTGTCTTCTTCCGGTGTCATGAGAGGCTCTTGAATGCTCTTACGGTCAAGGTGCTGTTCCGCTTTACGCAAAACCTTAACTGGATCGTGATGACTCCCCGCCTGGAATTTTCTTTGCTATGTGGTGGCAACCTGGATTCCACGAGGGGTTGGAAGGACAAGTTCTTCTTCCTTGGCGTTTACGAGCACTGGGCCATTCCCACTACGTGGGGGAAGGTGGCTAGTCAGTACTGTTCTGACCCCTCCAGGGAGGAGCGGAAGGAAGTGAAGGCGTACACGGACTTGGTGTTGGCCAATCTGTGGACCTTCCATTTGTACAAGCGCAACATCTGGCTTGCCGCTGACAAGTTCAGGGAGGCCAAGTGGGAACCGCGGGACGAGGCTCCCTGCCCAGTTCCTCTTGTAACGGCCAGGGAGAGACCGAGGACTGGGGGTCCTGCTGCCGAGCGCTCCTCGAGTGATGACGAGGATTTTGATATCGAGGACATGAGCGACGATGACGTGGCTGCTTCTCTGCCTACGAGATTGAGGACGGACTCTTTCTCTGAGTCCTCGAGGTCTGGGGGTCTCGTCTTCACTTGCACTGCTAATATCTCGGCCGAGCCTTCAAGGGCTGCTGCGCGGAACAGAGAGCCTCCTGAGACCCAGACCTCTTGTGATGATGATGATGATGACGTTCCTCTGATCAAGAGGATGAGGACTGAAGCCTCTCTTCCGGGGCCCTCGGGATCTGGCGGTCTCGCCTTCACTTCCACTGCTAATCTCCCTAGTACGTCCGCGGAGATTCTTCCTCAGAGTGCGCGGTCCTTGGACATTCAGCCCCCCAGTGATGACTTTGTTCCCGGTGCTCCCGTTGTTTTGCCTGGTGACATCTCGGGCAGGATTGATCATCCTCCCGAGGACATAGGAGGCGGGAGCGCCGTGAGGGATTCTGAGAGGGGGATGCTGGCTGAAATGATCCGAGAGACGGTGGAGGTCGTGGATTTGAGTGTTGACGAGTCCGTGCCTTCTGATCCTTCTGAGCGCCCTATTGTTATTGAGGCCGAGCGGTTGCCCGAGGTTCTTAGGGGCGCCGACTTCGAGGCGGACCTTCCAGCGTCTTTCGCAGCTGACGAGTCTGTATCTGAGGCGGCGCCTATGGGGCTTAGGAGTGACCCGCAGGAGTCCGAGTCCCGCATGGAGTGTGGTATAGGGGATGATCCTCTTGTTTCTAAGGTAGCCTGTTGCTTCCCTTTTTCCTCTTGCTTTCCTCCGTTCATGCTTTGACGAACTTTTCTGTTGTAGCTCCAAAGCTTGATAGCCGGCCTCAACGGGCTAGTGGGAGTGATCGCTCAGTCCCGTCTGGAAGTGAGGTCCTCGAGGGCCGCTCGTGAAGCTGCACAGCGGGCGGAGGCGGAGCTGGCTGGAGCAACGGAGAATATTGTTTTTCTGGAGGCTACCGTCAAGGATCTGCGGCCTAGGCAGAGCCTCCTTCAGGAACGGATCCTTTGCCAGGAGGAGAGGTTGAGGACGTCCGTGCAGATTGCTGAGATGGCTCCTGTGTTGGACGGCAAGTTCCAGGACGGTGTTCGCATGTGCCGCCGAGTGGCGCGATTGATCCGTCCGCGGTTCCCTGTGGCCGTCCTCGATCCCAGGAATGCTGGTGCCTTGACCATGGAAGACTTGTACGGCGTCGATGGTAGGCCTTTCCCTAGCCCTCCTCAGGCAGGGTCTGATAGTGAACCTCTTACGCCTGAGGAGGCAGTTCCGGCGGAGCAGACGGGGTCTTCGGGAGCCCATGAGGCTCGGAGAGGAAGAGACCGAGCGTCACTCCCTTGACATGCTGCTTCCTTTTTCTCCATTTTGTTCTTTGTTTTGTCATACTTGTACAAAAAATCTCTTTTTTATGAATAAGACTTTGTCCCTTTTGCTTTAAAGCTTCGGACGTTTCTTTCGTGCCTTGTTTGTACGTGTGTTTTTTTTTTTTTTTTTTGCGGCGCGTTGCACAGCGCCTAACTTTTTTCGTTCCAAGTCGGGCGACTCCCTTCAGGTGTTTGACCTTTTACCCTTTTGGACTTGGACGTGCAGCCTTTTCAGGGACTTCTAGCTTTTAGCCTTCTGGGTTCATTTTTGTCACTCGGCCTCTAGGACCGCTTGGTCACGGTTGGGTTTTTGAGTTTTGACCTCAAGGGCCCGGCCTTTGGGACCGCTCGGTCGCAGCCGAGTTTTTGTAATGACCTCAAGGGCCCGGCCTCTGGGACCGCTCGATCGCAGCCGAGTTTTTGTAATGACCTCAAGGGCCCGGCCTCTGGGACCGCTCGGTCCAAATGAAGTTTTTGTAATGACCTCAAGGGCCGGCCTTTGGGACCGCTCGGTCGCAGCTCGAAGTTTTGTAATGACCTCAAGGGCCCTGCTCTGGGACCGCTCGGTCGCAATGAAGTTTTTTGTAATGACCTCAAGGGGGCCTGCTGGGACCGCTTCTCGTGCCCGAAGTTTTTGTTTGTTGAATGCCGTGAGTTCTTCGGGCCGCTTCCATTGCTCCCGGCCGCGCCCGGGTCTTCGCAGGAAGCGGTCGAGGAGAGAGTATGGGAACGCTTCGTTGTAAGGGTAAAAAATGCACGTTTTATTAATGCATATTTTTCTTACATTGAGTGGCCTCCAAGGCTTTTTGTCCTTTTTTTTCTTTTCTCTTTTTTTTTTAGCCCGCGCCCATTATGGCCTTGCCCTTCGAGCGGCGTGACTGGCTGCTTCCTGCTGCTCCGGGGCCGCGCCCGGGTCTTTGCAGGAAGTGGTCGAGATATCCTTCCGTTGCCAGCCGTTCGAGTTCCGCCTGGAGCTTTTTGCAGTCCTCGGTGTCGTGGCGCGCCGCCATGGTAATGGCGATATTCCCATCGGGTCACCTCCTCCGGTTCTTCAACGCCTTGGGCCATCTTAGGAACTCTTCGTCCCCCGATCCGCCTCGGGATGTTGGTGGAGGAGCGGTGAAGGCCAATGGGCTCGAGTGTCTTTCTTCCCCAAGGACCATCCGCTCGGGCTTATCGTGCCCGGACGGTCGTTAGATCTTCTGGTGGGCGCTCGCCTTTCTCCTTCCTTCCCCTGTCCTCGGGGGCAAGGGGTCTTCTGGTGCTGCCGGCTGAGTTGCTTCGCCGGCCTTGGGTCCAAAGATAGTCTTCCAGAGCCTCTTGAGCCCCCTCCTTGATGGGGCCGGACTCATGGACTTCTTTTTGTTGAGGTAGTCCCTCAACTCGCCAGGAGCCCGCGCCGACTGCTGTCTCCGGAGCGCCGTATGGCGCGGGCTTTCGGAGCGTAGGCTCCTAGAGTGTTCGCCTGCCTTCTGCTGGAGGCTGCGGACGGCCCTTGTGAGGCTGTCCACCTTCTGCGCCAGTTTGCGCACGCTGGTGCCGGGGCCGCCGCTCATTCTGCCGCCCGACGGGAGACATTCATCGTGGCGGTCTTCTCCCCGGGTGGACGTGCTGCCTTGTTTGCTGAACATCCTTGGGGCGTTTTCTTGTTGTTGGGGGGTGGGAAGCCGCTTAGTTTTTTGTTCTTCATTCCCACAGACGGCGTCAATGTTGCGTTCTGGTTCCACGGGTCTGCTATGGCCGAGAGATGCAGAGGCGCGTCGGTCCGTGGAGTCAGGCAACACAACTGAATGATGTGTTGGACACGAGATGAGGATTGAGACCGGATGTTTTACGTGAGAAACCTCCTCTTGAATGGGGAGGAAAAACCACGAGGCTCAAGGCCTGTAAAGAACTTCACTATATGGGTTGGAGATTTTACAGAGTACAGTTGTGAGGGTTAATCCCTTCCCTATCTCACGTTTTGTGTTTCTCTCCTAAGGAAGCTATGCTCACTGGGAGCCTTTTTACACTTCTTTGAGAAGTTGAGCATGGAGAGGGAGAGTGTCCGATTGGAGCTTTAGGGCTCAGAGTTGTTGAGTCTGGAAAGCCCCTCCCCTTTAAAAAGGGGTCTTACTGTGCATTTATAATGGAAGCTGAGCCGTTGGGGAGTAGACACGTGGCGTCCATCCAGCGGTTGAGGAGCTGGTCCACTGGCTTCCTTTAATGCAGCTGACGTGTGGAGAGTGGCATGCGGACGGCGCCGCTGCAGCCTTTGAGTCTGTCAGGTGTACAGGATCAAATATCTGCCTTGATTTGACTAGGCGTGCCCTGTTGATACGGTGACTGGCAGGAGTAGGCTTTCTTGGAACCCGGCGAAATAGGCCAGCTGGCATTCTCGGCGATGAACGGGCGGTTCTTGTCTGGTTGTGAGCCTCCTTATAAGCTCGCGGGCTTGTGAGGCAGAGCAGTTCGTGTGGGGCCCTCTGGGGAAAAGTCCGAGAGATTCTTCCTGGCCGCTCGGTCAGTTGCGGAACTTCTTGGGCTCTCGGCCCTTGGGCCTCTTACTTGGGCCGCGTCTCATGGGCCGTGCTTTTATGGGCCTTCGTACTGGGCCCCAACAAGATTAAATCGTACAAAAATTGAGAACTGGTGATTTGTTTATCGATTAATTAAAAGACCAAATTTGAATAATGGGTTATTTTTATTTTTGGTAACCTTAGGCTGATACAGTATTATTCAATACTCGTGGGTAGGCTGTTTATATATTCCTCATCATAAATAGGATTAAATGCCACTTCCTTTTTTCACTCGTGGATTATAATTGCATTCTTTAAGTGCGATAAATATACTAGGTATGCTTGAATATATGCCGTTAATTTCTTACAATGGTTCTTAAACAAAAAACATATGAAATCTTCAATTATTTGGTAAAACTAAATAAACTTTCAAAATATTCAGTAAAAAACACATGCACGCAATAATATTCGGAAAATCGGTGAAAGGGTGACATGCATGTATAGTAAAACAAGACTTGTGAACAAAATTGAGGGATTTAAGTAATAGAATAAAGAATGAATTTAGATATACTTATATTTAACCTCATATTTAACAAATCTGACTCAAAAAAGTTTTAAACTCTCTTTCCTTCTCCTTCTCTCTCCTCTTCTTCTTCTTTCTTCCTTCCCTTTCTTCTGTTTTCCCAAGCAAAACGATTGAACTTTGGCTAGGAACCTATTTATACTTAATTAGCGCATAAGCACTAAACGAGCATCACAGGCTTACACAAGCATGCATGAGCATCGCATATGAAGCCAATATTTTGCTTTAACCGTGCATGAGTGCTGCAATAGATGCACCTTAGGCGCCGCATAATTTTTCTAAATCATGCATGAACATCCTATAGGCATACAACCACTGCTTCAAATAAGTATGAGGGTGGAGACGGGTGCCATTAAGGTGCCGGTTTGATTATCTTCAATTTTGAATTTTCTTCAAATTTTTATTATGTACTTATTCTTTCAAATTGACCTAATGCATATTAATAATAATATCATAAATATAAATGAAAATATTTGGCTTTACAAATCTCTCCTCATAAAACTTCATCCTTGAAATTTTATGTATTTTAAAGAGCAAATATATACGGATATTTCTCTTGAACTTCACTATTGCATTCCCAAGTTGTTCCTCGAATGAGTAATTTCTTCAAAGAATTTTAACCAATGGAATTAGTTTGGTACGCAAAATTTGATCTCTTCTTTTCAAAATTTGAACTGGAATCTCAAAATACATTAAATTCCTGTTATTTTGTAATGGTTATATTCAATGATGTGCGAGGGATTAAGCACATATTTTTGGAGCATCGTGACATAAAATATATCATGACAATCTGCTAAATTGGTAGTTAAGGTTAATTTGTTGGCCATATCTTTGATTTGCTACAAAATCTCAAATAAATCAATAAATCTCAGCTTTAATGTTTCTTGCAAAATCTCAAATAACTCAATAAATCCCGGTTTCAATTTTACCTTGATCCTAAACCTTGAAATTTCTTTTTTTGGAGGCACATTCAAACTAATGTGATTGCCTATCTTGAAATTCAAATCAGATCTCTGGCGATCAGCGTAGCTCTTTTGTTGGCTTTGCACAACTATTAGACAAACCCGAATTAATTAATCCAACGTCTTTTGGATAATATTGGGACCCAAAAGTTTATGATCACCAATCCCCCCAATTGATAATAGATGGACAACTCCTTCCATACAAAGCCTCAAATGTAGGCAGCAATTGATAGTTGCTATTGTATGCAAATTCCGCTAGCGACAAATAATTATCCCAGTTTTCTTTCATATCAAAAACATTGGCTTTAAGCATATCCTCTAAAATCTGCGTTGTTCTTTCGGACTATCCATCTATTTGGGGTGAAACGCCGTACTAAACATTAGATTTGTATCTAATTTCTTATGCAAAATTTTCCAAATTTTTGATACGAACTTTAGGTTTTTATTAGAAACGATTGAAGCTGGAATTTCATACAATGTCACAATTTTATTTATATACAGCCGTGCCAAATGATCTCTTGAAAATGTTGTCCTTATAGGAAGGAAATGAGCTAACTTTGTTAATTGGTCCACAATCACCAAAATTGAATCATGATTCCTTGCCGTTCAAGGTAATCCCAACACAAAATCATCATAGTTTGTTTCCCTTTTTAGTTAGGAATAGGTAAAGGTTACAAAAAACACGAAGGCTTTTGATGTTCAGCCTTGACTTGTTGGCATATAATGCATTTCCCCACAAATGCAGCTATTTCCTATTTCATATTTTTCTATCGGAAAAGCTTCTTTATAACTTAGTACATTTTATTGATTCCGTGATGAATGGTGTTTTTGGTTATATGAGTCTCATTCAAAATTTTTTCTTTCAAGTCTCCAACGTTAGGCACACAAATGCGGTCTCGAAATCTAAGAATTTTATCTGCCCGAATGTTGAAGTTCGCCTGGGACTCACTATTCAAATCTTCAACAATTTCTATTAAATACGAAGTGTCCATTTGGGATTCTTTAATCTTTTCCATAATTACCGTTTGTACTTGGAAATACAACAATATCATCCTCGAGCCTTGGTAGTACAAACAAATATTACAATTCTTCATCCCATCGAGCATTTCCCCCTCCTTAATTATCATATGGGTCATCATGCTGGACAACTTCCGACTCAATGCATGTGCGACAATGCTCATCTTTCCTAGATAGCATTGAATTTTACAATCATATTCCTTTAACAAATCTTTCTATTAATGTTGTCTCATGTTCAACTCTTGTGAAAATAAGTACTTTAGATTCTTGTGGTTGGAGTATACCACAGATTTCTTTCTGTACAAGTAATGCCTTCAAATCTTCAAAGCAAAAACCACTGAAGCCAACTCCAAATTGTGGGTGAGATGGCTTTGCTTGTAGACTTTGAGATGCCTTGATGCATAGACGATAACCCTACTACACTATATCAAAACATAACCTAATCTTTTCTTTAATAGTATCATAATAAATTACAAAAGCTCAAGTTCTTTCAGGAATTGCTAAAATTGGCACAGGAGTCAATTGATTTTTTAATTCTTGGAAGTTCTTCTCAGATTTCTCATCCCAATGGAATTCTTTCTTCATTTGAGTTAGATGTGTTAAATGCACTTAAATCTTCAAAAAGGTTTCACGAATCGCCCATAATATTCGGTTGAGCCAAGAAAACAGCGAACCTCCATACAATTTGTTGACTGTTCCCAATTAGCCATCACTTCAATCTTCTTCAACTCTACTGCCATCCTTCTTTAGAAATGATGTGTTTGAGAAAGGACACTTTCTTAAGCTAAAATTTGAATTTCCTCAACTCTGTGAATAGCCACCTATCACTCAATATTTGCAAGGCGATTAACAGATGAGCCTCATACTCCTCATGACTCTTACAATAGATCAAAATATCATCGATAAAAACCAACAAATTGATCTAGATTTGGTTGGAAAATCCAATTTGTCAGATTCATAAATACTGCTAGTGCATTAATTAAACCAGAAGGGATTACTAAAAATTTTTATTGGCCTTACCTTTTTCTAAATGTCATATTAGGTATGTCATCTCGCTTATTTCTCAATTGATAATACCCCGAACGCAAATTGATTTTAGAGAAAACTTAGGCTTTTTGCAACTGGTCGAACAGATCGTCAATTCTTGATAAATGCTACTTGTTCTTGATCATGATAATGTTTAACTCTTGATAATCAATGCATAGTCTCGTTGATCTATCCTTTTTCACAAATAGCATTAAAGCTCTCTATGGCGGTACACCCGGTCGGATAAATCCTTTCTCTAACAATTTTTGCAACTGCTGTTTTAACTTTTTCAGTTTAGACGGGACTATTCTATATGGAGCCATTGAAATAGGTGCAAAGTCAGACACCAAATCAATAACAAATTCGATCTCTCTATTTGGATGCCAATTAGGCAATTTATTCGGAAAGACATCCTTAAATTCACACTACTAGAATCTCCTCAATGGGCACATTATGACTCTCGGCAGAAGTGGCATAAGTGAGATAAGCTTGGCACCCATTTCGCATCAAATGACTTGTATGCAAGGTCGATGTCAAATACCTCATCTCTTTCTTGACGTTCCTTTGAAACTCAAAATACTCATACCATGGAATGCAAACTAGAATTATCTTATTGAAATAATCAATACTAGCATGATAACACGCTAATCAATCTATTCCTAAAATGATGTCAAACTTATACATCTTCAACAAAATTAAATTTACGAACAATTCAAATCCACTAACCTAAACTGAACATCGGGGATACATGATATCCATCGCCAAAGATTTGCAAATTAGAGTGGATATTAACAATGCATAGTCCAAATTCTAGGTGATGAACATAGATTGCAAATAAATTTTGGGGCTATAAAAGAATGCATAGACCTGAGATAAATCAACACATGCTCCCTAAATTAAAAAAATGAACATGTTACCTTCCACCACCGATGGATTTGCTTGAGCATCTTTTGCCATCACCACAAAAGTCTTTCCCAAAAAAGTCAACTTTCAATCAGTATGCCTTGGTGGAAACGAGGATACCTTCATCACAAGACCAACTTGGCTACAATTGAAACATGCTTCAAGTTGCCTACGACATGGCTATCCTCCATGGTATTTGTCATAGTGGTCGCACACCGACTTTGACTGTGCGGCTTTGTTGGTGACAATCGAACTTCAATGGACTTGCCCTTGTCTTATGCCTTTGACTTCAAATGTTCGAACTCTGCCTCTACAACTTGCTGACTTCCTTTTAAAAAATTTGGCTCTCTTGCTTATTCTCAATGAGCAAGGCTTGATCAAGTAGTTTACCATAAATCCTTAGATGCAAAGGCATCAATTGCTTCCAAGTCGAATCTTATAAGCCTTGGAGAAACTTCCTCCCCCGCCGAGCTTCATCCACTACTATGTACGGGGAAAAACGAGACAATTCTGTAAATTTAGAGTCATACTCTGCCACCGATCAATTTCTTTACCTTAAGCGTGTAAACTCGTATTCTTTTGTCTCTTAGATGCTCGTTGGAAAATATTTCTTCATAAAGGCCTGCAAAGATACATTCCGTGAGATCTCCTCATTCTCTATACTCGAAATACTCCTTTGCATTGCCCATCCACGGTTGGCCTTTCCGTTTAGTTTATAGGTAGAAAATTTGACTTTCTCCTCACTTGAGTACTTGATCATCTCAAGCACCTTTTGTACTCAGTGTATCTTTAACTCCGCCTTTGTTGGGTTCGGATCCCCTAAGAACTTATGAACTCTTTCATTTGTAAAATGATCAGAGGTCATTATGCCATGCTTGGGTTTCTGCTTCCTTGCTTATCTGCGATATCTACATCTTGCCTTTGGACCATCTGATCCATAATATTCTTCAACCTGACCATTATGTCCAAATAGTTAGCTCCTTATGGCAAGAGTTAGCTCCTCTTCCTCCTAGTATCTTAGTGCTTATTATGCAACAAATTCCAACATTTAGTTCCTCAAATCATTTAAGATACTTTCCTTACGACTTTCTTTGATACCATTATCTGTCACGACCTCATTATAAGTAGATAATAATAATAATGTTAAAAATATCTAATTAATAATTATTCATAAATGATTAAAATCCGAATAATCCAAATATCGAGTTGGACATATCATACCAACATCAAAACAAAATTATAAACCATGAACTCAATAGCGGATATAGGACTTAGTCCAACTAAATTTTGTTTGGTCTTTAAATAATATAAAAACCTGCTCAAATCCAAAATATCTATAAGGAAGAACATTTGATTAAATATCTAAATTATCACAGTATAAAATTGTAGAAATCATTCATCTAATACAACATCCCAAAATATACAAATAGTGGAACTTGAAATATACAATAGTCTAATACATAAAATACCAAACATTTCTCAAAATACAAATACAAATACAATTAAACAGAAATCTTTGTCAATCATTTTTTTACATTATACAAGCACCCATGGTCCACTAATCTAGAAAAGGTTAGAAAATATCGCAAATTATAAGCCTAATGCTTAGTAAGTACATATATATGATATACAAATACATATTAGTAAAATAGAGGGAAGGACAGAAAATCATGAAACACATGTAGAATCCGATATGACAAACTTTCCATTAATGCATTTCAAATCATGATTTCATATGAACAATTTATCACATATACAAATATTAAATTATGCAAACTATATGAAATTATCAAAAGTCCAAATCGTATAATGTATTTGTAAAATTTAGAAGTCCAAAATCATGCAAATTCAAAAGTCATATCAAAACATACAAAACTTAGAAGGCCAAAATAACTCAAAATTAGATAAATACAATGCAGATCAAATCATGAGAACTAAAAACTGGTGACTCGTACACTGATTAATTAAAAAACCAAACTTAAAAAATGGCTTACTCATATTCCTAGTAACCTTAAGTTAATATACTATTATTCAAGACTCGTGAGTGGGTCATCTAGATATTCTTTTTTATAGACGGGGTTAACGCCACTTCTGTTTTTTCACCTGTGGATGATAGGTTCGTTTATCAAGCACACCTAATATATTAGGATATGTTCGAATATATACCGTTAATTTCTTATAATGGTTCTCAAATAAAAATAAATAAAATCTTTGAATATTCAATAAAACCAAACAAAATTTCAAATCGTTTGGTAAAAAACACATACATGTAATAATATTTGAAAAATGGGTGTAAAGGATAATATGCATATGTAGTAAATTAATAATTGTAAGCAAAATTGAAGGATTTAAATAATAGAATAAAGAATGAGCTTAGATATACTTGCTTTTAGCCTCAAATTTATTCGATTCAACCCAAAAAAATTTTAAATTCTCTTTCCTTCTCCTTTTCGCCTCCTCCTCTTCTTTTTTTCTTCTTCTTCTTCTTCTTTCTCCCATCTCTCTGTCTCTCTTCTCTCTATTTTCTCTTGTGAAATGACCAAACTTGGGTTAAGGAACCTATTTATACTTAATCAATGCATGTGTGCAAAACAGGCTTGCATCAGGCGCCATAGGCTTACATAGGTGCACTTCAGGCGCTAGTATTTTGCCTCAGTTGCACATGAGCGCTTCAATAGGCGGACTTTAGGCGTCACATAATCTGTCTAGATTACGCATGAGTGCCGAATAAGCGCCCTCAAGCGCATAGCTACTACTTCTAATGCGCACAAGCATGTAGACAAGCGCCATTTAGGCGTTGGCTTGATTATCCTCGATTTCTAATTTTTCTCAAATCTTCATTATACAATTATTTTTCAATTTGCCCCAATGTATATTAATAATAGCGTCATAAACATGAATGAAAATATCAGGTGTTACACCTTTTCGCTTCATCCCTTTCATTCTTTGTTCAAATTTGGCATTAGAGATAAAATCCTAATTACAAAGCCTATTCCTTTATGTCTATTTCTCCATCTTTTCTATAATGCATAAATTGGGACCTTGTTTTCTTGACAATGGCAACGTTAATTGTTCAAGCTCCATGCACCTCCTCCAAGACAGAAACTTTTGTCGAGAACAAGCGCAAGGAAGATATCAGGCAACATGATATTGTTACTGCCTGTGCTGTCGTTGACACTATCTGCACCAACATTAGCCCAACAGTCATAGACAAGATGACTCGGACCATTTTGAAAAAGTCATCATGATATTAACTTGATGGGATCGAGTTTTTTTCATCCGGAGAGAGTCAATGAGGACATGAATTTATTATTTAGATATGTTTTCATAATTTTACTATATCTCAGAGATTATTGTAATTTTGTTGAGATTATTATAATTTTGTAATCTTAGTAGTTTTTAGAGTACCTAGGAAAGTTTAAATTTCATTCCATTATTTCCATATTTGGTGATCATCTTATTTTTATCTGTATGTTGTTTTGATGAATGATATTGTTAAGTATGGTATTACTTAATAATCTCTCTCTTTCCCCTTGCTTATTCTTCCCCTCTCCTCTTGTCCAGCTCTTCTCCCTCTTCCCTTGTGGTCTCCACTTCTTCTCTCCCTTTCCTCTTCCTTCCTCTCCTTCCGTACGTCGTATCTGGTATTGTGGGTTTTAATGTTGTATACTTGTATTGCAGCTTTAAATAATCTTTGTGCATCCTTTAAGTACTTAGCAAAAGCTTATATTCGTTTATTCTCAGTACAATGGCTTAGGGGGTGTTAAGAACCTACCAAAAGGAAGTACACTTCTAGTTTTGTATCTGTAAGTTAAGGCTTTCTTGAACTCATCTCTAAAATCTCTCCATCTGGTGGCCCTTCTTGTTCAGAACTTGGGTTTTAATGGATTTAGGATACTTGACTCCATCAGGCTTTACGTAATCTCCAATATTCTTAAAATAAGTAGCTACACCCCTTCATTTTACCTTTATGTTTCTAGATCTAAGGATATGCCACTTTCAGATGTTAACTTGGACAGGCAAGACATAACGCGATAACATTACACTTTTGCTTAATGACTATTTTACATTCTTTTGTCTAGTCTAACTTATTCGCTGGTTTTATATTCAACAGAAACTGTAGGGATGCACCGTTCTCTTTGTGGAATATTCGCAAGCATAGTACTCCTTTTGTTTCTGTTGTGAACATTCTAAGTCCTCTCAGGGACAGTTCCTTGACCTGTAGCTGCTTGGGAACTCTGATAGATTCTGAAAGTGCAGCAGCATCTGACTGGCTACCTGTAATTGATCAAGTGCTTCTGTTGGCAAGCATATTTCTTACATATATGGCTGGAGTTATTCCTTCTGGAAAGTCGTATACCAGTCCTCAAAGTGGAATTCCCCGTGACAGGCTGTTTCTAGACAATCCTACCATTTTTGGTAGGTAAGATTTATCATTCTGAAGATCATGCCAACACCAGGGTTTATGTCTGGTGTGCATAATAAGTATGATGTGTAGGGTAGATGGTAGCACCTGCTTAATAGATCCACAATTGCTAGTATATTATATCACAGCTTGTTTCTTTGAATGTGTGCAGCATGACCGACCGTGATGATCCAATTAGGCGTAACTGTGCCTGGGATGTTGTGAGAGAGAAACTAAGAGATTCTCTTCAGGTTATTGAACACGGTCATGTGATGGAAGAGGATGGCAATGAGTTCCAACGTCACCATCTAGGACTACCTTTGAGTTTGTATGCTGTTTCTGATGGTCCCAGAACCCGGTTGCTTTGGTCTTCCCTTGAGCAACTTGAGAAAGAGGTAGGCTGTGTGTCTGTATTGTCCTAACAACCTGGCTTAATGCACTTGCAAGTACTTACTCTTCATTAAAAGGAAATTACTTCCTCATTCATTATTATGTGTGCATTCAAATTGAAAAAAGTAGTCTCAAGTTTTTTTTTTTTTTTTGGCATAGACAGTAGTCACTTTTATGAATTTTCTTGAAGAAACTTTTGATGATCTGTCCATGCTTCAATCAAATGAAATAAATGAAATGCATGCTTGTTCCTTTTGTATGATAATTATGGATTTGTTTCCTTCTGATTATTTGTTTCTTTGATCTTTCATATTGTTTTTCTTCAAATGCACACGTTTGTATGTGCCCATACTCCACAAACAGGAGGGGGGGGGAACCGAAGAGAATCTTATATGCAATATTTATCCGTTTACATCTTAGTCTGGGTTAAAATAAAAGCAGAATGTTTGTTACATTTGGATTCATTTTGCATGTGCAGAAAACCATATGCAGTTGCTCATGTGCTCTCTTACTTTGAATCTTATGATTAGTTAGTCCCTTTTTTGAATCAATGTAACTGGTATGTATGTTTTGTGGTCTAATTCAGAAAACCTCTTCATGGGTACCCTTAGTCATTTTCATTGTGTTTTTTAGATTAATAAAGTCACCTAGGTCACTCGACAGGTTAATCAACATGCAGACTCATCCAAAATTGCAAATAGGGCTGAATGGTTGACAATATTCTGCACAGTCATTCAGAAGGCTTGTCAGCCAGCCTGTGTTTCTTGGATAGAGAAGGAGTTTGTTCTGAAAAACTGCAGACCGGAGAGGGTATCATTTGAAATTTGTTGTTAAGTTAAAGAATGTTTTGATTGGCTTATGCATTTTTGTTCTGCTTTCTGGTTTTGGTTAGGCAGTAATATTGCATATGTCTGAGAAGGTACAAGGAGATGATGGTATTTTACAGTATCTTAGGAAGTCAGGCAAAGTGGACCTTTATGCTGATTTGCTGTACTTTCTCAGATATGGTCCTCTAAGGTGAGTTTGGGTACAGTTGTCATGGATCTCTTCATTGCTGCTTTTGCTTTCAAATTGACCCCTCCCATCCATTGTTGTGGTTTAATTGTCATAATATCCAATGGGCAAATAGACCTTAAACAACTGAGTGGATTGCGAGTGGACCTCAGGTGAGGGACAAGAGCAAAGAACAAGGACTAGATTCTAGAGCTATATTAAGAAGTCTGCTATTCCTACGAGGAATAGGATAAGGACTATACTAATTTTATTATGCAATTTTAGGAAGAGTCTGAATTTAATGAATGCATGATACTCAACTTTTCTTTTTCAGATTCTTTGGTTTTTGAATGTAAGGAAGAAAGGGGGCTAATCTATGGATGCAAATATTGGTATTATTATTGGTATCAGTCATGGCACATTGGTGTTATATATATTAAAATTAATTTTTTTGTTTTTGCGATTCATAAGCTAACAAATAAATCTCAGTCAATATATTGCCCAAATATTGGCTGACATATTGAATATTGACCAATAAACCATGATATATTATCGATATGGCAGCATATTATGATTTTTCTATGATATCAGGAAATATTTGTATCATGAATTTTCTTTTCCTTTTGAATTAGGACATGCTTTTTGAACTTAACATGGTTTATTATGAAGGAACGCTCTCTCTATATCTGACAAAAGCACATTAACATGCATATTGCAATTATCTTGTGATTTGGAATTTCAGTGCGCAAGCAAAAATACCAACAAAGTGTGGTGTTTTGATCTTCTGCTATTAAGTAGGAAGTTGTGCCTTATTGAGAGGATGACTAGCCTTATGATCAACTTTTTCAAGGCATTCATATTCCTTTCATATACATTCAAGAGCAAGTTATTTTAATCCTTGGATATGCCGTTGAATTGCAAAGCTTTTGTTAATTGTACCTATAAATATTATCATCATTTGTCAATGCTTTGTTATTTTTGATATACCTTTAGTTTTCAGATTTGCTTTAAAATTGGAAGGGGCATGATGAAAAACCATGAGCTCATGTGAAAGAGATTGAAGATCAGTAAGGTAAATCGTGGTTCCAAGCAATGTTGGAGGCAGGATTCAACCCTTTGTGGGGCGAGTTACATAGTTAAAGATTGGGGAGTTTTGCTGGGAAAGTTCATATGAGAAAAATTGGAATTTCACATATGAGAAACATCTATAGAAACAAAAGCAGGCATAAAACTGATATAAAAGAAGGAAGGCTTGGACATCTGTCAAATGCACTCAATTTGATGTAAACTCATCCAATCACACAGCTGAGACATGAATCAAGTCAAACAAAAGAAACCCAGTCATTACTTGGCCAAAATCTCCTTTTGACAGTCAAAACTTTTTAGTTCCACTTAACAATCCAGTAGAGAATAATTGAAGAGTAATTGTATTTAGCAGGAAAAAGGGAATGGAAGAAGAATGAGACTTATACAACTGTGAAGGATTTAGGAGAGAAAATTAAAGAAACAAAAGAATAAAATGGAATAATGGCAAGAAGATGAAAATGTAATTCACTGGTTCACTGCAGTTGCTAATGGTTGCAATTTGCCATTTTGCATCAAAATAACAATTTTCTCAAGGGTTGAGGGGGGATGGATCTGGTTATTTTCTTTTCTTTGAATATTTTAGAGGATGAACTATTGGTAAGATTATCTATGGTGACCGGAGGTTGTGGATTTAATCCAAAGTTAAGATATATTTGCAATGTAACTGTGTACATTTAACCATCTCTGGCACACAATGCGAGAAGCCTCGTACATTGGGCTCCACTTTCTTGTTCCGGTTCTATTTCAGCTTTTTCCAGGACTATATGACAGTAATGAAAAAAATCATTGTAAAAAAAAAAATCATTTTTTGACAATAAATGATGGACTCATCCATTGCAATGTATGAAAAACTATTGATTTATGAAGTAAAGAAACACTGCTCATCAGAAAATGGAAAGGAAACTATTTGGCCCATCTAACTTAATTTCTTAACATTTTTCAAGAGCCACTATGAAAAATTACTAGAAAGTTGCTTCGAATACTATTACATATAATTTCCCTCAAGCAGGATTAAGAATATCCCTGATATATATATATATATTTATATTTATATATTTTTTGTGGGAGGGGGGATGCATCTGACTTTTTATTTCTGACAGAAGGCTAGCACATACAAGTAATAGAGGATTTTACATGACCTTTTTTTTTTGTTTCGGGGGGAGGGTGCAGTGGTTACTGCCTGGCCTGTGCAATGGCTATTTTAAAGCATCATGAAGCTTCAAATCTCCGGAATTGCCGTTTCTTCACATTTGGGGTCAAGCTAACAACCTCTGGTTATCATATCTGACTATCAAGCTGCCTTGAGTATATTTGACTTCCTACCTTTTAGATGCCTTGGTTGATGATCATGTTTTCCAGTTAGCTGTATATATTTGTTGCATTAGATCATATTGGTAGCAAATTCTTTTTTCAGCGTTTTCTTTGGTCATAACTAGCATGAGGCTATCTTTATGAATAGTATGTTTCAGAATGATTGACTTCTACTACCTTTTATTTATGTTTTTTTGCCCATGTTGTTATGAGATATGACTATAAACTCATTTCATCTGCAGGGAATATTGCCATTATGACTATAACTTGTATAACTTACATGGAATTTCCATATTAGAAGATTTGGTGATTACTTTAGCTGACGGAATTGCAAACATTTACTTGCAACTTCTCTCTGTTGACGGTGACATATCTGACAAAATGCCTAACCTGGGTTTCGCATTGTGTACTTTGTCAACCAGAGCTCTACAGAAACTAAGGAATGAGGTACCCCTGTTTTCCTTGATATTCACCGTGTTTCATTTGCTACAGTGTTTTACGTATTGGCTTTTAATGTAATGTTAATATTATATGGTCAATCTGTATTTTCAACCAGCTCCCCCAACAAGCTGAGAGTTGAGGGGATTTACCAGGATGTCATCCATTTAAAATAAATAGGACAAACAAAAGAGAATCAGGAGACTGCATACAAAGCTCTCCCATCACATTAAAAATATCTGACAAAATAATGTTTCCACATTCCCGTGTACATGGAATATTACAGTCCTGCATCCTGAGCTGGAGTGACAATTTGAGTTCTGTTCCTTGGCCAACTGTGATTTTTGGCTAAGATCCTAGTGAGATCACCAAATTTGAAGAAACAAACCATTTCTTTCACACTTAACTACTTACATTTTCCCTTGTAATTACCCCTTTCTTTTCTCCAGTGACCACAGACATTCGGATTTCCTTTAAATTTACTTTCATAACAGTTTTGTGCTATATTATGTAAGTATTGTTTTTAGTGAATTAACCAAAATGTCCTCATTTCTTTCCACATATGTGAAGGATGCCAAATATGTAGGGAAAGACTAGTAGTTCCACTTAGAAAGGTGACAGACTGAAAAGAAATGCAAATTATAGGATATTAAATGAATGAAGAACTAAAACTGCAGTTGTGATAAATACAATGAAAGTTGGGTGGTTAAGTAGCAAGTGCCGAAAAAACTATTGAAATTAAAGACTTTAGGGCATTGTAATCTGTAGAGCTCTTATTTTCCCCCTGGCAATGCACCTTCAGAATTTAGCCTCTTCCCTAGGTGCTTGGAATGTCAGGCTGGACCTTTGTCACAAACCTTAGGGCCAATATCAACATCAGCATCACATGAGCCCACAAAGTGGATTTATAAGGTTCACCTGTTCTAATTAGTCAATTTTGGTTAACATTCTCAGGAAGTTTATTACCGTTTCCCCCTTGATTGTGTCCCACAAATATCTTGGCAAGATGGCAGTGATTGAAGCCAAAAGAAACCATTTATAGAACTATCCCTTCTTAATTTCTTGAGAAGTGTGCATCTGGCTCTCTTTTCAGAATCTGCAGTAGAAAGTTTGGTGCATTTATCAATCATTTGCAAAACTTAAAAGACTTGATTAAGGGGCTTTGATTAATGAACTGAGTTTACTTTTTGAGTGGACATTGGTTCTGAATCATAGAGTAATGTGACAGTCTATTTTCTTTTATCTTCTACGAGCATGAACTAAGTTGTGGGCCTTGGGCATTTGTAAGCAAGTAGGGGTTGACCTAGATTACTTCTTTGACCACTTTATCACTTAACCCTTTTGAGTTCAATGGGTCCAACCTTTTTCCTCTCAAACAAACCCAGTCCTTTCTTCGTCCTCATCTAGCTAGCTTCTTGACAACCCCAGCCTGCATGCTTAGAAATATGCAACCTGAGGCTTGAACAAAGCGGTATGATAATGTGATCTCCCATCTCTAACACAAATTTGGTCAACTTGTACACCAATTCAGTTACTTGCAGGCTGACATTAATTCAAAATTTTACTTGAGTTTTGAAAAGAAAATTAATAATTATTATTCTTAACTTAATTTTGGAATATAGGAGCAAATTTTCCTATAGGGGCAAATTTTCCTTAATATTTTTGGCGGTATTTTTGAATATCTTTTTCTCTCCTTTAGAACTTTTTCTTCAGTTTAGGTTTTTTTCTATAAATTCTTGTTGTTACTCATTATTTTTGTTTAGATATTTGGAATGGAATTTTGAGTTGTTTGGACTTATCCCGTCGTGAGGATTTGGTCATGCAATATTTTAGTCCCTACCCAACCCTATTCTATTGATATTCTATCTTTAGCATTGGAGCTTTCTTTTCATAGCTGTAGTAACATGTAAAAATCATTCAAGTGGAACTTCAGTCATCCACAGTTTCCAGATCTTTAGTTTTGGGTTCCTTCTCTTCTTCACTGTGTGCTATAGAAACTGCTCACCTCAAATTATCCTTTTCCACACATAATCTTACCTTATCATCCTAGTTTTTCTGATTTAATATACATGCACCATTTTATTTTAAAAAACAGACTCGTGCAATCTCATATGCACTCCTTGAAAAAAATTGTTGCACTTTTCCTGAGAATTTTTTATTTTCTTTTTGTGCAAGGTAGCCATGAGGCAGTGGTTTTACGAGAATGTTGCAGAAGTTGTATCAATGTATGAGGATCGCTTTGACCTGTGCACTCTTCAGAGCCATCTTGTTCAAGAGCCAGTCCAGAGTCGCACTGAAAATCTTAGTTGGTGGAAGAAGCTTTCTTTGAAAAGATGTGCAATTACACAATCTCAGCGATGTTATTATGTAGTCAGTCTTTTTTCTTTGACAGTAAAACGCACAAAGGAGCTAAGGGCCCTGGCTGGATGGTACGTGCAGTTTAATATGACAGTCTTTTGGCGCTTATTTTCTTGCACACATACCTCAAAACAATGCATTTTTTTTTTCTTTACCATGACAAATATTAGAATGAAATATGCAATGGTGGCACTTTGAAAATTGGATGGACAGGATACAGCACTATTGTAAAATTTATCAGACATGAATTGGCATCTTATATGTACCTGTGAATTGAAAGAAGCAAAAGAGAAAGCTTGGTGTATCCATTGCCTTGTTAACTTGCTAATGAGGAGTGACTCTTGTGCAGTTGTCTTACCAAGTTTCTAGCCACCTTTGCATCATCGCCTATTTGCTTTTATAATTATTACAGAAAGGCCTAGGACATACTGTGGTTTGGTAGGTTAATACTCGTGAGAAAAGAAATGATGTATCTGCTGCTTGTTGCAGCAGAAGCAATCATATGACTTGTTTATTTCCTGGTGGCATTATGCTGTTTTTACATGTGGGCAACATTGATGTAAACTTTCATGGCATAACAATTTTGAGTAGCGCCAACAAATTTGCATTAAAATACATAGCACAACTTTGGAGGTGGATGATGAATGGATATTATGGGGTGAGAAGATTGTTTTGTATATTTTCTTTGGATATTTTTTTTTTATCTTGTCACCCCTCCCTGAAAAAAATTAAAAGGAAACAAATGAACTGATGTCTTCAGAAAGCTTCTGAATGTGATGAGATATGGACATGTACATTCTGTTCTGATAAAGTAAGAAAATTTATAGTGTAGAGATTGAACTTGACATAACACTAAATTTATTTCATTGTGACTTAGATTCTGCGGTCCATATTGAGGGAACTTCTTTACAATGCAAGGTGAGGTTGCATATGTAGACTCCTAATGCAATGCTTTTGTGCTTTAGACCACCATTTTAAGAAAATTTAGAATGGGTGATTCTTGTAACAAATATTTTGTGAAGGTTGTTCCTTTTGTGATTCCAGTTGGTGTGGAATTGGAATACCCTTATTCCGATTCCTTTCTCAACATTATACCACAACCGCCACCATTACCGAACATCACTGCCACCTCAACCATCAGCACCACAACCATCATCACTAGGCAACCATCTCCACTCTTGGCCATCATAGCTAACAAATCACTGCAATCCACATTGAAACTACTACAAATTGTAATCCCTCCTGCCATTGCCAGATCGCATCTACGCAACCACCACCACCATCCATTATTTCAGTCTACCACTGGCCAGCCATTGCAATTCATTATCAGGACCTCTGTTTCCACCAAGTATCTCCGTATCACTTCCCTACTAATAGTTACACTTACTGATACCGAACTTGTATACCCAGTAGCATCCTCTAAGCTATTGTAAAGTGCCATTATTACAGCTGCCCTGCCAAAACAATCCCACCATCATCTCCTCAAGTGTCTCCATCACTGTGCATCACCTGCCTCAATTGCCATCATTGTCAGCCAACTATGAGACCATTTATTGCCGTCACAACTAGCATCCACCACCCAACTGCCAGCATCTTTTTTTGGTAAGTACACCCAACTATTAGCATCACCATCACAGCTACCAGTGCTCTTACTGGTTATCTTTTTTTGTGTTTGCTTGGAGTCTGGATGTTAAACAAACAGGTTCAGCATCGGCATTTATATCTGTAACAAAAGATATGACCACTTTTGCCTTTGTGTAAGTGAAGTAGGATTTATATGTTGAACAGAATTCAACAAAAATTTTTACTTTAGATAGTAAAAGGTCAGAAAAATCAGCTACAGTGATTTAGCATCTCATTGGCAGTTCCTAAACCTGTACATTGAGGGGCAAAAGTGGTTTTCTCTATTGAATTTGGAAAGATGGCTTTCTAAAAGAAAAGGAAAGGTTACTTTTCAGTAAAAAGTGCTGGACCATTTTTGGATAATAATGTTTAGAGGTTGCTGTTTTTTCTGTTTTCTTTTAATTTGCTTGTTTGTGTTTGCTTCTTTCATTCTTTATATAAAAATGCAATGTGACACATACTCAAGAAATCCCTAAAATTTTCCACGTTAGCTTGAGTAAGCTGTTCAGCCACTATTAAATACTGATTATGTATTTAAAAAATCTTTGATTTCAGGAAGTACTACTTCAGTCTTCTGCTCGAGTTATCTGACATTCTGATGCCATTGGTTAAAGCTATTGTTGCTCAATTCAGTAATGCCATCTCATTCTTTCTAGTAAGCTTGATTGGGCGCTCCTTAGGACTTGTATGCACCGGTATAAGGCAATCCTTTCGGTGGAAGTAGGCTACTGCAGCACCCCTTTTCCAATTTAATATTCCATTTCTTTTCGAGCTCTCTCTATTAGGCAATGAAGTACGTGAATATTTAGCATATGAACACATGCAGTTTTGTAGCTAATCTTTTTTCTTTTTCTTTTTTTTCCTCGTTCTTCAGTTGTCCAATTTGTAAATCATCTACTGGGTTTTTGTGATTGAGCTCAGGTTTGTGCGTTTCAGTGACAATGCTTCATTTGTTTAGTCACTGACAATGCTACATTTGTTTAGTCTCACGGGTAATAGGGTTCAGTTGTGTTGTCCTGTAAGAATTTGTTCTGCCTGGTGGAGTGATGTTGTGCACCTCTTGTGTCTGTATGTGGTCTGACAGTGGCATGTCTATTCTCTCCTTCCTCTTACCCTGATAAGCTGAAGGCCTCTGCCTTGTCTTCCATCTGTTTTTTTCCCTCCAGATTTGGAAGACTTAAAACCCTTGATCTCTTTAAAAAACTTCTGAAATAGCTTGTAGAAAAAGTTTAAATCTGATCTTTCCAACAAAGCTTCCTGAAAGGCTGATTAAAGTTCTATAAGTCTCTGTGTTCGTTTAGTAGGTTTAGTTCAGATTTTTTTTTTTTTTTTTTCTGATTTGGGAATAAGCTATAAATTGTAGTTTTTCCAAAGCAATTTTCAATAACAATACACCCGTATGTGTGGACATATAATATGCAGGGTAATATCAACCTTTTAGCAAGCAGTTTTTGACAGGTAGTAGAGTTGATTCTATTGATATTGCCAATGGATCACAAAAGCTTGAGTACATTTTGCATATTATCATTGCAGATATGTATCCTTGACTGGGGACATGTTATGTCAAACAATTTTTTTAATAGCAATGCCAAGGATAATAATATTTACGGCTTGGTGCTGCCATGGGTTGGTGAATGTCTCAATCAAGCCATTTGCGAACATCACTAGGTGGGAGGGGACACACAGGGGTGCCATCATCCACTCACCACTCATTTTCGTCAAAACATCAGCAACTTGGTTTGCATCATGGTATACATGGGAGATGGCACATTGCCAATTTGCACTTAATCATAGATTTGTAGTCACTAATGAGACCAATGTCTGGATAATTGTGTTGACAGGATCTGTCAATCTCAGAATAGAAACTGAGGAGTCCGGTTCAACAAGGATTCTCGGCATACCATGACTCCAAGAAGCATTTTCAAGACCCTAGAATTTAGCCTGGATTCCTGTTGCCGGCCAGGATGTT
This sequence comes from Nepenthes gracilis, assembly GCA_033239525.1. NCBI lineage: Eukaryota > Viridiplantae > Streptophyta > Magnoliopsida > Caryophyllales > Nepenthaceae > Nepenthes > Nepenthes gracilis. The sequence goes on along the minus strand of BSYO01000033.1, from coordinate 10,693,228 downwards.
AGTGATAGCCAGAGTCCTGGAGAATCCAAATATCCACTGCCCTTTGTTGTCTTGTGTAGCTTCTCATATAGATGCAACCTATTAGGGAGAGAGCCCCACATCTGCCCTGATTTATATCCAGGGAGGAGGGGCAGGTTGCCAAGCATTAGCAGTTGCTCCGTGGTTGCGCCAATTCAAAGAAGAAAGGAGGCGAAGTTTATGCAGATCATGGGCAAGGCTGATTGTAACTCTATTGGGATTAGGGTCTTGAGTGAAGTCTTGTTGGAGAATACTAGAGTTCTGCGAAACCAGAGCCAAATGGTGGCCATCAAAATGCAGGTAATAAGGTTTCATCTTTTACGGATGAGATTGAATTTGAGCCAGGATTTGAGGGGAGAGGAATGCATACCTGGGTCATACTGTAGGCCAAGCCTTGTCTTCATATTTGCCAAGCTAATGGGCAGTCTCTTAGAATATGAAGATTGGTTTATTGTGGGCTGCAAACATGGCAACGATCGTTGGGAGAAGGCCTTCTTTTCCTACTTTATGAGAAGGCTGTTCTTCATGATGAGCCAAAGGAAAGCTTTGTGCTTAAGTGGGAACTTTGAACTTCCAGATTTTCGCTTAGCGAGGACCAATGTTGCCCCTGAGGTCTCTGAGTCTACAAGCTGATTTGACTTGGTAGTTGCTGCTGTGGGTATCACAAAGTGATAGTATCTTCAGAATATGGAGACCTTGCAACTGCAAGCAAGATTCGGCCCGCAGTTTTCCTTCCAGCTTGCTGCAGTTCTAATACGTGCCCGTAGTTTGTTCACTTAGTTTGTTTAGTTTTCTCTTTTAGTTTGTTACAATATTGGGCCATGTGCAACACAACACCTGCCCTTTTTTCTAGTATTTAGCCCATTTTTGCTGGGCAGTAGAGATAAGCAAGTAATTACTTTTATTCTCCTTTGTGTCTTTTCTCTCTCTCTCTCTCTCACTTCCCTCTCTGACTCTCTCGATTTCCCCACTTTCCTTTCCCTTTTTCCTTCTTCCCCTCTGATCTCCTCTGCCCGAACTCCCCTTCCCCTTGCCTCTCCAGATTTCTCTCCTCTCCTCTCTTCGTCGTTCGTCTTCTACTCTCGGTTGTAGGGCAACCACTGGTGTGCACGTATTAATTGGTGTTTTCATTGAGATTATGGTAGAGGCAATGACGACCGAAGAACAAGCACTGCAGGAGCTCGAAGCTGCCATTGCAAGACTGTCGAAGGAGATGAAGAGCATTGTCGTGACCATCCATTGGCAAACGACGATCGTCCGGCAACAAGTTGACAGAATCACCACCATCGCCTCCACTATGACACAAATCCATCACTCCCTTGCTGAAATCAGTCGATCGTTCAATTGAATCGAGCAAAATTGGTCAGTAAATCCCACCACCACTGTGTTCAACCCATCTTCAACCGCGATTCCACTATCGCATCTTCAAATCCAACCCAAACTCTTCTCAGGAAACTACCATCACCACATGATGCCACTATCGCTTTTCACCTACCTGAGGAAATAGAAATTGCCATCGCAAAACCTTCAAAGTAGAAAAAGGAAGCCATGGTGTCCCTTCAGTTTACCGCAGAACGATTCATAACCAACTCGTTCGCAACCAAGTATTTTAAGCAAACTGTTATTGAAATCCTTCGAAGGTTCCATAGCTTCGAGCAAAAATTTGGAATGTCTGCGCACCCTCCACAATTTTTGGTTTTTCCCACTGTTTCCGTCCAAGCCTTACCCCGTCACATTCCCCAACCTGAAATTACTCCCCTTGCTGCAACCGTATACCCTCAGGCAGACCTTATCACCACCTTTGTTTCCACCATGACACCCTTCTAGAAATCCCTCCTTGGAATCCTTCGGCCCCTAAACCAAAGCCTACTCTCACCGTTTTGGACTTTCACCACTGAGATCTCATTTCAACCTGCTCAAACCCCACCCGTCCTTCCACATCCATCATCGTCCGAATCCAAGAAGGACAACTACGGTGCTGAACCAGCTGAGAAGTTAGAGGAGATTGTGAAGGTATCGAGTATCGACGGTAGTGGCGAATTAGATGTTGTGCCGAAGCCTAAAGGACTACAACGCTCTCAGCGTGTCGAAGCAAATCTAGAGTGTCATGAGGTAATGGAACTGTTTCCAGGAACAAAATCAAGCACTGTGAACCAAATGAGTTTGAGGAGTGGCTTCACCAGTAGCAACGTTGGTGACTCGATGATGGCAGAGGCCTGGGAGAGCCTGCTGTTTAAGCCTCACCAGACCCTCACTATTGCAGCGTACATGACCGTGTTCGAGTTTCTCTCCATTCATATGCAAGGTTCTCAGTTGACCAAGTACAGCAGGAAAGGGAAGCCTAAGTTTCGGCCATTCAGAATTTCTATGGATGAGGTAACACTTAACTGGTACTCTCATGGTGAAGAAAGGAGTATGAAGATATCATCAATCTCAAGAATTATTCATGGACAAAGAATTGCTGTGTTTAACAGATACCTATGTCCTGAAAACGATTTCAGGTCATTTGCAAGCATTAAGTCTCTAATTCCTGGACCACGAAGGAGTAGACATTCTAAAAGTAAAATAGCCGATTGGAGCAGTAATTCCATTGCTCGTGGTAGAGAATCGATTGACACATATTCAAGCTCAAATGTTGGTTCTGAGTGGGCAAATATGCAACTAAAAGTAAGTGTTGGCGATGGTTTTCGAATTAGTGTTTCAAGTACACCTAGTTCAATTTCTTGCAGTTGTTCTTTTGGTACTTCTTCCACTTGAGGAGCTTGTTCCTGTGTTTGCTCTTCTGTGGACTCTGTAAGAAGAATTGTTTTGTCTTTCACGAATCCTGCTCTGTATCTTCTAAAGAAGTTGCGTCAATTGTTTCTTTTGCCTTCTCAGTAGCTTCAACCGCGACTTAGGAACATCAATGGTTTTTGTAGCCTTCGGTGCTTCTTTTGGTTTCTCTTTCAATTCGGTAGTGGGTTCCGATTTTTCTTCACATGTGGGTTCTGCCGGAAAATTCTCTTTCTCTTCCACAATTCCCTGTTCTTGGTTTGCTTCCAAGATTTCCTTGGGCTTCTTAGAAGCTTCAGGTAATGGTTTGGCTATGTCAATAGTCTCAATGTGCTCACATTGTTCTTCGAGTCGAGGCTCTGGACCATATGACATAAAATCATTAGGTGCAATTTATGTATGGGGTGAGCTTTGGTCTGATGCAGTTTCAGCTGAGGGATTTGTGAACCTATTTTCAAAATTTTATGTCCCCACTCCCAAACCTATAGAGTCCAACGTGGCTCTAGATGTTCATTAAATTGCTTGTGGTGCTCGCTATGTTGGGCTTGTACCCTGGCAGGGCAAAATTCTCACTTGGGGACAGGCATCAGGGGGCAAGTGTGGCCATGGTATCAAAAGAGACTTTAGTCAACCACATCTTATCAAGTTTCTTGCGGTCTCTACCGATGATTTTGTGTCATGTGGAGAGTATCATACATGTGCTGTACCAACCTCAGGTGATTTGTTTACTTGGGGAGATGACATCCATAATGCTAGACTTATTATAGAATGCAAATTCATGGCCATTCCTTTGCACTTCTGTTGCTTGCTATGGCGTCCGTTTATGGAGAGAATTGTTAAGAGAACTCCCTCAGTTACCTTCATGAATGCTGCATACGTTTTGGGCAATATGTGGGTATAGAGTTTATGATACTGCCTTGCCAACATTTTTTTTTGTGGGAAATGCATAAAGACCTATGCTGATCTGCATGTAAAGGAAGGCATAGTCAATAAGTTTTTATACCCCACTACTGAATGTGGTGGACTAGTTCCATCGAGATTGTTGAGAAGATTGTTGGGTGATGAAGAACTTGAACACTGGAAGTTTCTAATGTTATAAAAGACCCTTGATTTAATGTCTGATGTAGCTTATTATTCAAGATATGAAACCGCTTGTATAGAAGATGATTAGCTCGCCCTGTGCCCAAAGTGCTTTTGTGGTTTCTGTCCCCCTTACATGATGTTACATTGGGTGTTTTGTTGCTTTTGTTACCGTGTGGGAGTAGCTTGCATGACACCAACAATGAAATTATAGATTTTGGAGGAGTGGCAGAATTCATCTCAACTTAAAGACGATCAAAAGCGTAGAGAGCGTGACATGACTAGTGAGATTATTGCAAATTTTTTCATGTTTGGTTTCTCTGTTCCCCATTTATTCAGTTTGGGTGCAAAAATTTAGATCGCAAGGGTGCTTGTAGACATCTCACTGCATCCTCCGGTTGGACATAAATTTAAAGAGACGACAGCAAGAGAGAGTGGGACTTGACAACAAGTTGAGACTATTATGAAACTCATAAAGGAACTCATGAAGCAGCCGGTTGGGTCATCTTTTTCCAACAGCTACACCAAGTCGGCCCATCGCCCATGTGGACCTATTGAAATAGGTAGCCGCGGGTTCCAGCCCATGACCGTCAGTCCACTTCTCACTTTCAAGCAACCCCTCCAATCCATCAAAGCTATCAGGCTCCTCCTGCCCTATGGAGGACACAGAATACCTCAGCTAGGGGCTTACCATTTCCCAACACAGTGGCAACTCTTCACTTAGTTTCCTCTTCAATCTTGAGGACAAGGTTTCCTTGATGAGGAGGGTAATGATATGTGACCGTAGTTTGTTCACTTAGTTTGTTTAGTTTGCTCTTTTAGTTTGTTAAATTATTGGGCCACATGTAACACAGCACTTGCCATCTTTTCTGTATTTAGCCCATCTCTGTTAGGCAGTAGAGGTAAGCAAGTAATTACTCCTATTCTCCTTTATGCCTTCTCTCTCTCTCTCACTTCCCTCCCTGAGTCTCTCGATTTCCTCACCTCCCCTTCCCTTTTCCCTTCTTCCCCTCTGATCTCCTCGGCTTGAACTCCTCTTCCCCCTGCCTCTCCAGATTCCTCTCCTCTCCTCTCTTCGTCGTTCGTCTTCTACTCTCGGTTGCTGGGCAACCACCGGCGTGCACATATCAAGTTCCATGATCCACTGGACATGAGGGGGAAGTCAGCAACTGTGTGGAGTTGCTCCTCCATAGAAATGGGTACCTGAGCTCTGTGGATGAGGAGCCTGATAATCAATCTTCCTGTCCTTCCAAAAGCTTGTATTCCTTCCATCTCCCCGATGACACTGTAATTTGGGGTCTTTGACAACCAGATCCCTTATCTTCAGGATGCTTCTCTAGATGCTGGAGAAAACTGGCTGAGCTTTCGAACTGAGAAGCTCAGCATTCATAGGATATTTGGCAGTGAGCAATATGGCCTGTAGTTTGTCGGGACTTTGCTGAAACCCCGACAGCTTCCCCCCAGGTTGGCAGGGTTATCGAGTGAGCTTGTTGGAGGCCGAGGAGGATTGGGACAGCGGACATCCATCCGACTCACAAGATGGACCTTCTTGGAACCACCCATCCTAGAGAAAGCTACGACTTAGGTAGTCAAGTTTCTTACAGGGTAAGGCATAGGTTTGCATTGAGCATAGAGGTAGAACTTGATATTATAGATGGCCAATAAGTACAGAGGCTACTGTGTCTTATAAATATGTTACGTGGATAGAAGACATATGGATATGTACAACATGTGTGAATAAAAAACTGTGGAGGGTAGACAATTGTCAAGAAAGTTCTAAAAAAATTCTAGAGTAACCTAAATAAATTATACAAAATGAGGGAGGTATGTACTTTAAAATATTCTTGAGTAGAGTAGATATAGGAGATTTTATAATATTTAAAGGTGGTATATTTTTGAACGATACTTTAAAATGTGAAATACTAGCCATCCATAATAGAGGATGGAAGGATAGCCCTGGTCATTAATTGAGAATAAGATATTTTTATGTAAAGAGATAAACTCATCCTATTTTGAACAAACTCAATGAGTTATAAAGTAAACAATTCAAGTAAAATTAGTTGAGATGAAGTTATAGACTAGTGTGTAATCGAGGTGGCAGTTAGTCTTGAAGAACTTGGGGAATAACTTCTGAGTTATGGTTGCAATAGTGAGTATTGACGAGGTGTTTTATATTTTTATAATTAACCTTTATAGTAAAAAGTGCTTTTATCAAAAGTCATGTTCATTACGTCCTTAGATCAAAATTTAATTTTCTTTATTTTAGAATCCATAATTAACTTAAAATAAGAGTCTAATTTAATACTTGAAATCAATTGTTTAATTAATTACTTTAAATATAAACCAAATGTCAGGACACAAATTTGTAACAAATATTAGGTCAAACTAGTAATTGAATATCCAAACACAACATTTAAAAGTCATCACTGAAAGTGATTCTAAAATTTGACTTGTATACTTTTTAAACCTTAAGTAATGAAAAAGTATCTTAATCAAAATCAAAATATTTAATAATAACTCCAATATTATACTCAAATATTTTCATCAGGTGGTAACATATACAAACAATAATTGAAACCCAAATAAAAAACTGTAAATGTAAACTGTTAAATTATATTTAATCATCTAGAACATTCTAAAAAACTATTACCCATAAAGCCTTCCCATGATCTAAAATTTTTATAATTTTATCTGAGTTCACCAATCTAAAATCGTTTACAAATATTAGAATATTGATCAGGCCAAAAATTGTATAAATGTAAAAACTATGCTAAACTCATGCAAATATTTGTGGATCTATTTCGGTAAAAATTGTGAACGAATAATAATATAAAATATATTAAAATCTTTCAAACTTATGAGAACCAAGGGCCAATAATCTCATTAATAAATGTCAAGTATTAAAGTTTGAGATATAATTTTTTATAGTAAAAAATTATATGCTACTATTCATAATTTGTGGTATTTCCTATAGTTAGAGTCAAATATTATTTTTATGACTTGTAGATATTTGGTTTAATATTTGATTTGTAAATAATATATTAAATATGTCAAAGTATATTATATTAATTCTCTATAATGGTCATTATTTAGTTAAAATTAAAAATTTTACACAAAATATAAATATATATACTTTTTCTCAATATAAAAAAACAATTTAGTCATCAAAATTAAAGTAGATCTTATCTTTCTTTTCCATTTTTTTTTTTTTTTGCAAATATATGATGTGCAGGAATAATGGTGTATAAATTTATGACATGCAAAAATATAAATATAAAAATTAGTAACATGTAAGACTATTTATTTAGAAATTTTAGAAATTAAATAGTGTTTACATAAATTTAAGACATGAGTTTTTTAAAAATTTATGAAATGGAATAGATTAACATGCATGTAAAATAAAATCAATTGGGGTAAAAAATTATTGTATGTATGAGTATTTGAATAAGAAATATTCATAGAGTTCAGAAAAAATTAATAATAAAGGAAGAATGGGTTTTAGATACATTTATTTTCATTTAAATTTGCCAAAAATTAGCTTGATTTTCCTTCAATTTTACCTTTTCCTTTATTCTCTTTCTTCTCTCTCTTTTTTTTTCTTCTCTTCCTCTCTCTTCTCAAATTTGTTTGAGAAATGAGCTAAAATCGATTAAAAGGCTTATTTATAACAAATTGAAGCATGTGTACTGATTAGGTGAGCTTAGGCATAGAGGTGAAATCTGTATTATGTATGAATGCTTGATAGGCATATATTAGACGTCAATATTTTGGTCTAAACACATATGAGCACTTCTCGTATAGATTTTAGGTACAGATATTTTGTCCAAAATAAACTCATGCATGGGTTCAGCACATGTTAGATTTCACTCATGCCTAATTCATTTTGATTTAATACTTAATTTTTAATCTGAAATATCAATTAATTTTAAAAATTTATTATTATTTTTTTAGTTTTAGTATTATTAAAATAATTTTTTAAATTCATATATTATATTTCTCCCATCTTTAAAAAATTTTCATTCTTAAAATTTTACATATTTCAATAAAGAAAATAGATTAGGTTACTTTTCTCGAATTTCATCTTTTCTTTTTCATGTTAAATAAACTAATTCTTCAATATATATTAAATTTTTATTAATCCTCAATGGTGCATGTTGAATAATGTACCAAGGGTCATAAACACATTTGTGGAGTATAGAGACATGAACAACATTGTGGTATCATCTAAGTTTTGAAGTAAGGTTAATCTGCTAGTTATTTCTCTGATTCTTTTGAAAATTTTAAATAGTCCAATAAATCTAAACTTCAATGTTTTTTTTTTAACCTAAATCTGGAGACTCCGTTTGATGGAGATATTTTTAAAAATATATGATCTCCAACTTTAACGTTTAATTTGGACTTTCTATGATCAGCATAACTTTTCTATTAGCTATGAGTCATGTGAAGTTGATATTGAATTATATAAATTTTATCTAATATCTCCTGGATTACTTCTAGTCCAAAAAGTCTCCTATATCCCATTTCTTCCCAATGAATTGGGGAACGATATTTTCTGCCATAAAGTATTTCGAAAGAGGCAATACCTATGCTTCTTTCATAATTGTTGTTGTGAGTAAATTTAGTTAGCGATAAATAATTATCTCAATTTTCTTTCATATTTAAAACTGAAACTTTCAGCTTATCCTTCATAATTTGAATCATTCATTCTAATTACTCTTCCATTTAAGGTTGATAAGCTGTCCGAATTTTAAGTTAGCATCCAACTTCCAATATAAGCACTACCAAAATTTTGATATAAATCTTGAATCACAATGTGACACAATTGAGGTTCGGATTCCATGAAGTCGAACTTCTTTGTTTATATACAAGCTTGCTGAACAATCCTTTAAAAAGGTCATTCGAATGAAAATAAAATCGACTGATTTGGTTAGTCGATCAATGATTACCCATATTGCATCAGGATTCTTAAACATTGTTGGCAATCCTATCATAAAGTCCATCGTTATGTACTTTTATTTCCAACTACGTGTTGGCATAAGTTGTAAAAGGCTTGTTATGTTTAGCATTCACTTGTTGACAAATCATACATTGTCCTACAAAAGGTTGCAATATCGTTTTTCATATTCTTTCATTAAAAGATCTTTCATAAATTTTGGTATATTTTATTAATTCTTGGATGGATAGTATACTTGGATCGATGAGTTTCATTATATATTTCTTCCTATAAAGCACTTTGAAAGGGGACATGCGGATGCTTACCTAACGATTGTTGCTATAGACAAACTCAACTAGTTGTAAGTAATCGTCATAATTTTCTTTCATATTTAAAATAGACGTTTTTAGCATGTTTTCAAAAATTTGAATCGTTCACTCTGATTGCTCATCCATTTAAGGATGATAAACTATGCCAAACTTTAAGTTGTTACATAATTTCTAATTTGACACTGTTGAGGCTAGGATATTATGAAGTTAGACTACTTTATTTATATACAGTCTTACCAAACGGGTTCTTAAAAATATCATCTGAATAGTAATGAAATAGGTCAATTTGGTTAGCTGATCAACGATCATCTATATTGAATTATGATTCTTAGATGTTCTTAGCAAATCTATTACAAAGTCTATCGTTATATGTTCTTATTTTCATCTAGGGGTCGATATAGGTTGTAAAAGGCTTCTTATGTTCAGCCTTTACTTGTTAATAAATCATACATCGTCCTATAAAACTCACAATCTCTCTCCTTATATTCCTCTATCAAATGATCTCCTGCAATTCATGGTATATCATATTAATTTCTGTGTGAATGGTGTACTTAGATTGATGAGTTTCATTAAATATTTCTTCCTTTAATTCTTCAAAGTTAGGTACACATATCCACTTCCAAAATCTTAGTATTTCAGCCTAAATGTTAAAATTAGCTCTCAACTCACTATTCAATTTTCTGGCTATTTTCATGAAGATGGATTATTTATTTGTGTTTTCTTATTCTTTTTAACTACCTCTGATTGTACCTGAAAATACGATAAGATCATATGCATATCTTAAAAATGTATTTTGATGTCACACTCTTTTATGCTATTAATTATCTTCATTTCTTTATCCTTTAAATGAGCCTTCAAATTTGCAATCTTGTGATTCAAGACATTCGCTACTATATTATTTTTTTTTATTGATATTAAATTTTGCAATTATGGTCTTTCAATAGATCCACTCATGTTGTTATCATTAAATCGTGGGTAGGATAATTCTTTTTATAAGTCATTAGTTGCCTCGACCTATCAATAATTACCTTCTTATACTACATTAGTACATTTCCCAGTCCAATCTTAGACACATTGCAATAAACAATATATCTCTCAGATCCTTTTGGAATGGCTTAGATTGAGGTAGTTGTCAAATGGTTTTTTTGATTCCTAAAAACTCTTTTTATAATTCTCGTCCTAATGAATCTCCATCTTCTTTTGTGTTGGGTAGATCATAGGTATCATGATCTTCAAAAGATTTTTCATAAATCTTTGATAATATCCAACCAACTTGAGAAAACTTTGCACTTTCATTACAATTGTCATTTGACTCTAACTTGTCACCACTTTAATCCTTTTTGAATCAATCGAATTGCCCTCTTAAGAAATTACGTGGCCTAGAAAACTTCTCAAGTAAAAATTCACACTTTTTAAATTTGCTATATAATATCCTTTCCCTAAATGTTTACAAGGTGATCTTTAAATAAATCTCATACTTTTCATAGCTTATCGAATATACTAATATATTATTAATGAGGATCACCGCAAATTTATCTAGATAGGATTGAAATATCTGATTTATTAAGTCTATAACGTTGTAGAGGTATTAGTTAATTCAAAAAGTATTACTAAAAATAATGTAATACTATGGGAACTTGCTATATAATGTATTAGTTAATTCAAATTAATGAGGATCTTTAAGTCTATAACGTTGTCTATTATTGACTATGGGAACTTGATGGTTAAGTTATTTAGCTCTTGATAGTTTATTCACAACATTACAGGCCTATCTTTCTTCTTCATAAACAAAGCTACTCCACCCCAGTGTGACACATTTAGTTAAATAAAATCCTTCTCTAACAGCTGTTGTAATTATTTTTTTTAATTCTTTGAACTTCGAAGGTGCCATCATATATGGAGTTTTAGAAACTGACACCAATCCTATCATTACCTTCTTTTCCAACTTAATCTCCCTATTTAGTGGAAACCGACGTAAATATTTTGGAAATATATTTTCAAATTCTCTCACTACTAGAATCTCTTTTGTCGGCATATCATCACTTTTGACGGTGGTAACATATACTAAGTATTTTTGATGCCCACCTTTTATCATATGGCATGCATGAAGGGCAAAAATAATGTAGGTTGGTTCTTTTTGTTTTACTCATTGAAAATAGAAGGGTTCACAATTTAAAATTAAAAACGTACCCTTTTGTGAAAATAATTTACACTAGTATGATAGCATGTCAACTAATCCATACCTAAAATTATATCAAAATTATATATATTTAATAAAATTAAGTATACCACTAATTTAAACCTATTCATCCAAACAATACATGTAGGATATACAATGTTGATTATCAAAGACATATCCACTGATGTTGACACCACTAACAAATTTTCTATAATTCTAGATAGTAATTACAAATAATATACAAATTTAGGAGAAACAAATGAGTGTGTAAACCTTAGGTCTAATAATAGGTGTATGAAAGTCTATAAAATTGGGAGTTCAACTTCTACCAATGAAAGATATGCATTCGCATCCTTAGCTGTCACTGCAAAAGCTTTACCCGAAATATATGACTTTCTAACTATTTGACTCAATGGGTATGGGTAATTTTTGATATATGGCTAAATTGGTTATAGTTGAAACATGTTCCCATTTGCTTACAATAAGGCCTTCTTCCATGTAGTTTTTCACAATGTCGGCACATAGATTTTGTTGTTGCTGACCAAATGTGCCTTAAAGCTCATGTGAGGTCTCGATTTCACATGATAATTTAGAGGTAATTAAGATGATAATAATTAAGATGAGGTTAAATATACATAGGAGGATGAGTTTCGGAAGTAAAAAGATAAGAAATTGGGCTGTTGTATGTTGTTATGTTGCCCAGCAGCATGGCGCCTGCTGTGCGCTCGAGCGGGGTAGTAAGCGCCAAAAATAGAATGAACTTGCCAGCTGCACGCCGTTGGCGCTCGTGTGAGGTAGGGGCGGAGAGCTCATGCCCACCGCACGCCTACCTCACGCTCGAGCATGGGCACGATTTTTGTTCCAGCGACCTAATTTTATTTTTGTTATAAATAGATGGGGAGTGAGAACCAGGGGCACAAAAGCAGAGCAGTGAAGGGAGAAAGAGGAGAAAAAGGAATGGAAGGGATTCTTCACCAATTTCGGTCCGATTAGAGTAAGAAAATCGATAAATCAGGTTGAGGCAAGTGTACCCCTAACTTCGTTTTTCATTTTTATCACTTTTTAATATCTCCACTTTGATATATACGGTCTAAAGCCGTAGTCCCCTAAGTTTTGATACAAATAATGCAAGTTTCTCATAATTTTACCGCTAGATTTTATATTTATGCATGATTATTATGAATTGTGGCTTCGATTTTGTTGTTTGGCTTATATTTTGTGTTTGATTTATATCTGGACGGTTTGCCTCAAACCCTAACTCAAAAATTTGGATATGTTTGGTTCTAAAATTTTGAGAAATGCGATGGACATGTTATTTAACATATTGTTAAATTTGCTGGAAGAATTTTATCTGAGATTTTATAAAAAGCTATACTGTTAAAAATTTTTGAGAGTATTTAGAACTATCTGAAGAATTATTTGTAAGAGTTTGATTGGCCTTTGAGGTATGATAAGTTGAGATTAAGGAAATAAGAATAAGGATACCTTCATTTAAGTAAATTAGTAAGAAATCGGACATAGGATTGTCGTACAGTCAGGTAAGGTTCTCCAACATATTTTAGAACGTTACGGTGGTAATCAAGGATAATTCTGTGATATGTGGTCCGCCTCTCATCGGGGCATTAAATTGGGAGGATAGAAACTTTTGAACTTTGAATTTTGGAAAATAAGAACCTTTAAACTTGGCATTGGATTGTGTGGAGTGAATATAATCTATCTTCAATAATTCATTTTATTGGTTAGTAGGGTCTACTAGTTTGGGTCTCTTCAGATAATAAAGTTGAATTTGAAGAATAAGTGAAGTTTGAAATTGATTTATGATTTTCGACATACTTTTATATCGATTAATGCTTTTATCACTTTTCTATGTGCATTTTTATTCTTTTATAATCCCATGATTTTTCCTCTATTATAATTATATTTTGTGTGAAAATTCATACTTGCTTACTTTTATGGTACATTGTTAGGCTTTGGCTCACCTTGTTTATTTTTGCCCCCTCCAAATGAGATAGTAGAGCTACTGCCTAATGAGTAAGAGTAAAGAAAGGACTAAGTTAAAGAAGTCTTGAAGAGTCCTGAAGTCTCTTAAAGAATTTTTGAAGTTTGATAATAATGAATGTAAATAACTAATTTTGTGGATGAAAATTATGTATTTATAGTCATGGCATGTTATATTTTGTGTTGGGATATTGTTTTTGCTTTCATAGGATTATGTTATGGAATTAGTTTTGCTTCCGTGTTTTGATTTTGGATTTATACAGGTTCCTAGATGTCATCTCTCATTTGAACTTGATATAGTGGATAAGATTGTTGTGTTGAAGCCATAGATAAATATGGTGTTGAATGATCCTGTGTTTGTAATGGGAATGGATGTCGAAATATATATATATATATATATATTTGTATGTTTTGTTCAAGTTGATTGTTTTGATTTTTGTCCAATTTTAGAGGAAACTCTATCCGATTTTTTTATAGATATTTATATTATTTTATTATGGGTATTAGTTTATCTGTTTATTGATGGAGGTTATTAGAGGAAGATAATCCATTCTGTTATAATTGGTATTAGAGAAAAGAGATAACTTAAGATTGATCGATTTTAAAGTGAAAGCTTAGGTTTAAGTTTAAGTAAGAATAGGTTGAGGATAGTTAGGATTAGATAGGGTGTTTAGGTGTTAACCCTTAGGGTAATCTTAATTTATACTGAATGATTGTTAACCCCTTCCTTTAATCTGATTTCTTGAGGTCTATTAATATTGCATTATTTTTGGTTATAGGATGTAAGATGACGAGTAGAAGGGGTAGAAGAAATACCCATGAGAGAGCTAACACTCCCTAGGATCGTGAGGCTAAGTACCTAAACCTATTGGGGAGGATGACGAACATTATAGAGTCAATGGAGTAACGATACAGGGCTCTGGTTCCTGCACAAGAGCCGACCCCTATAAATTTGCTCCGACGGCGTATGATAAGTTCACAACGGAGAGAGCGCTTGAATTTTTGGGAGAACCAGATCCAACAAAAGTGGATATTTAGATTCAAAGGATGAAGAAGATTTTTACGATGATCTAGTGCTCCGATTAAGAAGAGGTCTCTTTTACGTCCTACAAACTAGAAGGAGAAGCCGATAGCTGGTGGGCCATGAAGAAGAAGTCGTTAGGAGTGCCCGGTGATAATATTATTTGGGGTATCCAGAGCTTAAGGTTGAGGTGAATAGGATGTATTTGATGGTGGATTTAGTATTGTTTGATATGTGCAATTTTGATATTATTTTGGGGATAGACTGACTAGCTATATTTCATGCCAATATTGATTATTTTCTAAAAAGGGTGTGCTTTGGTATTCCTAGAGTTGACTCCTTTTCCTTTCAAGGTATTAGAAAGAAGGAGATGCCCGTATTGATTTTCATTTTACATGCCAAACATTTGATGAAAAGTGGGTACCAAACTTATTTAGTGTATGCCAGCACTATTGGGAGTCATAGTATACTAGTTAGAGATATTTTAGTTGTATGTGATTTTGAGGATGTATTTCCTGATGAGTTGCCTGAACTGTCCCCTTATTGGGAAATTAAATTTGAAATTAAGGTTATTCCCAGTACTAATTTGATTTTGAAGGCACCTTATCACATGGCGCCCGCTGAATTGAAAGAGTAGAAGTTACAATTGCATGGATTGTTGGACAAGGATTTTATTAGATCGAGTGTATCTCCGTGGGGTGCACCGGTATTATTTGTAAGAAAGGATGGGTCTTTATGGCTGTGTGTGGATTATCGTGAATTGAACAAAATTATGATTAATAACAAATATCCTTTGCTGTGCATTGATAATTTATTTGACCAGTTACAGGGGTCTCGGGTGTTTTTCGAGATTGATGTGAGATTCAGATATCACCAGTTGAGGATAAAGCAGGAAGATGTGGCCAAGACAGCCTTTCGGATGAGATACTGCTACTACGAATTTCTTGTTATGCCATTTGGTCTTATAAACACTTCTACTATTTTTATGGACCTAATGAATCAGATGTTCCGATCATATCTGGATAAGTTTGTGGTGATATTTATTAATGATATTCTGAAATATTCTAAAGGTCATAGGGAGCATAAAATTCATCTAAGGATTGTAGTCCAAGTGTTTTGTGAAGAAAAGTTGTATGCTAAATTGAAGAAATGTGAGTTTTGGTTGGAGGAGGTGATATTTTTGGGGCATATAATTCGAACGGAGGTGTTGCTATAGATTAAAAGAAGGTAGAGGCCGTTATTAACTGGAGTAGACCTACATCGGTGACCAAAATCAGGAGCTTTCTCGACATGGCAGGATATTATAGGAGATTTGTAGAGAATTTTTTGCGGATTGGTATACCTTTGACTCAGTTGGCGAAGAAAGAGGCCAAATTTAATTGGACTGAACAATGCGATTAGAATTTTTAGGAATCGAAGGATTGCCTAACGACTGCTCTAGTGTTGACTATTTCGGAGGGATCGGTTGAAATGTATTGTGACGCCTTCAAGGCGGGCTTGGATTGTGTATTGATGTAAAATGAGAAGGTAGTGGCTTATGGGTCTAGACAGCTGAAGGTACATAAAGAGAACTATTCAACTCATGAACTGGAATTAGCGTCAATCGTATTTGCCTTGAAGATTTGGAGACATTATCTTTATAGTGAGAACTTTTTTATTTATTTTAACCATAAAAATTTAAAGTAATTGTTTTTGCCAAAAGAGCTTAATATGAGGCAAAGGAGATGGGTTGATTTCCTGAAGGATTATTACTGTGAGATTCAATATAAGCCAGGAAAAGCTAATGTAGTTGCCGATACTTTAAGCCGCTGATCAGGCTATGTGGTGAGGTTGCAGATTAAGCAGTTTGAAATGTTGGATTATTTGAAACAATGTGATATCCAACAGTACATTTGAGATAATTGGATGCTTTTATCGTACCATCAGATTCAGCCAGAGGTGATAAATAAGGTTAAGGAGAAGTAGGTAAATGATTCCTTCCTTATGGATATTGTGGGGGATTTAAATAAGAACTCCAGAATTGATTTTAATGTCTGAGCTAATAGAGTATTGAGATTTAGAGATCGTTTGTGTGTACCGAATGATAAGGAGTTGAAGGAGAAAATCTTGAATGAAGCTCACCGATCCCAATATATGATTCATTCGGGGACGAATAAAATTTATTAGGATTTGAAAAAGATATTTCGGTGGATGAACATGAAGAGAGATATTGTGACTTTTGTTGAGAAATGTCTTGTGTATCAAGAATTAAGAGTTAAAAGGAAAAAGCCATCTAGGTTATTGCAGCCGATGCTAATTTTGAGTTGAAAATGGGAAGATATCGTAATGGTTCTTGTGTCAGGCTCATCAAGGACTCCGAAGAACCATGGCACCATTTAGGTTATTATTGATCGGCTGACTAAATTAGCTCATTTTTTGGCAATCAGGATGACATACTCCTGTGACAAGTTGGCCAGTTGTATATGAATGAAATTGTTAGACTCCATGGCGTGCCTGTAACGATTGTATCTGATCGAGACCCGCGCTTTGTCTCCAAATTTTATAAGAGTCTGCATAAAGAATTGAGGATGGAATTGAAGTTTAGTATGGCGTGTCACCCCAAGACTGACGGTCAATTAGAATGTACAATTCAGATTTTCGAGAATATGTTAAGGGCATTGGTATTGGATATGAAGGGAAATTGGGATAATTATCTGGTCCTGATGAAATTCGCCTACAATAACAGTTATCAAGTGAGTATAGGCACCAATTGAGGCATTATATTGGAGGAAATGTAGATCGCCAATACATTGGGAGGAAATCAGAGATAAGAGAATCTTGGGCTCCAAAATTATGAAGGAAATAATGGAGAAGATTAAGCTAATTCACGAAAAATTTAAGGTCGCTCAGAATAGACAGAAAAGCTACGCAGACAAACGAAGATTGGCGCTGAAATTTATGGTGGGTGATTATGTCTTTTTGAAGGTATCACCGTCTAACGGGACGTTTAGTTTGGGGTGAAAGGAAAACTAAAACCGCATTTCATTGGCCCTTTTGGAATTTTGGAGAGGATTTGGGAGGTGGCTTACAGATTGGCATTACCACCTAATTTTGCAGATGTCCACGATATATTTCATGTATCAATATTTTGGAAGTATGTTCACGATCCCACGCATTTTATTGAGTTTGAGCACTTGACAATTGACAAGGATTTATCCTACATTGCGGAGCCGGTGTGGATTTTGGATTAGAAGGATCAGAGGTTGCGTACGAAGATGATTCCCTTGGTGAAAATTTTATGGAAGAATCATTCACTTGAGGAAGTTACATGGGAGCGTGAAAAAGAGATTAAGAGCAAATACCCCAATTTATTTCTTGAGGTATGTAGTCTCATTAAATTTTGAGGATGAAATTCCTATAAGTAGAGGAGAGTTGTGAGGTCTCGATTCCAAAATATTATAATTTAGAGATAATAAAGATAATAATAATCAAGATGAGGTTAAATATACGTGAAAAAATGAGTTTCGGAAGTAAAAAGATAGGAAATTGGGTTGCTGTATGCTGCTATGCTGCCCAGCAGTATTGCGCCTGCCGTGCGCTCAAGCGCGGTAGCAGGCATCAAAAATAGAATGAACCCCCTGCTGCACACTGCCAGCGCTCGAGTGAGGCAGGGGCCAAGGGCTCTTGCCCGTTGCACGCCTGCCGCGTGCTCGAGCATGGGAGCAATTTTTGTTTTAGCGACCTAATTTCGTTTTTGTTATAAATGGAAAGGGGAGCGAGAATCAGGGGCACAAAAGCAGAGCAGCGAAGGAAGAAAGAGGAGAACAAGGAAGGGAAAGGATTCTTCGCCAATTTCGGTCTAATCATAGTAAGAAAATCGATAAATCAGGTTGAGACAAGTGTACCCCAAACTTCATTTTTTATTTTTATCGCTTTTTAATCTCTCCACTTTGACATTTATGGTCTAAAGCCCTAGTCCCCTAAGTTTTGATACAAATAATGCATCTTTCTTATAATTTTATGGCTAGATTTTGTGTTTATGCATAATTATTATGAGCTGTGACTTCGATTTCGTTGATTGGCTCATGTTTTATGTTCGATTTATATCTGGACGGTTTGTCTCAAACCCTAACTCAAAAATTTAGATATGTTTGGTTCTAAAATTTTGAGAAATGTGATGGACATGTTATTTGACATATTGTTAAGCTTGTTGAACGATTTTTATCCAAGATTTTATAAAAAGATATACTGTTAAAAATTTTTGAGAGCATTCAGAACTATTTGAAGGATTATTTGTAAGAGTTTGGTTGGCCTTTGAGGTATGATGAGTTGTGATTAAGGAAATAAGAACAAGGATACCTTCAATTAAGTAAATCAGTAAGAAATCGGACGAAGGACTGTCGTATAGTCAGATAAGGTTCTCTGGCATGCCTTAGAATATTACGGTGGTAATTAAGGATAATTTCGTTTATGGAGTGACACGTGGTCCATCTCTCCTTGAGGCGTCAAATTGGGAGGATAGAAATTTTTAAACTTTGAATTTTGGGAAATGAGAACCTTTAAACTTTGACCTTGGATTGTATGGAATGAACATAATCTATCATTGATTATTCACTCCCTCGGCTAGTAGGATCTATTAGTTTGGGTCTCTTCAGATAATAAAGTTGAATTTGAAGAATAAATGAAATTTGAAATTGATTTATGATTTCTGACATGCTTTTATATTGATGCTTTTCTCACATTTCTATGTGCATTTTTGTTCTTTGATAATCCCATGACTTTTCTTCTATTGTAATTATATTTTGTATGAAAATCCACAATTGCATACTTTTATGGTACCTTACTAGGTTTTGATTCATCCTGCTTGTTTTTGCCCCATTCAGATGAGAAAGTAGAGCTGCTGTCTAATGAGTAAGAGTAAAGAAAGGATTTAGTTAAAGAAACCTTGAGGAGTCCTGAAGTTTTTTGAAGAATTTTTGGAGTTTGATAATAGTGAATGTAAATAACTAATTTTGTGGATGAAAATTATATATTTATAGTCATGACATGTTATATTTTATGCTGGGATACTGTTTTTGCTTCCGCAGGATTATCTTATGGAATTAATTTTGCTTTTGCATTTTGATTTTGGATTTGTACAGGTTTCTAGATGACATCTCTTGTTTGAACTTGATGTAGTGGATATGATTGTTGAGTTAGAGCCATGGATAAATATGGTGTTGAATGATCCTGTGTTTGTAATGGGAATGGGTGTTGAAGTATATATATATATATATGCATGTTTTTTTTCAGGTTGATTATTTTGATTTTTGTCTAATTTTAGACGAAATTCTACTCGATTTTCTATAGATATTTATATTATTTTATTATGGGTATTAGTTTATCTGTTTATTGATGGAGGTTATTAGAGGACGATAATCCGTTCCGTCACAACTCAACTTTTGCATTCGTCCCCTTATTATGTGACTTAAACCTTTCGTGAGATTCTCCTAATTTTGAAGTTTGGCCTTGAAGGTTTGCACTATTTTCCTCAAATAATTTCTCACTCTTTAGCTTTTACTTGCACAGCAAGGTCTAATCCATAATTTCTTTGTATGTCCTCAATCTCAAAGTCACCAATTACTTCCAAATGATATCCTACAACTATTGTAAAAATTTTCTTACTCTTCTCATCTTGTCTATCATCATGTGTAGACTATAATGAACCAATTCGATAAATTTGGTGTCATACTCCACCTTGGTTCTGTTCCTTTTTCATAAATTGGTGAACTAATTCTCCTTCTGTTCCCACAAACTTTGTGGGAAAGTACTTATCTAATAATGTCTCCAAAAATACATTTCATGAAATTTACTTGTTCTATAATTCTAAAATTCTCTTATTCATCGTCCACCACTGATTTACCTCTCCATTTAATTTGTACGAGGCAAACTTACTTTGTCCTTCTTCAGGCAGTTGATTACTTCAAAGACCTTCTCAATGTGTTGGATCTATATCTCTACCTTTATCGAATATGGATCACCTAAAAACATTGGCACCCACTCATTTGTAAATTGATCATAGGCCATCAAAGCGATTCTTGGATTCACCATAGCTGGCTATGGATTTGGCTGCCTTTGGACCATCCAATCTATCACTTCTGCATCATTTCCATTATCGCAAGATATTCTTCCTCCCTATCAGAGCTTAGTACACATTGTCCAGCAAACATTTTTGGTACCTATTATGATATAATTAATTATTTTAATTTTTTAAATCGATTAATATATTTTCTTTACAATTTTCTCTAATATCACTTTATCTGTCACATCTCTAATTTTAAATTCAATTTTCTTTATTTCAAAAGTTGTAACTAATTTAAAATAAGAGTCTAATAATTTAATACTAAAAATTAATTATTTAATTAATCGATATAGACCTAAACCAAATGTTGGGATGAGAACATGCAACAATACTGTTAAATGGCCCGAATAGTTATTAAATATCTAAATATAAGATCTAAGAGCCACACCCGAAAATGGTTTTAAAAGTTGACGACGGATTGATTTGAACCTTAAGTAATGAAAAAGTTTCTTAATTAAACTCAAAGTATCCAATAATAATTTTAATTTTCATCAGCCCAAACAAAAATTGAAACCCAAATTGAAAGTGCAAATTTAAACCATTGAATTATATTTAATCGTATGGAATACCCAAAAAACTATTCTTCATAAAGCCTTCCCAAGATCCAAAAATACTTACAATTTCATCTAGGCTTACTAATAAAAAAAAAAAAGGTAAACAGTGGCAAAAATATGCCCAAGGTATAGCAAAGTATGAATAAATTTTTATATATATAGATATACCGAACGAAACATGTTGAACATGATAATTATGATCAAAAGTTAAAATGCCTATAATATCTAATTTTAGTAAAGCATTCGTAAATTGTATATAAATATTAAAATATCTATCATGCCAATAATTGTATAAATGTAAAATCATGCTAAACTCGTGCAAATATTTGCGAATATAATTCTTTAGAAATCATGGACGAATAATAATATGAACATACTAAAAATCTTCAAACTTATAATAATCAATAATTGGTGAAGATATCACCAATAAGGGTTGAATATCGAAATTTGGGATATGATTATTTTCACATAGCCAAAGGCTATATGCCATTATTCATGACTTGTGTATGGGTAGACTACATATTATTCCTTATAGTTGGGCTCAAATACTATTTTTATTACTCGTGAATATTAGATTTGACTTTTAATTTATAAATAATATATTAGGATATATCTAAATTTATTCTTTTAATTATCTATAATAGTAATTATTTAGTTAAAAGTGAAAACTCTATACGAAATATAAATATAAGTACTTTTTCTCAAGTTGGAGAAATAATTTACTCATCAAAATTAAAGTAGAGTTTTCTTTAATTTATTTTTCAAATATATGATGTGTAGGAACGATGGTATAGAATTTATGACATGCAAAAATATAAATATGAAAATTAGTAATATGCAAGACCATTTATACTAAAATTTTTAAATTTAATTATAGTCTATATAAATTTAAGACATTAGCTTTCTAAAATTTTATTAAATGGGAATAGATAAGTAAAATTAGTTAGAGTAAGTAATTACCATATATACAAGTATTTGGATATAAATATTTAGGTATTTTAGAAAAGATCAGTAATAAAAATTTTTTTAAATATATTTATTTTTACTTAAATTTTCTAAAAACTAGATTATTGCTCTTTAATTTTAAGTTCTTCATTCTCTCTATTCTTCTCTCTCTCTCCCTTCTCTTCACATCTCTTCTCTCAAATTTGCCTAGGAAATAAAATTGGCTATAAGACTTATTTATAACAAATTGGTGTATGTGTGCTGGTTAGGCACAACTTATGTGCAGAGGTGAAAGTTATGCTGCATATAAGTATCTAACAGATATGCATTAGGCGTCGATATTTTGACCTAAATGTGTACGAGCACCTATTGTGTACACCTCAAACACAAATACTATGTTGAAAAAAATGCTTATGAGTGGGTCAAACACGCATTAAGATCATTTGGGCCTAAATAATTTGTAACTCAAAATCGCAGTTAATCTTAAACATTTATTAATTTATTTAATTTTAGTATCATTAAAATAATTATTAAGATTTATAACTTATATTATGTCTCAAGATACTTTGGGGTGAAAATATATAAAAAAAATAATAACTTATCTATATCACATGAGTTATATCGGTTAATAGCTGTATAGGTGACCGACGAAAAGTACCATAACATGGCACTAAACTATTGCCTTTGATGTGGAGCGCCCAAGCCTTCCACTCTTGGAGCTTTCTACTGACTCTGGCAAATAGATCTAAAAATGTACACAATTTTTTTTTTTTTGTACTTTTTTTTTTCACTTTAATCATCAACTTTTATTTTTAATATAAATTTATTATCTGAAAAAAAAATTGATCTCGTTTTGGTAATTTGAAAGAGATTAAGAAATTGAAAATATTTTTGATATTTTTTATCTTTAAATATATTTATATCTGATGCATATTTGGATCCGACGTCGAATAGATTTGGATTCGTCTAGATTATTTGACCCAACTCCATTCACTGAGTTCGAATCCCATACACCACTAAAATGAATAAAAGGTCAGCGTGTCGGAGGGATGCTGTCCCACTGAAAACACTCCGACACTCAAGTCAGTAAAGCCTTCTAAGTAGGGAAGGTAAACTAGAAAGCAAGAGAGGGAGAGAGCAAATTGATCGATCAGGAGTGTTGGCTTGTCAAGAACGTGAGCTATTGCTTCCTACTCACAGAGAGCGCGAGGAAGCGGAGTCCCGAAAGTATGGAAGCTTCGTGGAATGATTCTCGGAAAGCCGAATGGGGCTCCAGGAATCTGGAGGCCTTTGGCGGGATTGGAGGACGAAAGCTTGAATAGAGAGGAAGAGATGGCGGGCCTCTGTCCAATACTCTGTAAGCATTCGTGAGCATTGTGTTAGTCAGAGCTTGCGTTGTCTAAGTAAGAGTTTGCCTTGTGTGGATCGGTGTATGCATACCCTGAGTGAGAGGTTTAGGGTTTACTCAAAGGATGGTAGAGTGATCTTCCTTGGTTGGAAGGCGTGATCCTCTACGTTATTCTAGTTGGCCTTCCTTCTACAGGGAGGTGCCAGTTGCTAAACTGGCTGAGATTGCTTCCTTCTATGGCGGTCAGCGGCTTTTCAAGTTGCTCACCTTCCTTCTATGTATTTTACCGTTGGAGAGCCCTAGTTGGCAGGAGATTGAAAAAATCTGGTGCCGTCCTCATGGGAAGGGCGTTGATTTTTTCAATATCCTTTTTGGGTGCTCGCTGAGATCGTGGAAGGTGCTGAAAGAGCCGTTGCTGGTCATTTGCTGGATTGTGGGCTCAAGTGGGCCAGGTCCGTAAAAAGCCTTTTTGGGCCTGCCGTTATAGTGGATCCGGTCAACGCTTGAGTTGATCGTCTGTACGCGAGTTGGCCGTCTGCTGAGGTGTGGACGGTCAACGCTGACGTTGACTGTCTTGGGCCTTACAGGATTTGGGCCTGCGTCTCCTGTTGGGCCGTTTTTAAGTTGATCGTCCAGTAGGCCATTTTGGGCCTTTGTTGACCTTGGACTAGCCCATATTCCGGCGTACCCATTGCTAGCCCCCATGCCTGTGGCAAGAATTCTGGCCTCCGGTATGTTTATGATGGGATGCCCCTCACTGCCCTTCGTCGTTTGAGGATCCCGAAGGATTCTATGAAAGGCGGAGAGGGAAGTTGGAGCTGCTGACTGTCCTTGGTCCGTTCGGAAAAAGAATGTTGACCGGAGCTATTGACCGTCTTTGGTCAGTTCCAGAGAAGAATGTTGACTGGAGCTGTTGACCATCTTTGGTCAGTTTCGAAAATGTTGACCGGAGCTGTTGACCGTTTTTGGTCAGTTCCGGAAAAGAATGTTGACCGGAGCTGTTGATCGTCTTTGGTCAGTTCCAGAAGGCTTTCTGCGAGCCCTGATTGACGTGTGGACATCAGCCGGCTTGCAGGCCAAAAGTAGACACGCGCCTTCTTTTGGTTGGGCGGATATCCAGGCCATTAATGCGTTGGAGATTTGCCTTTTGAAGGGCCAAACATGGATGCGACACGTGGTAGGACTGATGGCGTCCTTTCTGAGGGGTTTTAAGGCGTTTTGCCATTCAAGTTTCCCTCCACGCTTTGAAATTCTTCTACGCCTCCTTGCTTCATCTTCTTCATCTTTGACTTTGCTTCTCCAAGAAACCCTAACCCTTTCTACAAGCCATGGCCTCCGTTGCCGACATCGCCTCCGTCCTTAGAGAGGGTGACGTAAAATAGTTATGCGTTGAGTTCAATATCCCGAAGGATATTGCATGGAGGGTCCCGGGCAAGGACGACAGAGCTTTCTCTCCACCGGCAGGGCACATCACGATATATGAGGCCCATCTGAGGAGCGACCTCCGTCTTCCTCTGCCAGATGGCTTGCTGTCCGTCCTGCAAACCCTACGAGTCCCAATTTCTCAACTTCACGCCAACGCTGTACGGTATATCTGTACCCTCTGTATTTTCCTTCGTAAACATTCTAAGCGGCTGAGGATGCCGACGGTGAAGGGGCTTTTCAAAATAAACTAGGGAGACGAATGGATATCACTCGTCCCCCGTTCTGGCCTAAAAATAAACACAGCCATTTACGACTCGCTCAAGAATTGGAAGAACCGGTTCTTTTTCGTGAGCGTGGGGGTGACCTGGTCCCTTGCGAAGGACTGGGGCAAGGTACCGGAGGTGTATACTAGGACGCCGTCTGTGGAGGAGACGGCGTCCTTAGAGTGGTTAACCAAACTAATCAAAGACCACCTCTTTGACTTCAAGAGGGACTTCTTGGTCTCTAGGGCAGAGACCAAGAAGGTGAACTGGGGACCGCCTTCCTCGATTTAAAAGCCCAGGCCGCCGGCAAGGATGATGCAACCAGAGGACTCCAAGGGTCTGCTCATCTGTATCCGCCCCACAGATGAAGGTTTCATTGGCCCGTTGCCTAAGAAGGTGTTAGCAACGCCTTTGTCGTTGTCGTCTTGCCCCGATAACATCACCGCCGGGATCTGCAGCGGCCTTGGTAGTACCACGGGCATGGAAAGGACCTTCAAAGACCTGCTGGTGGCCGTGGGAGAAAATATCATCTTGGCGCAGCTCGCGCCGCAGGCGACTCCTCGAGCGGTGCAGACAGAGTCCTTCACGGAGCCCACCTATGAGCCAGTGGTGGAGGCACAGGGGCCAGTGGTGGAGGCACAGGAGCCATCCATTGGCTCTCCAGTCGTGCGGACTCCTTCTGTGGAGCCAACGGTGGAGTTTGATCCTTCGGCAGCTGGTGCGGAGGCTGTTGTCGGAGAGCCTGCGGTTGCTATTGACGACATTGATGAAAGGCTGCTGGATGAGATCCTGAAGGAGGCTGCCACCAGCTCGGCTCAAGAGGACGTCGCTCCTAGTCCACAGTCGCTTGGGCCAGGTCTGGAGCTTGGGCCCGTGAGGAGAGTTTGGGAGGTATGATTCTTGGTGATGGCTTTCGCATACTTTCTCATTTCCTGGATTTCTAACTTGTTATCTGTTTGTCTTTTGTGCAGTCGAGGAAGTTGGCTGCTACCATCATCAAGGCGGTGGAGCAGCGTGATCGGGTGATCGCCGATAGGGAGGCGAAGATCGCCTGGCTGAATGCCAGGCTGGCTGCTTTGGGGGGAGAGCACCGTGTGGAGATTGCTACCCTCGAGACTGTCCTGGCGGAAGTGAAAACGGAGAATGCCAACTTGAAGGCCGAGGTTGCTTGTTTGAAAGAAGAGAGTGATCAAGCCAAAGCGCGCATCAATTGACTTGCCTGGCAAGTAGCAACCTTGGAGAATGATTTGAGTCTCGGTATCCGTCCCCCACGAGGTTGAGGGTATGATGCACGCGCGGCCGTCGGAGGATGTCAACATCAGTTGGCGTATTGTGCGGTTTGTGAATCTCGGCTTCCCCGTTGACCTCATAAATCTAGCCAACAGAGCGGCGCAGCATAGAGACGACCTCGTGGGGGAGCCCTGTGACAGTCAAAGGCCTCCGCCGCCCCCGTAGCCTCTTATGTTGTACATTTTTGGGACCTCCCTTATATTTATGTATATAAGATGTAACTTGTAATACATTCGAAAGCAATAAAATGAAAGTTTTTTTTTAACTTTGTGTCCATTTGCCTTTACTGCTGTTGTGTTTGCATTCTTGTTACATTGGACGGTCAACTTGGTTGGCCGGTTGCCATTGTTGTGCTGCCTAAGGAGTGAGGTCCTTAGGCTTTGCAGGTAGTTGTGTTAACCAGTCTGGTGACGTTGCCCAAGTGCTGACTTGGGCGGCCAACGTTGGAGAAGGATGCTTCTCCCTCCGACCGTCCCTGATTGATCACGCTATCTCCTCATAGAGGAGGTCGTTGCGTGTGCTTGCGTAAGCCCCTAAGATTTTGACCGTTATCGGGCCACTTGGATGACCAAGGTTTAGATACGACCACTGATGGGCCATCTGGATGATCAGGGTTTAATACGACCGCCAACGGACCGCTCGGATGATTGAGGTTCATATTAGACTGCTTATGGGCCACCTCGATGACCAAGGTTTATATTAGACTGCTTTCAGGCCACCTGGATGACCAAGGTTTAAATACGATCACTAATGGGCCACTCGGATGACCGAGGTTCATGTTCGACCACTTATGGGCCGCCTGATGACCCGGGTTTATTAACGAGAGGGTGGGACCCTCCCGACTTAGGGATAGTCTAGGTCGGGTAACCTACAAAGCAAACACATATATATGCACATAGGAGGGGTAGACAGTATGCTAAGTAAACACTTATTTGACAAATTTAAAACAAGCAAGCAAATGCACATACACACAATAATGCAAATGCGTACCTATGCCTTCTACTGGAAGTAGCGTCTGAGGTAGATTACGTTCCAAGTTTGCGGAACCAGCTTCCCGTCCTGGCTCCGGAGCTTGGAGGCTCCGTTTCGCAGGACAGTAGAGACGAGGAAAGACCCTTCTCAATTAGGGGAGAGCTTATTGCGGCCGACCAGCTTGCTTGTGGCTTCGACGCCTCGTAGGACCAGGTTTCCAATATCGAATCGTCGTGCCTTAACCTTTTTATTGTAGTATCGGGCAATCCGATGTTAGTAGACCGCTGTCCGTACTCTGGCGGCGTCGCGGGCTTCCTTTAACAAGTCTAGGTGCTCCCTGATTTTTTCGGAGCTAGCCAGTGGGTCGAAGGACTCCACCCTAAGACTTGGAAGCCTGATTTCGACCGGGATTACCACCTCAGTCTAGTAACAGAGGCCTCAGCCCTGATTTCGAAGGTCGTCTAGCGCGTTGGTTCCTTTGGGGTTGTTCGATAAGACCAGAGAATAGAGGGGAGCTCGTCCGCCCAGGAGCCCTCTGCGTCCTCCAGCTTAGTTTTTAACCCGTGTAGCAGCGTTCGGTTCGTGACCTCCACCTGTCCATTCGCTTGGTGGTACGCCACCGAAGTGTGAACCAGCTTGATGCCAAGGCTGGTGCAATACCTGGTGAATCGTTTTCTCGAGAATTAGGTCTCGTTGTCGGTCACAACAACCTCAGGGATGCCGAATCTACAAATGATGTTCTGGTGGAGGAATTCTAGGGCGTTATGCTCTTTAATTTTTGCCAGTGGGATGGCCTCGACCCACATGGTGAAGTAGTCGATGCCCACGATGATGAACTTCCTTTGCCTCGTGGCAATGGGAAACAGACCGAGAAGATCGAGCCCCTATTGCGCGAAGGACCAATGAGCCTGAAGGATCTTCAAATCCACGGACGGTTAGCGGTGAAGGTTGCTGTGAAGCTGGCAGCTTTCACATTTCTTCACAAACTCAAGCGCGTCCTTTTTCATCGAGGGCAAGTAGTAGCCCTGACGTATGACCTTGAAGGCTAAGTTTTTTCCACCAATGTGTGATCCGCAGATCCCGAGGTGGACTTCGCCTAAAGCGTAGTCAGCATCTTTGGGAGTTAGGCATCGGAGGTATCAGGTCGAGTAGCCACGACGATATAACCGTCCGTCAACCGCAGCATACTAGCTGGCCGTCTTCCTGATCCGTTTGTCCTTCTCCGCGTCCTCTGGCAATGATCCATCAGCTAGATAACTAATGTAAGGCGTCATCCAGTTTTCCGCTTTGAAAATCTGAATTGCTTCTTATTTCTCGATGCTGGGAGCATTTAGGATCTCCCGCATGTCCTTCGAGTACTGTTCCGAATTTTCGGCTGCAGCGTCTCTGGCCAGCTGGTCCGCCTTCCAGTGTTCAGTTCGGAGAATATGAACCAGGGTCAGCTTATCGAAACCCTGGGTGGCCTCCCTTGCCTTTGCCCAATATTTGGCCAGGTGAGGGCTGTTTGCCTCAAAGCCTCCATTAACCTGGTTAATGATTAGCTCGGAGTCGCTATAAACTTCTAGTCTCTTGGCAGAGCATTCATTGGCTAACCGCAATCCGGCTAATAGGGCCTCGTACTCAGCAACGTTATTGGTTGTCGGGAAATTAAGCCTACGAGAGTATTTCACCTCAAACCCGTCGGGGGTCGTAAGGACCACTCTAGCATCACTGCTCGTGTCCGTAGACGATCTGTCCACGTGGAGTATCCATTCCGAAACTCCGTCAAGCAGCTCTATGCTTTCTTCGGGCTGTTCCTTGAGAACTGGGGTTGTAGTTTCAACGATGAAATCAGCCAGCGCCTGCGCCTTTACAGCAGGCCTGGGTTGAAATTCGATGTGGAACTCTCCTAACTCGATAGCCCATTTTACCAACCGCCCAAAAACGTCGGGATTCTAGAGTATGCTTTTCAGAGGCTGGTCCGTGAAGACCACTATTCGGTGGGCCTGAAACTAGAGCCTTAACTTCCGCGCGGAGAATATAAACTCCAAGGCTAGTTTTTTTGCGCGCGAGTAGCGGGTCTCTGGGCCGGTCAACGTTTTACTCATGTAGTAGTCCTGGCGCATGAGAACAGAACTGAGAGATACCTTCGACACCGCCAGGTAAAGGTATAGTTTCTTTCCGCCCTTGGGTTACACTTACAACGGCGGGCTGGCCAGATACCTTTTCAGTTCATCGAAGGCTGTTTGGCAGTCTGCCATCCATTGAAACCCGTTGGATTTTGTCCCTCTAAGGGCCTCGAAGAAGGGCTGGTACTTGTCGCCAGATTTTGTAAGGAAGCGGGACAGTGCTGCCAATCATCCAGTCAATCACTGGACGTCCTTTATGCTCCGTGGTGGAGCCATGTCGGCGAGAGCCTTGATCTTCTCTGGGTTTGCCTCAATCCTCCGTTAGGAGACGATGAAACCCAAGAATTTGCCAAAGGCTGCTCCGAAGATGCACTTAGCCGGGTTCAACTTCATGTGATGCTTACGGAGCACCCCGAACGACTTTGCTAAGTCGCGAATGTGGACGCCAATGACCTTGCTCTTAACGAGCATGTCGTCGATGTAGACCTCCATGTTGTGATCAATCTGTTTTTTGAACATTTTGTTGATCAGCTGTTGGTAGGTTGCTTCTACGTTTTTCAGTCTGAAAGGCATCACTTTGTAGCAGTAGGTGCCATGATTAGTCATGAATGAGGTGTGTTCCTCGTCCTCTAGACTCATTCGGATCTGATTGTAACTCGAATAGGCGTCCATGAAACTTAGCAGTTCATGTTCGGCTGTCGAGTCAACCAGCAGGTCGATCCTGGGCAAGGGGAAGCTATCCTTTGGGCAGGCTTTGTTAATGTCAGTAAAATCGATGCACATCCGCCATTTCTCGTTGCTCTTTTTCACCAGGATGACATTAGAGAGCCAGTCTTGGTAGTGGACTTATCTAATGAAACTTGCGTCCAACAACTTCTTCACCTCCTCTCGGATGGCGATCAGTTTCTCAATGGAGTGATTTCTCCGCTTCTGTCTGACGGGTTTTCGGCAAGGATCCAGCCCCAGCTTATGGACTATCACCTCTGCTGAAATCCCAGGCATGTCGGCTAGAGTCCATGCGAAGAGGTTAGAATTTCGTCATAGGAACGTGATCAATTCATTGCGCAGTGGTCCGGTAAGTGAGCCGCCGATCTGTACATACTTTTTTGGTTTCTCTGAGTCCAGTGGGACTAGATCCGTGGCTTCACCGGACTACGCCTTCTGAAGGGTTGTCTCGTCTTGATGGTCGAGTTTCCCAACTATTCTAGCGCTGCCGCTAGGGGCAACCTGAGACATGTAACAGGTTTGTCCAGTAACTTGGTCACCAAGCACCTCTCCTAGACCGTAATGCATTGGGAATTTCATCTTGAGGTGCGGAATCGAGGTGACCGTCCCAAATATTGTCAAGCAAAGTCTGCCCAGTATGGTGCTATACACAGAGGGTAGGTCAACCACTAGGAAGGTGTGTGTTCGGCTTGCTGTTTTCGGATACGTACCCAAGGTGACCTCCAATTGGATGGTCCCTTGAATAGGCATAGGCTTGTTGTCGAGGCCGTACAATGGGCCTTCGGCAGGTTTTAGTTGATTCTTTTTTAAGCCTAGTTTGAAGATCGCATCCAAGTGAAGCAAATATTTAGAACTTCCATTATCGACGAACATTCTCTTTAGCTGGTAGTCGACACTACCATTCAAAATGAGTGCGGATATGAGGGGATCAGCATGGGGGGATATTACATGAGTTAAATCATCATTGTTGAAGCTAATGGTGTTGTCAATCGTTCGTTGCTTCTTCATCCTAGTTTGCTGTTCCTCGCCGCCAGCTAGGTTCTTAGCAGGTCGGGTGGTGATCATATTAACCACCCCTACTGTAACCCGATTTTGGGGAGGAGACTGCTCCTGCCCCTCTCGGCCAGCCACTCCAGAGCTCTGTCCGGAGCCCCTGACGAACTTGGTGAGGTGTCGTCTACGAATCAACTCCTCGATCTCCCTCTGCAGCGTCTTACAGTCTTCAGTTGAATGCCCACCAGAGCGGTGGAAGTCGCAGTACTTCAACTGGTTTCCAGAGTCCTTCTTTAGTGGTTTTGGCCACTTCAAGAACTTCTCTCCGCGGATTTGCTTGAGGATGTTCGAGCGCGTGTCCATCAGAGGCGTGAAGATGGTGGGCCTGTAGTCTCTGCGTTCCAAGGGCCCAATCCTATGTTGCTTCCGACGGGAGTGATTACTGCCACCGTACTTCCTTTTTTCCTCTCCAATGAATGAACAAGGCTGATCTGCTCGCACTGGACATTTTGCCTCGTTGGCCTCCTCTGTTGCAGCGTAGGCTCGGGTGATGGACTCCGCTTCCGGGAAGGTTTGGAGATTCTTGTGGGCCAGGTTTTTGTCTGCCCAGTTTCATCTCCTCCGTGATCTGGGGAATCTGTCTGGCCTCTGCCACAAAGCGGTCCAGGAAGCGCCGTGGGTTCTCTCCTGGCTTCTGCTTGACGTGGGAGAGGTGCCACAGCTGCTTCTCTTCCCGTCGGCTCGAGGCGTACTGAGCCGGGAAGAGATCTGTGAGTTCCCGAAAGCTGCCGATGGTGCCTGAAGAGAGGTGATGGAACCAGATTCAAACATCTCCCTTCAGTGTGAGAGGAAAGCAGTGACAAATCGCTGAGTCTTCCAACCCTTGTAGACTCAGATGGGTGCGGAAGTGATCTAAGTGATCAACCCAATCACTGCTCCCATCGTTTGAGTCAAAGGAAGGCATCTTGAACTTGGTGGGCAGTGGACGGTTCAGGATCTTCGCTGTGAAAGGAGATCTGTCCAAGTCGATAGCATGTTCCTCATCTTGGAACACGCGGTTTCAAATTTTATCCACTCGCGGCTCTGCGTGAGTGGCGTTTGTAGATCTCTTGGAGTTGATGCAAGCCTCAACTCCATCTTGTCCCTGGAGGGTCCAGCAGCCGATTCGCTACAGCCTCCAGCGGACCTGGCAGTTCTGGAGGCTCGCTCCTGGACCGTGTTCCCTTTTACTGCCAGAGAGTATCGGGGATTTTTTCTCTCCGGACTTTCTTGTTGAGTTGTGCTCCCGGTGTTTTTCAGGCCTGTTCTGGCCAGGAACACGTGAGGAGGCTGGGACTAGATTGTTCTTGGATCTCTCGGGCCTTTTGACCGGCTTCTTTTTCCTCTGGTCATCCTTTTTGGTGGCCGGCATAGGAACGGCTGCAGGAGTAGCTGCCTGCTGTCGTTGCTCGTTTTGAGTGTAGAGCATTTGGAGCAGACAATTGTTGGCCTGCGCCCATTGTCCCGTTGACCGTGGTACCAACAGCGTGGTCCTGATCGGGATAAATGATGTCTCTAGTGGGATCGCTAGCTTGGGCTCTTGTGTTCACCATTGCGAATAAATCAGAATCAGACGGTGACAAAAGAGCGTTATGCAGAGTAGTGGTTGGCTTTTGCAAGCGTTTTCTACATACGGGGCCAATGATGTGTACCTGGATCCGACTTTAAATATATTCAGATTCGTCTTGATTATTTGACTCGACTCTGTTCACTGAGTTTGAATCCTGCAGATCACTAAAATGAACAAGAGGTCAGTGTATCGGCGGGATATTATCCCACCGAAAACACTCCGATACTCAAGTCAGTAAAACCTTCTAAGCAGAGAAGGTAAACTAGAAAGCAAGAGAGGGAGAGAGTGAATTGATCGATCGGGAGTATTGGCTTGTCAAGAACATGAGCTATTATTTCCTACTCACAGAGAACGTGAGGAAGCGGAGTCCCAAAAGCGTGGAAGCTTTGGGAAACGATTCTCGGAAAGCCGAATGGGGCTCCAGGAATCTGGAGGCCTTTGGTGGGATTGGAGGACGAAAGCTTGAATAGAGAGGAAGAGATGGCGGGCCTCTGTCCAATACTCTGTAAGCATTCGTGGGCGTTGTGTTAGTCAGAGCTTGCGTTGTCTGAGTAAGCATTTGCCTTGTGTGGATCAGTGTATGCATACCCTAAGTGAGAGGTTTAGGGTTTACTTAAAGGATGGTAGGGTGATCTTCCTCGGTTGGAAGGCGTGATTCCCTACGTTACTTTGGTTGGCCTTCCTTCTACAGGGAGGCTTCTACAGGGCGTGATCCCCTACGTTTCTTCCTTCTACGTTACTTTGGTTGGAACTGTATCGGTTTGACCCGTCAAAAAATAAACTGATTTGATTACTCCAACAAATTGGTTTTTAAACATTATAACATTTTTCACAAATTTTTTTGAAATATTGTATATAAAATCCATAATTTTTAAAATATCCATATTGTTAATGTATGAATTATATTTTTGAATAATAATGCAGTAACACATTGTTTATAAAATAAATTTGTATGGTATTAAATTTATGTCTTTTTTTCATTTCAGATGTTATATGAATTCACATCTACTTAATAAATTATCATACCAATAAGATTATACTATTTTGTCCAAAAGCATTTTCACCCATAACGAAATTTAGATATTTATCTAAATCTTTTTTTTCCCCCTTTTACTAAAGTAAATATCTAAAGCATTTTCACAATGGACCCAGAAGGCATCCGGTCCACAAGCCCAGGGGTCGGTCAACATTTTTGTTGGCCCAAACAGTGCCCAATCGACTGGACAGCCCAAGTTGGCCTTGGTCTAATTTGGGCAGCTTATAGTGCTTTTCCAGTGTGCTGATGATTACTTGTCTTAGCCAACCCGATACCCCAAATATTACCCATGATTGTGATCTCTCTAGAAATGACAACTCCAATTCATTAGATCTTTTGTAGTGGCAGCTCTCATATTCGCCGTGTCCATCATCTCCTTGAAGAAGAAGGGTTTATCTTGACCGATCACGATTGCCCTAATTGGCCAATGATCCCTATTCCTGCTTGCTGAATTTGCACAACCAATTGGTGGCCAACCTTGGTGCCCAAGTAGGGTTGAGTTGACCCAAATGCTATAAAAAATCCTTGAAACAAATTCTAAGGAACAAGCTTTCTCTAAGGCTTCTAGACATGCTCACACTTACACTCAAACATGCCTGCAAACACCAACATTTAATAGCTCTTAGGAGACCACTCTCAATCCAACGAGCCTCCAAAGAATTCATCCACAAATTTTGCTCCCTCAACATCAAAGTCGTTCCCCGTCGAGCACATCATCACGTCAAAGTTACTCGTCCCGAGCACAACCTTTGAGTTAAATTCAAAACTCACATTCTTGCATCATCACACATATCCCTCATCCATATATCTTTCCATCTTTTAAGGAAGATTATTGATTTAAGCGTCGGTGTATAAATTAGAAAATGTGTCCTGTAAATTCTCTAAATTCTTGTTCATTTGTTGTGGTGTGCAAGATCTAAATCACAGAGAGACAGAAATTGGACTCACCTCAATTTGACCCGAAGATTAAGCGGCATTCTAATTCGTCAACAATCTGAATTTAGGACACATCAATATGTTACCTTTAATCGACATCACCATCACCCTTTTATCGGCATACCACTCCTCTCGTGGTTCCTGAGGATCCTGTATCTCAAAGTTGCTTCTTTATGATTTTTTTTTCTTTTTTTTGACTTTTTTTTTTTTTATAAAAGTTGTATTAAAAGATAGTAAAAAAAAAAGAAAACATATTTACGAAATCCTTACTTTGAGAAACAAAAATCCTGAACTTCCCTACCATGACCCCATCCCCTTCATTGTGCCACCACTAACACATGCACGCACACACATTCTCTCTTTCCATGGTGGATTGTACCATTTAAAATAGCCATGGTGCATTGGTTCTTACATGTAAAACTAGTTAGGGAAAGTCACGACTTTTGAGAATCATTATGTAAAATAAAGAACGTTTAAAAGTAAAGCTTTAAGGTATATTATAGTATTACTTTTTGTTAAATATCATTCGTCCTTACAAATGAAAACTACTTTATACAAATTTTCTCAGTGATACAGTGAAATCTTATTTGACTGTTGTTTCGTCGTCGGATCTGGGTAGCAATATGGACGAGGATCCGAAAGCGGAGCAACACAAATATGGAGTTTAAATAAAAAGGGGGAGAGAGATAATGATATGTGGCGTTTTATGTGAAAAGCCCTCTTCTAAATGAGAGAAAAAAATCACGAGACCTTGATCTGAGAATGATTCCACTATTTAAGTATTTGAGTACAAAGGGTGGAGAACAAAGTGTATGGTGAATCCCAAAGATCACTCTTACAAATACAAGTGTTCTCTCAATTGAAAGTGTGAGTGACTTGCTTTTTTTTTTTCCTTTCTATGGGCATAAATGTAAGTGTGTTAAATTCGGGTTGTGTCCTTTGTTTGGTACATAATGAAGGCTTATATAGTGGTTGAGTCCCCCTATGTGGAGCAGCCACTTGGAGGTGGTGTGTGCGGTGGAGCCTACCAACAACTCTGCAAATCCATCTTGCCATGTCAGAAAGATTACGTGCATGTGGGCTGGTTATGTGAAACATCATTTCAGCAGTGATCACACCTGCTTTACAGGCCATCATTCCCTGCGAAGATTGCGTGTTGCAGAGATCGCGTGTACCTTTGCGAGTGTCAACAAACTGAGTTGGCATTCTCGGTTGTTCTAGGATTTCTTTCTGCGCTTGTGCCGTTGGAGATTTCTCAGAGTCTGCGTCTTTGATGAAAGCTTTGACCTTCCTCGAGTCCACAAGCTTTTAGTGCCAAGTGTCCTCGTCTTCGTTGAGGTCTTTGGTCTTTGTTATGTCTGCAGATGCTTGTCACCGAACATTTGGTGACAAACGTCCTCAGGCTTCAACTGAGGACTCGCGCAGCATTGAGTCTTCGAGCTCTTAGAGCCATATCCTCTGTGCCATGTTCTTGGGGTTTTATTGGAGTCTTTGGTCTCTTATGGAGTCCTTGACCCTCTAAAGTTAAGTTAGCCTCTTGGATCAATTCAGCTTTTTGGGCTTCTTGGGTCATGGATTCAAATCCTCGGGCCTCTCTGGCTAATTTAGTCTCTTAAGCCAAATCAGCCTCATGGGCCCCTTGAAATGCTGGCCCAATTCACAAAAATGGGCTCTTTGATTGGGCTTTGGGTATCTATTACCCATCATTAACCCCCTATGCCAAGAGGTTCGAGAATCTCAACCTTTGGGATGCATAATTCTAGCATTGATCTGATATTTCAGAACGTCTCTTCTTGTCCGCGGCTTAGCACTTCAGTTTTCGAGAGCAAGCTTCTCAAATGTTTGCGGACTTTCATCTCAGGTCCGAGGTGCCGTGCTGCGCCGCCATTTGGCGCATTAAATGCGCATTAATTGCATCCTTGGGAAGGGAAAGGCCATCATTGCCAGTGATATGTGGGGAGTTGATCTGTGGCAAGGCATTTAATGAGGTGCGTCTTTTTGAATTTGTTGGCCGTTTAAATCTTTTGACATTTTATTCGAGCCCTCAAAACCTCTAAGTGTCCAAACTTCTCTCACCACCCAAGAAACTTAGGTGATTTTCTCCTTTTTTGTTTTCTCAGACTGTTCAATGGCTCCTGGAGTGGAAGACTTTACTTTTTCACTGACTTTGACTAATCTTGAAACCATTCGAGTACGGTATAGGATCCCAAGCTCGATGGACATGGTGGTTCCTGACACCCATGAGAGGGCTTGCAGCCCACCTGACGGTTTTATTACTGTCTACAAAGTTCACCTTAAAGGTGTTCTTCGATATCCCATGCCTTTGGAGTTCTGTGAGTTGATAAGGGAGCCCGAAGTTCCTGTGGCCAAACTCCAACCCAACGCCATTAGATATCTGGTCTCACATTGTGTCTTTGCTCGTTGCCACCATACGATCTTTGACGCTGTGGCATTGAAGGCCATTTCGAGGTTTAGCCATGGGCAGGATTGGATTGTGATTACTTATTGCCCTGAGTTTCTTGCCATCAGCGGTGGAAACCCTGATTCCACTAAGCAGTGGAAGGACAAATTATTTTTCCTTGGAGTCCACGAGAATTGGACTATACCTAATGAGTGGGGTAACGTGGAGTCCAAATTTTACAAGGATGCCATGCCTAAGGAAAGGGCTGCTGTGAAGGACTTCACGGACCTGCTACTGGCCAACCTTGGTTCTTTTAATGAGAACAATAAGAATAGGTTGCTGAGATCTGAGTCCATGGAGAAGGCCAAGTGGGATCATCAATCTGAGAACTCTGGTGCTCCTTCTTCTCTTCTGGAAAAGAAGAAGAAGAACAAGAAGAGAAAAGCCATGAGAATTGAGAAGCTATCCGAGCGAACAAAGAAAAGCCGTCGGACGGAGACTTTGGAGAATCCGACAGCAATATTTGAGTACACTTCCTCTTCCAATGATGGCGAGACCATCTTTGAGCGACTGATATGGAAGAAGGGGCCTGTTCGAAGAGTTGAAGGCATCAGGCCATCTGTTGTCATGGAGTCGGTTGAGTAGCCCTCCGAGGCTATAGGCCTGTCCGTGGAACCTCCTGTTGCCCCTCCTCCTCCTTATGAGCCCATGCCTGATATCCCTTCCTTTTTCATTGGAGAGGCATTGGATTGGATCGAAAATCCATTAGAGGGCATTATTGAGGGACAGGAAAAGGAGGAGATTGAGGCGACTAAGGCCGAGGAAGCATTGATGATAACTCTGACGACGATTGTTGAGACTGTTGAGGCCGCGGAAGTCTGGGCCACAAAGTTGCCTACTGGTAAGACTATTGAGCTCCCTTGCCTTGCAATCCAAATCTTTAGTCTAATTGATCTCTCGCTCAAGGTCCATGATGAAACCTTGGTCAAGGACGTCATTGGGACTTTACATGTTGATGAAGCAGAGACTGGGGCTGTAGATTACCTTATAGTGGCCGAGCCCCCAATCCTTGGTTTTGTTAAAGTTATCCCCTGCGCTGAGGCCAGGGCTAAGATTTCTGTGGTGTAGGAGGCAGTTGCAATTGAGCCAGCTAAGGTTCAGGCCCCTAGAGAGGAGAGTTCAACTAGGAGCTCTCTCGTCTCGATGGTACTTTTGTACTCTCTCTTAGGCTATTTGTTCATTTTCGTCTGCGCCTTAATGACACATATTTTTTTTACAGCTTCATGAGCTGACTGGCACACCAAAAGTTGCGCTGAGTTGAAGACTCTCAGGGCCTTAGGGGAGCGCACCACCTAGCCATCTTCTTCTCCTTCTTGGCTTCCTCTGTGTCTTCAAGTAATGTCCCATCGAACAAGTACCTTAAATAGGGGGTCATCTAATTGTTGATGTCGGATATCTGCATCACATTTGGGTTAGAATCTTTCACACTGGGTTTGTCGAGGACCTCGCACATTCCTCGGACATATTACTCTAGGTCTCCCAGGGTTACTACTTTCGCGAGCTGATTCGCTTTTCCGTTCTCCTCTCATGGGATGCAAATCATTTCTACTTTCACGAAAGCCGAGACTAGTCCGCGGATTTTTGAGAGGTATTTGGATAGTTATGGGTTATTCGCTTCAAAGTTTTATTGAACCTGGTTGACAACTAATTCGAAGTCACTGTTATTACCAAATCCTTTTCCGAGCACCCCTTTCCTAACTGTAGCCTTGCCTCAGGTGAAAATCTATGTCGAATTCTCTCAACTCGATGTCCCACTTGACGAACCGTCCTGATAGTTCTAGTTTCTGCAGAATTACTCTCAAGGGTTGGCCGGTCAGGACGATTATTTTGTGTGCTTGGAAATATTACCTCAGTTTTTGAGCGGAATACATGAGCGTCAGAGTCATCTTCTCCGCGCGAGAGTACCTTGTCTTAGCGTCAGCCAAGATTTAGCTGTTGTAGTACATAGGCCGTTGCTTGTTGCACTGCTGCTGAATCAAGGTTGAGCTCAAGACTGTCTATGACACAGCAAGGTACAAGTACAACTTCTTGCCTGGTTGGGGAGAAGTCAACAGAGGGAGGTTTGAAAGGTACCCATTGAGTCCTCAGAAGGCTTCTTCACAGTTAGCCGTCCACTAAAAACCGTTAGTCTTCAACCCTCTCAGGGCCTTGAAAAATGGTAGATACTTCTCAGCTGACTTGGAAAATAAGCGAGAGAACACTGTCAGCCTCCCAATAAGCTTCTAGACCTCATTCACGGTCTGTGAGGACTTCAAATTAAGGATGACCTTGATCTTTTTGGAATTTGCCTCGATCCCCCGAAGTGAAACAATATAACCCAAGAGCTTCCCTAATGTTACTCCGAATGTACACTTTGTCTAATTGAACTTCATCTAGTGAGTTCTTAGGACATTAAAGGTCTCTTCTAGATCTTGGATGTGGTGGTCTGTTATTCTGCTTTTGATGATCATATCATCCACATAGACCTCCACGTTCCTCCCGATCTAACTTTCGAACATTTTATTTACGAGCTTTCGGTAAGTGGTACTAGCGTTATTGAAGGCGAAGGGTATGACTTTGTAATAGGACGTCCCTTGGTCTGTCGTGAATGATATGTGCTTATCGTCGTCAGGTCTCATCTTTATTTAGTTGTAACCGGAGTACGCATCCATGAAGCTTAGGAGCTCATATTCGAATGTTGAGTTTACAAGTGAATTAATCCTCGGAAGCGGGAAGCTATCCTTTGGGTATACTTTATTGACGCCTGTAAAGTCTACGTACATCCTCCACTTCCCATTATTTTTCTTGACCATCATAACATTGGACAGCCAATCTGGATAATACACATCCCATATGAATCCAGTATAGAGAAGTTTATTTACCTCATCCTAGATAGCCACCAGCTTTTTAACAGAATACTTTATCTTCCTTTATTGGATGGGCCTATGACCGGGATCTAGGCCCAATTTATGGGCTATTACTCCAGTCGATATCCCTGGCATGTCGCTTGGTGCTCAGGCAAAGATATTTGAGTTTTTTCATAAGAAGCTACTGAGCTGGTCTCAGAAAGGCTGAGGTAGTGAACTTCCAATCTGGACGGTTTTCTTAGGAACTCTTGGATCCAAAGGGACTTGGTCGATTGTGTCTCCAGACTCGGCCTGCTGCAATGTCGTCTCATTGCAGAAGTCCAAGTCTTCAATGGGTCGAGGGAGTGGCATTTGTGTGACTTGGGACAGATAGCATGGCCATCCGGTAGTTTGTTCTCCAAGGGCTTTCCCAATCCTGTATGGCATGGGAAACTTCATTTTTAAATACGAGATTGAGGTTATGGCTCCAAAGGCGGCCAGGCAAGGACGTCTGTGAATAGCATTGTAGACCGATGGAAGGTCCGCTACTAATAAGGAAAGGGTCTTGGTTGTTGTCATTAGATTTGTCCCTAATGTGACCTCAAGTTGGATGACTCCCTATACTGGTACTGGCTCATTATCCAGTTTATAGATAGGTCCTTCGGTAGTTGTCATTTGGCTTTTCTTAAGTCATAATTTAAAAAAGGTATCAAGGTAAAGCAAATTTTGAGAATTTCTATTATCAATAAATACTCGTTTTATTTGGTAATCTAATACTCCATCAGAAATGAGTGCAGTTGCAACTAACGAGTCAGAATGGGGGGTAGTTACATAGGCCATATCTTCGTTATAAAAACTAATGACTTTATCTCTAGATTCTACCTAAGGCTTCTTCTGTTTTGCCGCTGAATCCTTCCGGGTACCTCTTTTGACTGAGCGATTTGATATCATATTCACAATTCCCACGGCCACTTGATTCCTCTGATGGTCAGCCTCTCCATCTCATACTATTTTAAAAACTTGTTCGGGTTTTTATGGAAAACGGTTGAGGTGACTTCTCTTGATTAGATTTTCGATCTCTCTCTGTAACGTCCAGCAGTCCATAGTACCGTGACCCCCGCAGCGATGGTAGTGGCAGTATTTGGATTGGTCACCACCTTCGGGATTGTTCAGCGCTTTGGGCCACTTCAAGAATTTTTTATCCCAACTCTATATCAGGATATTGGTATGTGAGTCGTTCAAGGGAGTCAGGTTTAAGGGCATGTACTCTCTATGAACGGTCTACTTGGACTTCTACTACTTCTTGGGTGCTTGGGAGCCTCGTCGGTCTTCGTGCTTCCTTTTTCCTTCCCCTATCCTCAGGGGAAGCTCTCCACCTAGACGGGGCCTTTTCGTATTATTCGCATCCTCGGCTGCAACGTATGCTTTCGCTATGGTCTCGGCTTCCCAGATTGTCTGAGGACCCTTGTGCACGAGGTGCTTGAAAAAGCTTCCTCCCTCCAATGCGGACAGGAATACGGTCACCTTGACTCCATCGGCCAGTTTTGGAATCTGCCTGGCTTCAGCGATAAAGTGGAACAGAAAACTCTTCAAGATCTTCCTGACCCCTTACTTTACACGAGTAAGTAGCCATGGTTGCTTCTCGATCCTCCAGCTGGATGCAAACTGAGAGAGGAATGTCTCTGCCAGCTCGTTGAATGAGCAGATGGAGTCTACAGGCAGCCTATAGAACTAGATCCTCGCGTCACCCTTGAGCGTCAACGGGAAGCACTAGTACATAGTCATTTCATCTAAGCCATGAAGGCTCAGATGTTCACGGAAGTGATCCAAGGGTCCATTGGATTAGTGCTTCCATTGTATACGTCAAGGTTTGGCGTCTTGAATTTTAGGGGAAGTTGTCTTGTCCTGATTTGTGTAGGTTAGCAACTCCTCCCTCGTTGTGGCCAAAAATTTGGTGCCAGACCTTCTCAAGTTTCCCCTCCACTTGAGGCGAAGCCGCTATCTTCTTCTCGTTGAGATAATTCCTTGACTCATAGGGGTCCTGAGTAGCATGTAGATCTGGGTGGCTTCGGATTCTTGGGGGGATCTTGTCACAAGGGGGCATCTCCTGAGCGGGGTGCTCTTGTAAAGAGCAAGGATTTCGCCTCTCTGGGCTCTCATCCTGAACTTGAGAGCCTAAGCGACCTTTAAGGTGTGACAGGCCCTAACTGCTCGAGGCAGCTTGTGTCCCAGGGTCCTCATACTGACCAGCCTGCTTTGAGGGGTGCTTCTTCCCCTTAACCTTCATCTGGGACGTAGCGAATTGAGAGGCCTTGGATGACACTCCCCTTCGTTGCTCGTCCATTTTCGTGCAAAGGGTCTTAACAGCCCTTGAGATGTCATCCGTCCTCAGGGCCAGTGCTCAGACATATGGATCGGGATATTCCTCTATCCTGATACCTGTAGCTTAGCCATTGCCAAATGAAACAGTTTCCTTAGCTAAGGCATCGGTTTGCGCTCTTGTGTTCATCATTATTTCAGTTTTCAATTTCTTAGAAAATGTGTTAATTTTTATCAGTTTCCACAGACAGTGTCAAATATTGTATTCTCGGTTCTGGGTTGCAATATGGATGAGGACCCGAAAGCGGAGCAACACAAATCTGAAGTTTAAATAGAAAGGGGGAGAGAGATAATGACATGTAACATTTTATGTGGAAAAATTTTTTCAAAATAAGAGGAAAAAACCATGAGATATTGAGTTCAAGAATTATTTTACTATTTAAGTATTTGAGTACAAAGGGTGGAGAACAAAGTGTACGGTAAATTTCAAGATCACTCTTACAAATATAAGTATTCTCTCAGTTGGAAATGTGAGTGACTTGCTTTTTTTTTTCTCTCTCTATGGGTGTAAATGCAAGTATGTTAAATTCGGGGTGTGTCATTTGTTTGATACATAATGAAGGCTTATATAGTGGTTGAATCCCCTTACGTGGAGTAGCCACGTAGAGGTGGCGTGTGCAGTGGAGCCTGCCACCAACTCTGCAAATCTATCTTATCGTGTCAAAAAGATTGCATGCATGCGAGTTAGCTCTATAAAACGTCACCTCAGCAGTGATCACACCTGCTTTACAGGCCATCATTCCCTGTGAAGATTGCGTGTTGCAGAGATCGCGTGTACCTTTGCGAGTGTCAACAAACTGAGTTGGCATTCTCGGTCATCTTGGGCTTCCTTTCTACGCTTGTGTAGTTGGAGACTTCTTAGAATTCGTATCCTTGATGAAGGCTTTGGCCTTCCTCGAGTCCGCGGGCTTTTAGCGTTAAATATCCTCGTTTTCATTGAGGTCTTTGGTCTTTGTCATGTCCATGAGTGTTTGGTGAAAAACGTTCTCGGGCTTCAATTGAGGATTCGCATAACATTGAGTCTTCGGGCTTTTAGAGCCATATCCTATTTGCCATGTCCTTGAGGTTTTATTGGAGTCTTTTGTCTCTTACAGAGTCCTCGAGTCTCTAAAACTAAGTCAGCCTTTCGAACCAATTTAGCTCTTTGGGCTTCTTGGGTTGTGGGTTCAAGTCCTCGGGCCTTCTGAGCTAATTTAGTCTTTTAGGCCAAATCAACATCATGGACCCCTTAGGATGCGGGCCCAATTCACAAAAACGGACTCTTTGATTGGGCCTTGGGTATCTACTATCCATCAACTGTGTTGTGCATTAACTAAATCAAATTCGAAACTTCTAACAAAAGATGCCTAGACTTTCTTAATTGTTACCTATATAAGATAAGCAACATGAATAATCTGATTATTTGTAATTTCTCTTTCTAATAGTTTCCTTTTTATTTTTTTGTTGATGCCACTTTATGTTCAACTAACATGTTTATTTCAATATTTTGGAAGAGACACATGTTTAAATAACCTTATTTATTTGAATAACCACACCTATTAAAACTATTCATTCATTTTATTTTAAATAAATATCCAACAAAAATGAGCCTAACCATTAGATTTCTCTGCAGAAATAAATGACATTATTATTGATCACTTACTTTTTACTTAAATTGACCTTAACATTATTGTAAATTGTCTTCTGTAGTTAGCTTCTGTGTAATGTCCTTATAATTATAGATATATTTAAAAAACATGCACTATAAAAAAATTTTATGAGATTAAAATATTTATATGGTTCATTAGAATAATTATATTATATTATAATTTTATAATATAAAAATAAATATTATAAACATATCTTAATTTATGGTTAAAGTTCTTTCCTCGAAGAACTTGAAACCGGTTAAATTTCCTTCATCATTATCTCCCTTCCTCGTAAGAGGACACAATTTTATGAGAGGAAAGTATATCTTTTTTTGAGGACTTTCTTAAACTCAAATTTCATAGAAAGTTTTAAAATCATATTCATAAAACAAAAACAAAAAATCATCCATTTATAATTTAGAAAAATTGGCAAACATTATTCTTAACTAAAGATAGATAATTCCATTGTTTATAGACTAGGAAGATGATTAATTATTTAATTACATAAATATATTCCTTTTTCATTAAATAGTGAGCTTATTAAGAAAATAATTTTTCTAATAAAATATAATAAAATCATATAAAATCGTAATATCTCATCAAATTACTAAATATGTGTTACATTGTGTTGGATAATTCTTATATTCTTTTATTTAGTTTATAAGATGATAATATAATTATTGAAAAATTTAAGTAAATATTAAGTGCATATCATATCAATCTCTCAACAGTTAATTCATTATAATACTTTTTGATAAAACAGTCTACAAGTACGAGTCATTGTAGTTCCATATCACAAGCGACGGGCTTCCCCTTCCACTCTAGCATTTCAAAATTAATTTGATCATGGTATAAAATAAGAAGT
Source organism: Nepenthes gracilis (assembly GCA_033239525.1). NCBI lineage: Eukaryota > Viridiplantae > Streptophyta > Magnoliopsida > Caryophyllales > Nepenthaceae > Nepenthes > Nepenthes gracilis. The sequence goes on along the minus strand of BSYO01000033.1, from coordinate 10,648,435 downwards.
ATATATATGGTCCAATAATAATGTCTTTATTAAGAATTATTTATATTACTTTCATCTATAAATATAATGTTTGAATATAATAAAAGACAAGAAATATGAGAAACTTATTAATAAATATCTCAAATGTCAATTGAGATACTGTAATATAATCTAAGGTACATCAATGTCTACAATAGAGATACATTATAAACATGATCATTAAGTGTCTTTGTCTTTAATACTTTTAATACGTTTATAAGGATTTTTAGTTATATGATAAGTATTAAAAATTTTATTGACACATTTTATTTCTAAATTTTACTTTTAATATTAAGGTATTTAATTTACATATAATTAAAACAATTAAATATTTGTTATTAAAATGAAGGAAATTACATTGGAATTATCACTAAATTTTTAGCAGCTTGATTATATAATTAATAATCCCATGTCATGAAATAAAACTACATAATTATAATGTACAAAATGTGTCTTCAAAGTATAACATAAGTTTGACCTCTACATTGCTTCTTACTTTCCATGAGACTACTTATCCATTCAAAGAAAATAAAAAATTTAGAATGCATTATCTAATACTTGGACATGATTATTACAACTTCAAATCATAATGTGTAACTAAGGTCATAAAAACTCCCAACAAGTCCTTAAAAAAATAGAAGAGAAAGTCTCTTAGTAATTAAAACCCCATCTTTGAGTAAAATTTTTGGTCATAAGTCTTACTTTATATTATTTGAGATTTTTTTTTTTGGAGTCATTTTTGATTTAAAGATCCATTTTATAATTGACTATTCTTCATCAATTGGATAAATCAATGAGATTTCAAATCTCATTTTGATCTATTTATTTTAACTCATCTTTTATATTGTGAGTTTATTGAGAAAAATCTTTACATTCCATGGCTTGTCTATATAAAACTTTGTCATTAATAGGTCATATGTCAAATTTTGATTATTATAGATTTACCATATCATCATTTGTAACAATTGATATCCTTTCACTATAAGATATCATTAATAGTATTTCTTATGGTTATTTAAAATCAATCTCATTATAAAATACTTAATTATTAATTTTTTATTTAATAACAGTTAGAACAATAATATTTATAGAAGTATAAGTAAATAGACTTTACTCGAACTTCTTAAATTTCAACATTATATAGAACAACACTCCCATTCTTGATATAACTTATAATAAATTTGACATTTTTAAATTATAAGACTTATATCCTTTTGATTTCTCGAATAACCATAAGGTATTCACTCATTATTCTAAAATTTAATTTTTTTTATGTAGATTAAATATTATAACATCCACTTGACAACCCAAGCATGCAGGTGTTTAAGGCTCAATTTTTTTCAATCTCTCGCTCAAAAGGAGACTTAGGAACTACCTTATTAGGAATTTGACTTTAATAGCGGTCTTAATAGGGTCCATCTATAAAATTAGGTAATAAAGAATATTCAACATGTTTTGAATAAATATACATATGAAGGAATATAAATATAAGTAGTCATTGTAATCTATCATTGGAAGTAATTATAATACACTGATAAACCGTTATGATAATCTCCTTTCACTTATAAAGAATTAGTGATTTAAAATTTTGAATTTAAATAAGTTTATTACATTTGGATAATAATATTTATTCAATCAATGATACTTTTTAATCATCCTAAGTTATCTAATTAATCACACAAAAGTGGTAAACCTTTGAGTTAAATATAATATCTTGTGATTGATCAGTTATAATAGTTAAATTTGCAAAATCTCTACATAAAACATGAGATATTCTAGTTAGCCACTTAGGTGATAACTAACCAAATTATAATATAGATATTATGATTTAATAACATGTTTACAATAATACAATAATCATCTACATAAAAAGGATAGTGCACAGCACAACTTAAAATAGTAACATAATAAATATGTTAGAAATATTAATGTTATCACTAAGAGTTTACTCATGGACAAATATCGAATACATTTAAAAGGTGCCACTAGAGCAAAGTGATAGTAGAACACGAGATTCACTTGAGTGTACTTAAGTAACCATACACAATAAAGTATACTTAAGAGAAATATCAAGTAAAGCTTGATTGAGTAACGCATTTCGCTTAAATGACCTAAAAATTTTTGAGATCTCAATGTAGAAGTGTATATTAGGCACACATCATGTGTGTACATACTACTCAGTTAGTGCACATGTGCATCATGTGTGCATCAAATGTAAATATCCTATATTTTGTAAATATACATGTATCATGTATGCATCAAGTGCAGGAATTATATAATCTATATACATGCATGCGTCATGCACGCATTAGATTTGTAATCTGTGCACGTGAATGCATCCGGTGCAAGTGCATTATCTATGCTGTGCATGTGTGCACGTCGAGTGCCTATCATGTGCATTCTTGGGCTATCAATTTTATGAAGAAAATTTGAAGCACGTCTCACTTATGAAATTGACAGAAATAATTAAACAAGATTTATACTAAAATTAAAGCTTCATAATGCATAATTCACTTACAAAATGGATTGACTTAACATGCAGATTTAGAATTCATAATTTCTATATGAAAACTTGAAGAAATTAAAAACAACATAAGTTCATACATGACAATTATAAATCTTAAAACAAAAAATTATAATCATGAGATTCTCTAGAATGAAAAAAATATGATAGACTTAACATGAAGATTCAGAATTCATAATTGATATATGAAAATTTGAAGAAATTGAAAACAAAATAAGTTCATGCATGACAATTATAAATCTTAAAACAAAATTATAATTATGAGATTATCTAGAATGAAAATAATATGATAATTTAAACTATATTATGATATTAAACAAAAAATTTTACGAGATTGAAATTGTTGCGTCCTCGGATCATTACTCTGATAGGGGCAAGGATCCAACAATAACGCCAAACAATATGTACGCGAAAGGGAAAGAGAGAGAGAATATGATGCATAAGATTTTTATGTAGAAAACTCTCTACTGAATAAGAGGAAAAAACTATGGGACTTTGGTCTAGGAACTGCTTCCACTATGTGTGAGTACAAATATAAGAGGTTGAGGACTAAGTGTGTGAAAATTCTCAGGAGTTACTCTTACAACACAAGCTCTCTCTTTCTTTTTATATAATACAGTGTGGTTTTTGTGCTCTTTCTCTCTTTTAGTGCGTAAATGCAAGAGTTCAGGGTTTTCAAATTTTAGATCCTTTGGTAGGTACAAAGTGAATGCTTATATAGTAGTTGAACCCTCTGTATGGAGCTACCACATGGGGGTTGGCGTGTACAGAAAGTCTTGCTACCAACTCTATAAATCCACTTTGTCGTGTCAGGAAGGTTGCGTGCATGCGGACTAACTTTATGAGACGTCACATCACGTGTGCGTCGGAAGGCGTCATTCTCTGTGCAGATTGCATGTTGCGGGACGCACGTGTCTTCAAGGACGTCATCCCTGAACTTGCGTCCTCGTCCGTCCTGAGTATCATTCTTTTGATAAGCCCTCGTGACTTTGCCTCTTGGGCCTTCTCAGCCACGTTAGCCTCTTGGGCTGCATGGACTTTTTGGGCCATTCAGGGACGTGGACTCATTTTGTGGAAACGGGTTTTATCCTTAGGTCTTGGGTATCCACTACCCATCACTAGCCGCCCATGCCAAAAGGTTCAAGGATCTCAACCTTTGGCATGTTTACCGTCCGCGGAAATGTCTCAAGCGTCATACAAAAGTAGTCCCCTTTAGAAGTCCGTTCGTGTCTTTTCTTCGCGTCCGCCGTCTAGCTGTAGCCTGACGGTCGCACACGTTCTTCTCTCTGGCAAATATCCAGGGACGTTTTTCTAAGACCAGTGATTTGACACAAAAGCCTGAGGACTTCTTGAGATAATCCGTTTGATACAAACGTTTGAGGATTCTCTGAGTCCGAGATGCTGGTGCACTTCGTCAACTGATCGCTGTTGGCAAAGGTGTTCGAGTCCATCAATGTCCTTGGGCATCGCCGACAATAGTTGCCTTGTCTGCGACTAAACGTTGTCTTTCTCAGGTGCAAACTTTGCAATTATCCACGTACGTTCAATTGAATTAGCTTGTAAAAATGTCATTCGTGAACTCTTTCTCCAAATCCGAGGAGTTGGTCTGTGCCGCCAATTGGTGCATTTAAAACGCACCAACCTTGTGCATTAAATGCGCATTACTTCACTGCCTTGGGAAGGGAAGCGTCATCATTGCCTATGTCTCATGGTGAGTTGACGTGTGTCCAGGAAATTAATGGGCACGTTTTTTAAATTTCAGCTGTTTAAATTCTATTTTCCTTTGCTGCTTCCATTTACGCACTCGATAACTTCCTAAGTCTCCAAGTTCTCTCTGTGCTCATTGCGAGTTCCTTCTTTCTTCTCCTCTGTCTTCTCTGCTATTACTGACTCTTCGCTGGCGCCAGGAGTAAAAGATCTCACCTCTTCATTGACCTTGGCTAACCTCGAAGCCATCAGAGCTTGGTATAGGACTGCAAGCTCGATGGCCATGGTGATCCCTGCTACCCACAACAGGGCCTGTAGCCCTCCTAATGACTTCGTTACTGCCTACAAAGTCCACCTTAAAGGTGGTTTTTGATATCCCATGCCGTTGGAGCTCTACGAGATAATGAGGGACCTTCAAATCCTTGTGGCCAGACTTCAGCTTAACACTGTTAGGTATCTGGTTTCACTTTGCATCTTTGAACGTTGCCATGAGATGCTCCTTGATTCGATGGCGGTGAAAGTTATATTGAGGTTTTCGCACAGTCAAGACTGGATTATTGCAACCCCAAGTCCTGAGTTTCTAGGGATGAGCGGTGGAAACCTTGACTCCACAAAGAGGTGAAAAGATAAATTTTTCTTCTTGGGCGTTCCTCGGATTTGGGCCATCCCCAATCAGTGGGAAACGTAGAATCCAAGTTTTGTGAGGACATCACGACTGAGGAAAGGGCCGTCGTGAAGGACTTCACAGACCTGTTACTAGCCAATCTTGGTTCTTTTAATGAGAATAAAAAGAACAAGTGGTTAATGTCTGAGTTCCTTGTGCAAGCCAAGTGGGAGAACCAGCCCGATGACTTTGGCGCCTATTGTGCTCCTAGCAAGAAGAAGAAGTTGAAGAAGAAACAGCAGGCTTTAAGGATCGAGGAAGTGTCCGAGCGGACAACTAAGAGTCATTGGATTGAGACCGTGGAGCGTCCGACGGCAATCGTTGAGTATCGTTCCTCTTCTAATGAAGACGAGACCATCATAGGGCGCCTACTCAGGAAGAGGGCACTAGTCCAAAAAGCTGAGGGCATTGGGCCATCAGCGGTTGCGGTGCTTGGCAAGCAACTTTCTGAGGCCGTGGGCTTGCACATGGAGCCACCAGTTGCTCCTCCTCCTCTCTGTGAGCTCTTGCCTGATATCTTCTCCGTTTTTACTGGCGAGGTCTCGGACTGGATGGACAATCCATTCGAGGAAGTCATTGAGGAGCAGGCTAAGGGGAAGGCTGAGGCGACTCGAGCTGATGAAGTAGTGGTGATGATTGCGATGACATATTCTGAGAATGGTGAGGCGGAGGAGATTGTCATGATTGTAGAGCCCCCATGCCTTGAAATCCAAACCTACAGCCCCATGATGATTTCGTCCGAGGTCCATGAGGAGGCCCTGGTCGAGGATGTTGACCGGCCTCCATGCGCTGTTGGAGTTGAGATTGGGGCCGCGGAGCATGCTGGAAGCCATTGAGCCCCAATCATTTATCTTAATGGAGCTGCTCCTACGTCTGAGACCAGGGTTGAGGTTTCTATGGTGCCTACTGCTGAGCCACAAGAGTTTGAGGCCTTTAGAGAGAAAAGTTGAGCTAGTGGCTCTCTTGTCTCTCAGGTATCCTTTTGACCCCCCTTAGACTTTTTGCTCTTTATTTCCTTTCACTCGTGTTTTAGCAGCTTGTTCTCCTTTATAGTTTCATGAGCTGGTTGAGAACCTTGGTCGGCTCATAGGTGGTATCGCCTAGACTTACTCTGAGTTGGAGTCCCTCAAGGCCACTAGAGAGGCCAACAAACACTTAGAGGCTGAGCTTGCCGAGGCCAAGAGAAAAATTGCTTCCCTCAAGGATACATTGGAGATCCAGCAGGTTCAGTATAGGCTTCTCCGGGAAAGGAACTTCTAGCTAGAGAAGGTGTTGAGGACTTCGGTGAGGGCCGTGGACATAGCACCAATATTAGAGGGCAAGTACTGGGATGTCATCAACTTGTGCCACTGAGTAATAAGGTTGCTGAACCCACATTTTTCCATGGCCATCGGAATGCTAGCGCTACCTGCTTAGATGACTTGTATGGTCTCCCAGGAAGAGGTGGGACTCCCAACCCTTCCTGGCCTGGACTATCAAGCCGTTTTGGAACTCTTGGACAACCGGGGTCTTTAGAGCAAGTAAGGGCTCCCGGACTACAAGGACATCAGCTGCAACAACGTCAGGGAACTCCTCAGCCCGGACCCTCTGAGGGATGATTGTAGATTTTTTGAGTTGTATTATTTTTTGTGTATATTGTATGCAGTACATTTAAAGTGTGAATAAAATTCACTTTTCTGTTGTAATCTTTCTCCGAATTGTCTTATGTGGTTCTTTTTCTGGACTTAAACTTTTAGGAAGCCTTGTTCCTTTTGAGTCAAGTGTTTAAACCTCTAGACCGCCTTAGGCTGATGATGCTACCTCAACGGTCTTTGCATACCAACTGTTTAAGCCCCCTAAGTTTTAAGTCCAACCTCTTGAGGGTTACTTGGCTAGGCTAAGTTTTAGTTCGACCTCTGAGGCTGCTCGGCACGGGATTGAGTTTTAGTTGGACCTCTTGAGCCATTCAATATGAAACCGAGTTTTAGTCCGACCTCTTGGACCGCTCAGTATGAAATCGAGTTTTAGTACGACCTATTGGGTCGCTCGGTATGAAACCGAGTTTTAGTAGCAAGTGAAAGGAATCCTATCCACTTGATTTAGGGGCAGCCTAGGATTTGACTATGCATGGGATGAAATGCAAACACTCAAATGATATGCAATAAATAAGACAGAAAGAATGGAATAAGTAAGGAAAAACTCTTTTTATCTTTATTCATTCATAGAGTATGATACAAGTATTCTGAGTGATGCAACTACTATACCTGTGTGCATGTCGGTATAATCACTGATAGTACTTTTTCAGGTGGGCTGCATTCCAAGTCTGAGGGACAAGCTTTCCTTCCTGATTGCGTAGCTTGTATGCCCCATTTCGAAGAATGGCTGCGACCAGGAACGGTCCCTCCCAGTTTAAAAAGATCTTGTTCCTATCGGGGTTTTTACCGGTAGTCTTAATGCTTCTCAGCACTAAGTCTCCTATTTCGAACTGACGAGCATTAACCTTCTTATTGTAATATTGGGCAACTCACTGCTTGTACACCGCTGTGTGCAGTCTTGCTGCGTCTCGTGCTTCCTCAAGTAAGTCTAGGTTTTTTCAGAATTTCTGTATATTATTTGTCGGGTCATAGCGCTTAACTCGGATTCTGGGCAGTCTGACTTCCATAGTTATGACCGCCTCTACCCCAAAGCAAAGGCTGAAGGAAGTTTCTTGTGTAGGCTCCCTCAGAGTCGTTCTGTATGACCATAAGATGGATGGTAGCTCGTCAACCCGTGAGCGCCCAGCATGTTCCAGCTTCGTTTTCAGTCTGTGCACCATAGTGCGGTTTGTGATCTCTACTTGACTGTTGCATTGCGGATATACAACTGACATATGCACCAGCCTTATCCTTAAGTTGGTGCAATGCTTAGTAAACCTCTTTTCGGTGAACTGGGTCCTATTATCAGTCACAATGCATTTTGAGATCCCAAACCTACACACGATATTCTGTCGGACGAAGTTTATTGTGTGCAGCTCATTTATGCATGCCAGTGGCAAGGCCTCAACTCATTTGGTGAAGTAATCGATCCCAACAATCAGACACTTCCTCTATCCAGATGCTGTCAGCAATGGCCCGAGTATGTCCAGCCCTCACTATGCAAACGGCCAAGGTGACTGTAAGGCTTTGAGCTCCGTATGTGGCTGGTTGGTGAGGTTGTCATGGATTTGATAGTTTTCACATTTTTGCACAAAGTCCATGGTGTCGTACCTCATGGTTGACCATTAGTATCCTTACTTCATGAGCTTGAATGTGAGATTCTTGCCCCTAATGTGGGATCCACAAATTTTGAGGTGCACTTCTCTGAGGGCGTAATCAGCCTCTTCTGGAGCGAGGTAGCGTAAATAGGGGTGGAGAAGCCTTGTCTATATAGCCAGCCATCCATGATGGCGTACCACCTTACCATCTTCTTTACCTTTTTGGTTTTATCTGTGTCCTCTGGCAATGCCCCGTTGGTCAAGTACCTGAGATATGGGGTCGTCCAATTATCAGCTTATGAGATTTGCATCACTTTTGTCTCTAGATCTTTTACACTAGGTCTTCCGAGGACATTACGCATTCCTTGGGCATACTGCTTTGGGTCTCCGGAGGCTGCTGCTTTAGCGAGCTGGTCAACTTTCTAGTTTTCCTCCCTCAGGACATGGATAATTTCTACTTTCTCAAAGGCTGTCATGAGTTCGCTGACCTTTGAGAGGTATTTAGATAGGTGTGGGCAGTTAGCTTCGAAGTTTCATCGGACTTAGTTTACGACTAACTCAAAGTCACTGTAGGCAACCAAATCCCTAGCTGAGCACTCCTTTGCTAACCGAAGCCCGGCTAGTAAGGCTTCATATTCTGTAGCATTGTTGGTTGATGGGAATCTGAGGACCATTGAATACTTTATTTCTGATCCTTTAAGCATCCTTAGCACAGCGCCAACTCCACAACCGTCATTTATTAATGAGCCATCCACATGCAAAGTCTAGGCAGTTGGGCCCGTGCGATTCTTCACATCATAAGCGTCCAAAACCTCGAGAGTTGGGGTCGTGGTTTTGACGATAAAGTCTGCCAAGGCTTGGCCTTTTAAGGTTGGCTTCAGATGGAACTCTATGTCAATCTCACCCAATTCAATGACCCATTTGACAAACCGTCCCGACATTTCTGGTTTCTACAGAATCACTCTCAAAGGCTAGTCGGTCAAGAAGATCACTTTGTGTACTTGGAAGTACGGTCTGAGATTTTGAGCGGAATATACGAGCGCCAGAGCCATTCTCTCTTCATGAGGGTACCTTGTCTCAGCATCAGCCAGGATCTTACTGATGTAGTACACAGGCTATTGCCTATCATGCTGCTATTTGATCAATGCTAAGCTCAAGGCGGTCTTGGATACTGTGGGTACAAAACTAACTTCTCACCTGACTGCGGAGAAGTTAAAAGAGGGGGATTTGAGAGGTACCCCTTGAGGCCTCGGAAGGCCATCTCGTAGTCGGTCATCCACTAGAAGCCGTGGATCTTCGTGCCCCTTGGAGCCTTAAAGAAAGCAAGTACTTCTTGGCTGATTTGGCCAAGATTCGGGATAGAGCTACTAGCATTCCAGTGAGCTTTTAGACCTCATTCACAATTCGAGGGCTCTTTATATCAAGGATGACCTTGATTTTTTTCTTTGGTTTTACTTCGATTCCTCGATATGATACAATGTAACCCAAGAACTTTTTAAATGTCACTTTGAACGTACACTTGGTTGGGTTGAGCTTCATCTGGTGCACTCTTAGGACATCGAAGGTCTCAGATAGATCTTAGATGTGGTCTTCGGTTACTCTACTTTTGATGAGCATGTCATCCACGTAGACCTCCACACTCCTCTCGATCTAGTCCTCGAACATTTTATTTACGAGCCGTTAGTAAGTAGCACCCGTATTCTTGAGGCCAAAGGGTACGACTTTGTAACAGTATATCCCTTGGTCCGTCATAAATGAGGTGTGCTCCTCGTCTTTGGGGCTCATTTTTACTTGGTTATAGCCTGAATATGCATCCATGAAATTTCAAAGTTTATATCCGGACGTCGAGACTATACGTGAGTTTATCCTTTGTAGGGGGAAGCTGTCTTTTGGGCATGCTTTGTTGATGTCCGTGAAATCCACGTACATCCTCCACTTCTTGTTATTCTTTTTCACCATAACGATGTTAGACAGTCAGTTTGGGTATTGCACCTCTCGGATAAACCCGGCATCCAGGAGTTTCTTCACTTTTTCCCGAATAGCTACCAGCTTCTCTACTGAGTAGTGCCTTCTTTTTTATCGGACGAGCTTATGACTGGAATCTAGACTCAATTTGTGGACCATTACTCTGATCGGTATCCCTGACATGTCACTCAGGGTTCAAGCGAAGATGTCTGAGTTTTCTTTGAGGAAGCTGGCATGCTGCTCTCGGAAGGGCTGAGGCAATGAGCTCCTTATTTGAATGGTCTTCTCAGGATCTCTAGGATCAAGAGGGATTCGGTCGATGACTTCTCCAGACTCGGCTTGTTGCAATATTATTTCGTCACAGAAGTCCAAGTTTTTTAATAGGCTAAGGAAGGGGTGTCTGCGTGACTTGGGCAAGATAGCATGTCCGTCCGGACACTTGATCCCCGAGGATTTTTTTCAATCCTGTATAGTGTTGGAAACTTTATCGTCAGATGTGGTATTAAGGTGATGGCTCTGAAGGCGGTCAAGTAAGGGCGTCTGAGGATAGCGTTATAGACTGAAGGAAGGTTTACCATCAAGAGGGATAGGTTCTTGGACGCTGTCCTTGGATGGGTCCCTAATGTGACCTCAAGTTGAATGACTCCCTGCACTGCCATTGACTCATTGTCCAGTCCGTAGAGGGGTCCCTTGGTGGACGTCATCCGGCTTCTTTTGAACCCTAACTCAAAGAAAGCATCGATATAGAGAATGTTGCGCAAGTTTCTATTATCAAAAAAATACTCGTTTCATCTAGTAGTCTAAGTTATCGTCTGAAACCAATACCGTTACAACAAATGGGTCAGAATGGGGGGATGCTACATGGATCATATCTTTATCACTAAAACTAATGACCTGATCCCTAAATTCTACCATTAACTTCTTTTCCTTGCCGCTGAATCCTCCTGGGCGTTGCCTCTGGTCAGGCGGGTGGATATCATGTTGACCACCCTTGCGGTCACTCTGCTTCTCGGTTGGTCAGCTTCACTAGCTTCTGCTATTTTGGAGGATTGTTTGGATCTTTATAGGAAGCGGTTGAGGTGATCTCTCTTGATCAGCACTTTAATCTCCTCCTACACAGTCTTGCAGTCCTCGGTATCATGACCGCTACTGCGGTGGTAGTGACTGTATTTGGACTGGTCACCATTCTCGGGGTTCTTCGGTGCCTTGTGCCACTTCAAGAATTTTTTGTCCCGAATCTGTATCAGGATGTTGGTATGTGAGTCATTCAAGGGAGTTAGAGTTAATGGTTTGTATTCCCTGCGAACGGTTTGCTCAGACTTCTGGTGCTTCTTGGCCACCCGGGAGCCTTGATGGTCTTCGTTCTTCCTCTTTCCCTCCACCGTCCTCGGTGGGAGGTTCTCTAGCTGGGCGAGCCTCTTTACATCGTTGGCTTCTTTGGCCACAATGTACGCTCGGGCGATGGCCTCGGCCTCTGCGAAGGTCGGGGACATTTATGGATGACCTGCTTGAAAAAAGCTCCTCGATCCAATGCGGATAAGAAAGCATTAAGCTTTGCCCCATTCGCCAGCTTTGGAATTTGTTGGGCCTTTGCGATGAATCAGCCCAAAAATTCCCTGTAACTCTCCCTGGCTCCTTGCTTTATTCAGGCTTGGTGCCAGGGTTGCTTCTGAATCTTCTACTGGAGGCGAATTGCAAGAGGAAACTACATGCCAACTCACTGAAAGATTGAATGGAATTGGCTGGCAGGCCGTAGAACTACATCCTCACATTTCCCTTGAGTGTCAACGGGAAGCACTAACTCATTGCTATCTTATCCAAACCTTGGAGGTTTAGATGCTCACGGAAGTGGTCCAGATGGTCCGTGGGATCAGCGCTTCCATCGTACAAGTCAAGGTTCAGTATCTTGAGCTTTGGAGGAAGCGACCTCGCCTAGATCTCCTTCGTGAGTGGAGACTGGACGAGGTCTGCGGTCCCTTCTTCGTTGTTTCCGCTGAAAACTCGTTGGAAGACCATCTCCAACTTTTCCTCCACGTGGGGTAGAGTTGTCATCTTGCTCTCGTTGAGGTAGTTCCTCAACTTGTAGGAGTCTTGGGCAGCCTGCAGCCCCGAAAGGCTCCTATCCCTAGGAGAAATCTCTTCACGAGCGGGTACCTCCTGCATGGGGCGCTCTTGCAAAGATCGAGGGTTTCACCTCTTTAGGATTTCCTTTTGGACCCGAGGACTCAAGTGACCTTCAAATTGCTGTGGGATTCTACTGCTCGAGGAAACTTGCATCCTTGGGTCCTCGTGTTGGCTTGTTTGTTTCGTGGGGTTTTTCTTCCCCTTGCCCTTTCTCTGGGACATCGTGGTCTGGGAGGCCTTAGATGGTGCCCCATTTCACCGCTCATCCATTATGGAGTAGAGTATCTAGATGGCCTTGGTGATATTGTTCATTCTCATAGCCAGCGCTCGTACATAAGGGTTAGGATGTTCTTCTATTTTGATGCCCGCAGCAGGGCCATTGCTACAGGAAGTGGCCTCCTTCACTGGGGCACTAGTTTGTACTCTAGTGTTCACCATTTTTCCTTGTCATAAAAATTGTATTAATCTAATTTTTTGTCATTTCCCATAGAAGGCGCCAAATGTTCCATCCTCAGATCCTTACTCTAATAGGGACAATGATCTGACAATAATACCAAATAGTATATACACGAAAGGGAAAAAGGAAGAGAATATGACACGTAAGATTTTTACGTGAAAAGCCTTTTGCTGAATGAGAAAAAAAAATGAGACTTTGGTCCAAGAACTGCTTCCACTATGTGTGAGTACAAATACAAGCGGCTAAGGACTAAGTGTATAAAAATTCTTAGGAGTTACTCTTATAAAACAAGTTCTCTCTTTCTCTCTCTATAATACAGTGTGGTTTTTCTGCTCTTTCTCTCTTTTAGTGCATAAATGTAAGAGTTTAGGGTTTTCAAATTTTCGATCCTTTGGTAGGTACAAAGTGAATGTTTATATAGTAGTTGAAATCCTCTGCATGGAGCTGCCACGTGGGGGTTTGCGTGTGCAGAAAACCCTACTACCAACTCTGGAAACCCACTTTGCCGTATCAGGACGATTGTGTGCACGTGGATTGGCTCTGCGATACATTATATCACGTGTGCGCTAGAAGCCGTCATTCTCTATACAGGTTAGGTGTTACAGGACGCACGTAACTTTAAGAATGTCATCTCTAAGTTGGCATCCTCGTCCGTCCTGAGCGCCCTTCCAGTGAGAAATTCCTGGGCCTTTGGGCCTCTTGGGCGTTCTCAACTGCGTTAGCCTCTTGGGCTTTCCGGGCTATTTAGGAATATGGACCCATTTTATAGAAATAGGTTTTATCCTTGAGTCTTGGTTATCCACTACCCATCAGAAATATTTGTACGGATAGTTAGAATCATCAAATTATTTAAAAATTTTATAATGTGAATAAATATCATATACATATATTAGTTTAGTTTTTTTTTTTTTTTGAAGAATTTGGAACCAATTCCTTTGTTTCTCTTCCATCATGAGATGACACAAAATTTTACTATAGAAAATTATATTTTTGTCTTAGGACTTCCTTCAATTTAGATTTCATAAGGCATTTCAAAACCTTATTCATAAAACAAATTTGAAAAAAAAAAAAAAAAAATCTCCCACTCATAAATTAGAAAAACTGAAAGAAGTTATTATCAGCTAAAAAAGGCAATTCTATTATTTATATAGTAAAAAAAAATTAATTTTTAATTATATAAATATTATTTTTTTATCAAAAATTATACTAATTAAGGAAATAACTTATCAAATAAAATATAATAAAATTATACGAGATTATAATTTTTAATCATCTTAATATAATACTATTGTGTGTTATATTATATGAGATAAATCTTATGAGTATGTCTCTACTGTCTTTACTTAGAGCACTTTGTAAAGTTGAACTAGATATAATTTGTGTAATATGAGAAATGTCTAATAAAAATATAGTAGGAAATTGTGCCAACTATTTTCTTTATTTGTCAAGTATTCATCAATAGAATATGATTTTTCATGTCACAGTGAAATATTCTAAATCATAGTATTTGCCAATAGAATATGATTTTTCATGTTGTTTAAACTATAACCACTAACAACAAACATACCCACCTACCTCAAACCACGCCAGCTGTCCCTCTAGTTCCCCTACCCCATCATCATCATCATCATCATTATCATGTCTTAACCCTCCATCCCACGCTGGACTAGCGGTGACAATGCCAATGGACTCCCCTCTCCATGTCTACACCCACCAATGCCTCTCTCGCCTTCCTACACCCGATGCCTCTTGCTCTCCGGTCAAGATTTGAGCAGGAATCGCGGTTGGGGAGAGAAAGAGAAAACGGAGGTGGAAGTTGGCGTGGGAAGAAATGGAGAAGAGGAGGTAAGCGGAGCAAGCGAGGTGGAAAGCGATAGAGAGAGAGAGAGAGAGAGAGAGAATGAGGAGGGGAGGGCTGCCAGGGTTGTGAGTACTGAGGAGGCGGGAGTGGAGGTCGTGAGTCTGGATCATGACGATTTCGAACTATCTAATCAAGGAATTGCCCATAAATCTAAAAATTTCTACATAATCCAATTAAAAATGGCTTTAAGAAGAAGGATTTCAAGTCAATTGAGAAGAGACCAGTAGTAGATCTATTCCATAAAATATGCTTCTCTATACAAGTTCTACTTGTTTGTTGGGGTCTTTACCTTACACTCAAAACAAAAGTTCCAGAACTGCGCATTCGGTCAAGCATTCACCATTGTTGCTACCTTAATTCAGGACACATATAGCTGTTATTGACATACATGTTGGGATCACTCCTGTGTGGAAAATTTCGGAGAGGCATTTGTCGAAGTGAAAGTTTTCCGGAATGGTTTTTTCCGGAATGAGTTTTTTCGGAATGGTTTTTCCGGAATGCTTTTTTGGAATGAAATTCCAAAATGAAAATTGACCAAAATGGATTTCCGAAAAAAAATTGATCGGAATGAAATTCCGAAATGGATTTCTGGAATGAAATTGACTGGAATGAAATTTCGGAATGGAAATTGACTAGAATGGATTTTCGGAATAGAATTGACCAGAATGGATTTCCGGAATGGAAATTGATTAGAATGGATGAAATTTTTGAAATGGATAGAAATTCCAGAATGGATGAAATTTTCGATATGGAATTGTGAAGTGAAATTTTCGGAATAAAAGTTGGCCGGAATGATGAAAGGTCCGGAGTGGATTTGGTCAACGACTGAGAACTATAACCGAAAAGTTGGTCACCAACAACGCCTGTGTAATTAGCTTTTCTAAAAAAGGAAGTTGACTCTCAGGGTTAGTAACTGATTAGTTGAGCAGTTAACTCCTCTTGATAAAGTGATGCCTAGCAGAGTTGGTAACAGAGTTGGTGGTAAATTTAACACACACTCAACCTGCTTATAGGGTAGGCAGCAGTTAGGTCAAATTTGTATATATATGCATGCTGGGCATGCAATCAAATATAGAGAAGTGAGAAGGAGAAAAACTTAAGAGAGAACAAAGAGTAGCAATTCTTTACTCTTATACTTTTACTCCTGTTTTGTTTTCAACTCTCCAAAGGACTTGTGGAGCCAAAAAAGGATTCTTGTAACCATATTCACGTATTAAAATTTATTTATGGATTAAGTGTCTCATAATTTCTTCCTCTTATTTTAGAAGAGGGTTTTCCACGTAAAAATTTGGTATGTTACTCTTTCTCTTATATTCCTCTATTGTGTGTGTTTGTGCGTATCATTCTTGTCCGACTCTAATTTGTTCGATCGACCATTATCTTCTTTATAAGTGGTATCAAGAGACAGTTATTAGTACCAAAATCGATGGAGGTCAAAAATAGGATGATTTGTCTCAATGGCATAAACTATGACACTTGGCAGAACAAGATATTTGACCTATTGCTTGTCAAGTCGATGCACCTTCCGATGTTCGCCACTTAAAAGCCTGATGCGAAATCAGAAGAGGACTGGTCTCTTGAGAATGGGCAGGTATGCAGTTATATATGACAGTTTGTGGATGATAATGTGTACAATTACATTAGGAGTGAAACAAATGCCAAAACGCTGTGGGACAAGTTGGGGATGCTCTATACTTCCAAGCTGGCAACAATAAATTGTATTACTTGATGAAATTGATGCAGGTTTAATACAAGGATGGCTCGTCCATTGTAGATCACTTGAACGAGTTTCAAGGATATGTGGACCGATTAAATGGCATGGGTATTAAATTTAAGGATGAAGTGCTAGGATTGTAACTCCTAACAACCCTACCTGACTCATGGGAGGTGAGTCACCAGTAAGAAATTGATGCATACTGTCAAACTCATGGCATCCGTCACCAAAGAATGCCGCCGAAGGCATCACAATTAAACGGGGTGTCAAACGCATGAATCAAACACTGATGGAGAGAGTTCGAAGTGTCTTGTCTAAGGCCAAGCTACTCAGTTTTTTTTGGGGGAAGCATTAAAAGTAGTAGCCTACATCATTAACAGGTTGAAAGGGGGATGGACGGTCTCTTGGATAGACGGTTTGGCCCCCGAAAAGGGGGAAGGCCCCCTGAAAGGAGGGCTGCTCCTAGAAGGAGGGCACCTTGATGGACGGCATGATGTCTAGATGGTAGCCTTCCTAGATGAACGACATGTCCTCTGGAAGGGGGAAAGGCCCCCTGGAAGGAGGGCACTTTAATAGACAGCATGACATCCGGATGGCAGGTCTCCTGGATGAATAGCGTGGCCCTTGGAAGGAGGGAAGACCCCTTAGAAGGAGGGCTTCTCTTGGAAGGAAGGTACCTGGATGGATGGTATGATGTCTGGATGGTGGGCCTTCTGGATGGACGATATGGCTTCTGGAAGGGGAGAAAGCCTCTTGAAAGAAGGGTGGCTCCTGGATGGAGGATGCTTGGATGGTAGGCCTCTTAGATGGATGACATGACCCCTAAAAGGCGGAAAGAGCCCTTGGAAGGAGAGTAGCTCCTGGAAGGAGGGTGCCTGGACGGACAGTATGATGTTTGGATGGCAGATCTCCTGGATGGATGGCATGGCCCTGAGAAAGGGGGAAGGATCCCCGGAAGGATGGCGCCTGGATAGATGATATGACACCTGGATGGCAGGTCTCCTAGATGGACAGTATGACCCCTGAAAGGGAAAGGCCCCATATAAGGAGGGCTGCTCCTGGAAAAAGGGCGCTTGGATAGATGGCATGATTTCTAGATGGCAGGCGTTCTAGATGGATGGCATAACCCCTAAAAGGAGGGAAGTCCCCCATTAAAGAGGGCAACTCCTGGAAGTAGGGTGGCTGGATAGATGGTATGATGTTTTGATGATGGGCCTCCTTGATAGACGACATGACCCGTGAAAAGGGAGAAGGCCCCTTGGAAGGAGGGCTACTCCTAGAAGGAGGGCATCTAGATGGATGACATGACGTTTGGATGGCGGGCCTCTTGGATAGAAGGCATGGTCCTTGAAGGGGGAAGGCCCTGTGGAAAAAGGGCTGCTCCAGGCAAGAGGATGCTTGGATAGATGACATGACATCTAGATGGCAAGCTTCCTGGATGGATAGTATGGCCCCTGGAAGTAGGGAAGGCCCCATGGAAGGACGGTTGCTTGTAGAAGGATGGACGCCTGGATGAATGGTATGCCATCTGGATGGTGGGTCTCCTGGATGTACGACATGACCCTTGGAAGGGGATTGCTCCTAGAAGGAGGGTGACTGGATGAATGGGATGATGTTTGGATGACAAGCCTCCTGGATGGATGGCATGGCCTAGGAAGTGGGTAAGTCCTCCTAGAAGGAGAGCGGCTCCTAGATGGACATCGTCTAGATGGACGGTATGATGTTTAAATGGCAGACCTTCTGGATGAATAGTATGGTCCCTAGAAGGAGGGAAGGCCTTCTAGAAGGAGGACGGCTCTTAGATGGAGGGTGCCTGGAAGGAGGGCTTCGTGGATAGAGGACTTCTTGGATAGAGGGCACCTGGACGGAGTGCTTTCTATAAGAATTGGGATTCCATGACCCATAATTCTGTAAGTTAAAATTAAATTATATAAAATTAAGATCAATGAACGGTAAAAACTCAGAAGCCAAGAATTCACCCCAAAAAGCGATAAAAATTTATTTAATGAAATCGACTTCAATTCCAATTAATAAAAGATAGAATTAATAATATGGAAATAATTTAGTTAATAAATTCTCAATCGATTAATAATCAAATTAATTTTAGTTGATGATAAGATAATCCGGTTATCAAAATTATACCCGATTAACAACCGAACTTGGTTTGATTGATTAAATATAACTCAAATCAAATAAAAAATGAATCGTTAGACTCAATTTGTAACCAAACAAGTTTCGGTTGATTAAATTAGTATTTCGGCTAACCTGAAACCAACTCGGAAGCTACTGAGACTTCTGAATAACAACTTAACTAAAATTTATGATCGAAATTAATATTTAGAATGACCCGAAAGTAGCTAAATAAAATTTTATACACTTAAATAAATTTAGGAGTATAAATTAAGAGACTAACTAATACCATAATAAATTAAGTTAAATTTAATACACCATTAATAATTATATTTTAATGGAATTTGAGGGACACATGTCACCTCTTCAATTGTCTAACACTTAGAAAAATTTAGAATAATGAAAGCTTTAGTAGGGCAATAAGGTGAGAAGCGCACGACAATGCCCTCACACAGCACACACAGCCACTTTCTCCACTAAATTAAATAACAAATGGAAAAGAGAAATAATTTTGAATGAAAAATTTAGTGGGACGCTTGGCACATTGAGGGATTAACATGTAACCAAATAATCTACAATTAGGATCTAACAAGTGGCTCATAAAGGATCCAACAACTCACCACATACAAAGGGTGAGTCATCCTTGATTAACCAAGGAATTGCCACCTATTGGGGCATGTGGCAACTCCTAAAACTTCTACCAATGAGTCATCAATTGAGAAGATAAATAAAGATAAAAATCCACCAAAAAGAAAAATGAAAAATCAGAGAGAAGTTGAAGGAAAACAGGAGCAAAAACAGAGAATCAAAACCAGAGTTTGGAGAAGGACTCAGTTGGTAGCTAGACTTCAAAATTAAATTAAAAATATTTACAGCCAAGAATTCTTCTCATTCTTTGATTTGTTGTTAAATTTTTGATCCTGTCTTGAAATACAGTCGGTCCAATATTTAAAATTTTCAACGAATGCATACTAGAATGAGTAAAGTTTAGTAACATGTCAAATGAAATTTTGTTGCTCAACTCTACTGCACCAAGCTGATGTTTAAATTTTATATGCTTTATTTGATTGATTCATACTATGAAATGTTTGCTAAATATACTTTAAGATGTTAGCTAAATTACTATATTTTTTTTTGAAATAATCTTTATCGTTACCATGGTAGAATAGCCAAAATTTAAAAACATGTATCATGAAGTTAGTTCTATAATCTGCTATTATACTTGTTGATATGCTAATTTTTACATACTGTTAATGGTTGATTTATACCATAAAAATTTTAGTGAAAAACTTTAATATGTTAGATAAATCATCATATTTATATTCTGAAATAATTCTTCATGAAACTGGTTAGTTCAAAGGAAACAAAGTAGACTGGCAAATTAAACTTGATAAAAACAGAGCAGCTACGGGTGCTGACTTTGGCTGCTGTTTTCACCAAGTTTTAGGCCGATTCAAACTCCACAAAAATTACGTAAGATACTTTAATGAACCGGAAATATGTTATAAAATTGGTGAAATTTTATTAATTCAAAAGCTGACCAATTCATCCGAAAGAAAAGGAAGTGTCACTGAACCGGTCAGAAGTAGAGGTGTGCATAAAAGATTAGTTCATAACTTTAAATCGGGTAAGAATAAAATTAAAAATTCATATAAACCAATCCAAAATTATGTGCGGATTCTGAAAATGTATGGAAAGTAATTTTTCATGGTGATTTAATCACTAAATCGGACCCAAAATAACAGCTGTATCAACCCTTTTATACTGATGCCGAAATTGGCAGTTTGAAAAAATCAGGCCAAATTGGCCTCCATTCGACCATCAAATTGGCTCAAAATTGGTCACAAATTAGTTAAAACTCTTATTAAGATTGTGTAAATTAGCTTATGAAAATGATTAAAGGGACCACTAAATTGGATCCCCAAATGAGAAGCAAATCCTACCCCTACATTCTTACTGATGCTGATGCAAATTTGGTAGTCCGCTTTGGTGGACTAAAGTGGCCATGAACCGGTTGAACTGACTGTCGACCCGGACAAGTAAAGTAGTACTAAGTCTAAACTATCATCATGAAGAACGGTTTCCAAAAATACCATGATTTGGTCACTGAATCGACCCCAGAACGGAAATTACCGCTAAACTGGCCGATTCGTACTTAATTGCCTATTTTGCTAATTTAGTGTGAACCGACTAGAAAATAAGTAATAAACCACCCATATATGGTATGTTAAATTAGTAAACAAGTTATACATCATGTAAATCGGTTGGCCATTATAAGAACTTGATGTTAAAGATTAGAAATAAACTGATTTCTAATGAATCGGCTAATCTAGTAAGTGAACCGATTTATATATAATTCTTTAAAATGATGAATTGTCCACTTATTATATGGATAATGGTAAACCAACTCACGTGGAATAGCCGGCAAAGTATTATGAAAAGTTGAATCAATCCATAAATCTGTTAGTGTCATTTTTATGATTGGTATATTTCGTGACCATAGGTAATATTACATCGATGTTGGGTTATGGATTGTCGAAGTGCTGCATCAACATATATCCGTTGCTGTCCGTTCCGCCTTCCATAGATATTGCACTTACCGTGTGCTCTCCAGCCGCTCGAGCGCACTGAGGGTTTCACGTGAAACCTTATGTGTGCTCGCCGTGCGCTCGAACGCCGCGGCAACGGATAATTTTTTTGAATACATTTTTGAAGCCATTTATAAATATACACCTATAATCAGTTTTCCTAACTCTTGATTGATATTTTTGGAGCCGTCCCACTTGAGAGAAAATCATTTTTCACTCCATTAAACGTGTTCTAATTGAGAAAATCAATCTTTTCTTATTGTGCTTCATGTGCTAGCGATTTTCTCACCACTTTCTCTTTATCAATCTATCACCTTTACCCTTCTATCTTCGTTGGTGACGTCGGTATGTTTAAGAAGGGGATCCGGTCGTGTGTGGCAATTCAAGTGGCAAGAGAGGAAAGATTGACGTGAAGATCGAAAGGCGTCCGGTTCCATTGCCGTGGACAAACCCAAGGAGTTCCTTTGTAGGGATCACAAAACGGGAGTAAGTCGGTTAGGTCAGCGCGTCGTTACCACCCGGTTTGTAAGTTGATTTTCATAGTGCATTTCTTCTATGGCCATTGAAGCCCGGAGGATTTTTCTTGATTACCGTGGGTATCGAGTTTTCTCTTTGTCATAAAAAATCGAGCCTTTCATTATTGTTTATGATCTTTTATATTTTGCATGCTTGTCATTATCGTTAGCATCTAGAAATAAATATTCTTTACGTGTATTAAATTTTTAATTTTTATGGCTTCCGTTATTATTACCGGGGTCGAAAGTTGATTGTAAAATTTAGGACAAAAAGGCCTTTTTTAAAATCGAATTTGTGATTAAATTGGTTAAAGAGATTAAATGGAACCAAACCGGTTAGTACACCGGTAAATTATGAAATTTATGTACCGAAAATTGATTAATATGTTGTCTAAATGTAAGTTAAGCACATGATAAAATGTATATAAAATTATATTATGCATTAATATGATTTTATTATGGACATATACAATATGCTTTATTATGATTTTATTATGAACATACATGATATGTTATGTATGAGTAGAAACTAATATGATATCAAGAAAATATGAATTTTTTCTGAAATGAAAAAATTAAGAAGAAGAAGCAAGATTATGAAGAAGGGTTTTCCACTACGAAATTTTAAGAACTAAAAAAACTGAATTAATGATTTATTTCAGTGGATAGTATTCTCTGGTATACCTTAAAATATTATATTGTAGATCATTATTTAACTAAGGATCACTTTACGATTTTGGCCTCGTCTATTGGGAGACAATAGGTAGTACCATCATGTTTTTGAGATATAAATAAAGAAGGTAAGGCATTTGATTGTGTGGAGTAAATACAATCCAGATATCGATCAAATATTTCGTTAGGTAGTAAAGCCTATTAGTCCTGATTCCTCAAGATATTTATGGTAAGAATGTGCTGACAAGTAATAAGAATTAAGTATAAGAAAAAGGAAAGTCAATTACATTATAAAAATATTTTAAAAGTATATATATATATTTACATGTATCATGATCCCTATTCCTCATTATGAATTATTTTAAAGATAAATATGCATATCCTTAACTAATATATTCTTACTGAACATTTGGCTTACTATCTTATTATTTCTTTCCTTTAAATACTTTACAACAGTTCAAACCTAATAAACAAAAATAAAGAAGAACCATTAAGTATGTGGTAATCAATAATAATGTAACTAGTTTAATTTAAGTGATGATGTAAAAACTTATAAATTTATAAGTATCTCAAAAATATAAATTTTAGTATTGATAGTTGAAAAATATGTTCGCAAATTTCTTATGGTTATCTTGTAAATTTTGGTGTAATTTTTATAAGATGAGTTTATAATTTTAGTTGACATCTTTTCTTATCACAAACTTTATCCATATTATTGTTGAATGAATGTTAAAGCCATTGATGATTGACATTATTTTGGATCCTTTGTATATGGTTTACAAATTATTAAAATAAGTACACATTTTTTATGATTAAGATGAATATAAGAATGCGAGACGTGACATTCTCTAGAAGGAGGAGTCCTGGATGGAGGGCGCCTTGAAGGAGGGCTCCCTAGATGAAGGGTTCCTAGAAAGGGTTCTCCTTGGATGGAGGGCTCCGTGGAAGGAGGGCTCCTTGGATGGAGGGATCTTGGATAAGGTACTCCTTGGACAAAGGGCATGAGTATTGACTGTGTTTATTTCGTTGTTATAGGGTGAAAAAACTCTTTAGTCGTTATCATAGACGGCGCTAATGATGCGTCCCTAATTTTTGGGTTGTTGTACCGATTAGGAAGCCATTTTATATTCCACTGCGAGTTGAATTAGAGCGTTTGGTCTCAATCTCTATTTGTTTGGAACATGCACACCATAACTTACAAATAAGAGGTCAAAGGATTGATGAGATTCGCTTTGTAATTTATCCTTTGATACTCAAGTTAGGAATCTTTCTCAAAAAATAAGATGTAAGGAGTATATAAGAAAATGAATGGATGCATGTGATTGGGGATTGAGTGTGAATGAGCTCGCTTAAGGAGTGGCTTAAAGGTACGCCCAACTGAGGGCGGCTTGAAGGTGTACCCAAGTGAGGGGCAGTTTATAGGTGCACTTGGTTGAGGAGTAGTTTATAGGTATGCCTGATTGATGGGCGGGTTAGAGGTGCGCTTTACTAAGGAGTGGTTTCGAGGTGCCCCTGACTGTGGTGCGGCTCCTGGAAGAAGGGAGGCTCCTAGATGGAGGGTATGTGGATGGACAACATGACGTCTGGATGGCAGGCATTCTGGAAAAGAGGGCGGCTCTGGATGGAGAGTTCTTAGATGAACGATATGATGTTTAGATGGCAGGCCTTCTGGATGGACGACATGACCCTTAGAAGAATGGAAGGCCCCCTAGAAGGAGGGTTTTGGAAGGACGACGCCTAAATGGATGGTATGACGTCTAGATGGTGGGCCTTCTGGGATGGACGGCATGGCCCTTGAAAGGGGGAAGGCCCCTTAGAAGGAGGCTTGGTCCTAGAAGGAGGGCACTTGGATGGACGGCATGACATCTAGATGGAGGGCGTTCTAGATGGACAACATGGGCCTTGGAAGGGGGGAAGGCCCCATGAAAGAAGGGCTGCTCTTGGAAGGAGGGCATATGGATAGATAGCATGACATCTGGATGGTAGGTCTCCCAGAAGGATAGCATTGCCCTTGGAAGGAGGGAAGGCCCCTTGGAAAGAGAGCTGCTCTTTGAAGGAGGGCGCTTGGATGGACAGTATAATGTTTGGATAGCGGGCCTCCTGGATGGACGGTATAATGTTTGGATAGCGGGCCTCTTGGATGGACAGCATGGCCCTTGGAAGGGGGGAGGGCCTCCCGAAAGAAGGGCGGCTCCTGGATGGAGGGCGCTTGAATGGACGGAATGATGTCTAGATACAAGGCCTCCGGATGGATAACATGACCCATGGAAGGAGGGAAGGCCTCCTAGAAAGAAAGCTGCTTCTAGAAGGATGGCGCTTGGATGGATGGTATGACGTATGGATGGCGGGCCTCTTGGATGGACGGTATGGCTCCTGGAAGGAGGAAAGGCCCCCTGGAAGAAGAGCTACTCCTAGGAGGATGCCGGGATGGATGGCATGTTGTCTGGATGGTAGGCCTTCTGGATGGACGACATGACTTCTGGAAGGGATGGCCCCCTAGAAGGAGGGTTGCTCATGGAAGGAAGGCGCTTGGATGGATGGCATGATGTTTAGATGGTAGGCTTCCTAAATGGACGACATGGCCTATAGATGAAGAGCGCTTGGATGGACGACATGACGTTTGGATGGTAGGCCTCTTGAATGGATGGTATGACCCTTGGAAGGGGGAAGTCCTCCTAGAATAAGGACGGCTACTAGATGGAGGGCGCTTGGATAGACAGTATGACGTCTGGATGGCAACCCTTCTGAATGGATAGTATAGTCCCTGGAAGAAGGAAAGGCCTCCTTGAAGGATGGTGGCTCTTGGATGGAGAGCACTTTGAAGGAGGGCCCAGTGGATGGAGGGCTCTCTTGATAGAGGGCACCTAGACGAAGGACTCTTAGAAGGAGGGCTCCTGGATGGAGGGTGCATGGAAGGAGGGCTTCCTAGATGAAGGGCTTCTAGATGGTGTTCTTCATGGACGAAAGGCTCCATGGAAGGAGGGCTTTTGGATAGAGGTCGCCTGGAAGGAGGGCTCCCTAGACAGAAGGCTTTTGGATGAGGTGCTCCCCAAATGGAGGGCTCCTTGGACAAAGGACACTTGGAAGGAAGGCGCCTGGAAGGGGGGCTCCTTGGATGGAGGATGCCTATAAGTGGGGCTCCTAGAAGGGGGCACCCAAGATGGAGGATTCCTTGGAAGGAGGACTCTTGGATGGGGGGCTCCTAGAATGGAGGGCCCCTAGATGGAGAGCTCTTGGACGGGGTGCTCTCTAGATGAAAGGCTTCTTGAACGGAGGATGCCTAGAAAAAGACTTTTCTGAATAGAGGATGCTTAAATGGATAGCATGTCGTCTGGATGGTAGGCCTCCTGGATGGACGACATGACTTCTGGAAGGGGGAAGGCCCCCTAGAAGGAGGGTTGCTCCTGGAAGGAGGGCGTTTGGATAGATGGTATGATGTTTGGATGGTAGGCTTCCTAAATAGACAACATGGCTCAAAGAAGAAGAGCGCTTAGATGGACGACATGATGTTTGGATGGTGGGCTCCTGAATGGACAGTATGGCCCTTGGAAGGGGGAAGACCTCCTAGAATAAGGACGACTACTAGATGGAGGGCACTTAGATAGACAGTATTACATATGGATGGCAAGCCTCCTGAATGGATAGTATGGCTCCTGGAAGAAGGAAAGGCCTCCTTGAAGGATGGTGGCTCCTAGATGGATAGCACTTGGAAGGAGGGCTCAGTTGATGGAGGGCTCTCTCGATAGAGGGCACCTGTACGAAGGACTCCTTAGAAGGAGGGCTCTTGGATGGAGGGTGCTTGGAAGGAGGGCTTCGTAGATGAAGGGCTTCTAGGCGAAGTTCTTTATGGATGGAGGGCTGCATGGAAGGAGGGTTCTTGGATGGAGGTCGCTTGGAAGGACGGCTCCTTGGACAGAAGGCTTTTTGACGAGGTACTCCCTAAATGGAGGGCTCCTTGGACAAAGGATGCTTTGGAGGAAGGCGTTTGGAAGGGGGGATCCTTGGATGGAGGATGCCAGTAAGTAGGGCTCCTTGAAAGGGGAACCTTGGATGGAAGATTCCTTGGAAGGAAGGCTCCTAGATGGGGGCTCCTAGAATGGAGGGGCCCTAGATGGAGAGCTCTTGGACAGGGTGCTCCCTAGATAAAAGGCTCCCTGAATGGAGGACGGATGGAAAGAGGACTTTTTGGATAGAGGACGCCTGGAAAGGGGCTCATTAAAGGGGGCACTTTAGATGGATAACTCCATAGAAGGAGGGTTCTTGGATGGGAGGCTCCTAAGACGGAGGACCCTGGATGGAGGGGGGCCCCTCCCACAGAGGAGGATGGTCATGGCCTCACAAGGAGGAGGGTAGGGCCCTTCCCAGGGAGAAGGCTCCTCCCTGGGAAGGAGAAGATGACTGGATTCCTCCCTAGGAGGGAGGAGGATGGCGCTTTTGAAATAGAGACCCAAATCTTTGGGATGGAGCCTCTAAAACGGTTGCAGATTTACTAAGCCATGCAGGGCTTGATTGAGCCTGCTACAGCAACTGGCTTTATAGTGTGGTCCGCAGAATGACTCCTTTTGTTTAGGCGATGTGGGACATTTGGCCTTTTTAGATCTGTTGGGTTAGAGCTTTTGGGCTGCGTTGCGGCTCGTCCTGAACTGTATTTGTTGGGCCAATATCAGCAAGACCACGAGCTATACGAGGACTCATCTGGGCTGTGCGGTTTTTTTGTAGACTTTGAGCTGGGCTGGCCCAAATTTTACCGAACCCATCACAAAACCTATATATATTTTTTTAGAATTTTCATAATATGCTTATAACAATTTGTCATAATTATTAAGCAAACTTGAACATGCAATGAGATTTCCTCAATAATTTAGCTTTTTAGAAGTGAATTTATAAAAATTTGGTAGACATCTTTAAAATCTAAAAAAATGAGGCAAATCTATCCTTGCATGCAAGCCAACTATAAAAGGAAGAAATAAAAACGCATGTATGGAATTAGTAGAAATAATCTCAATATTTAACAAAACAAGGGTTTGGGTTCTCTAAATTCATCACCAAAATTGAATAGAAAAGGCTTGAAATATTCTTACCTTAATCAATAATATGAGAAGTTCAAAATTGCATTCCCTTCTTCCTTCTTGTATTTCTATCTATTCTTTCCTTCAGTTTGTCTATATTCTCTCAAAAAATTGCATGTAAACAAAAGAGGCAAGAGCCTCTTTTATTCATAGATTTGTGAATGTGTAACAGCCATCCACACGAACTTATAGTGATGGCTCACGTGTGCCTCTTTGTGTGTACTTTTGGCTTTGATAATTTGTCCAAACTTGCGCATGCATGCCCTTCGTGGCTAATTAGGGTTGCCAACCTATCCAAACCCTAACATGTATGCATTGGATACAACACTCTATCCAACTAAACATATGCAAGACTCATGCATTTCACACACCATCCTAATACAGTCTTTTACCTAAAGTTTTATTTTGATCCGTAATTTAACCTTAATAATTAAATTTGAATTATTTTTATTCAAATATTTTTATCCAAATTTACCACTTTGGTATCCCCAACATTTTTGAGTCATTTATTTGCTAGCGTTTGATACCATGTTCGAATGATGCATCTAGAAATTGAATTGACATTTGGATGATAGACGCACCATGAAAAGATAGGTGATTTTTATGGCAAACCAAAGTAAAAGGGAGCAAATTTCTCAAACACAAGGGCACCCAAAGAAAAAAGAATAAGTTGAAGCTTTGACTTCAAAATCCAATTTGTGCCTAATTCTTCATTAATTTTGGATATATTATTCTCACTCTTTTAAAAACTGTATTACCATTTTTTTTTTTCCATTTTAATTATCCTTCTATTTTTTATAATTACAATTTGTATACTTATATCATATAAAAAAGTGTTTGACAGTTAATGGTAACTGAATCTTATTTTTATAATAGGTTGCAAATGAGTTGGCTCGTAGAATTATTTGTAATTTTTGTTATTTAAGAATGATTTTTTAAATAAAATTACTTGTATAATTGAGCATTTAATTCTATTTCTTTTTTTGCTTCTCATGACTTCAATTAAAAGATAATGAGCCGCTTGTTGTGTCAGGATTTTTCAAATAAATTTCCTTATTTTAGAATATTATCTCGATTTTTTGAATTATAGATGCTAGATAATAATTTATTTAAGGAATATCTCAGCAAATAATTATATATAATTTATTATTCTTTCTAAAATTTATTATTTTTTGTGAAATTACTAAAATGCGTTAAAATCCCTAAAATTCCATGAGAAAAACAAAAAAAGATATGGAGAAATTCGCTCTCTCTCTGAGGCATTTTAATGATCAATTTTACCTCTCGCAGCAATTACGCTGCCAAAATGCTACGCCTATATATATAGTTATTACCAAGAGACCTTTAACCAAATTCCCACATACATATACCAATTAGCTTCTTTTCTAGAATCCAAATAGTCTAATGTAGTTAACAGAAGAATATCCGAAGCAACTTGTTTAATGGAACGTATGTTTTTTTTTTTTTACCACACTTACTATTGGTTATTTTCCTGTATATCCCCAATGGGATGTGCAAATCTAAGCCAATTGAGATTTTTTTTTTTTTTTTTTTTTTTTTGAGGGTTGGGGGGTTGGCTGGCTGGGTCACACAGAGGGATTCCACCTTTTGAGAAATAAGCCATTTTTGTCAGGTTGGCAAAATGCTTCCTATTGATGCTGAGGTTATGATTATTATCTGTGGGTTGCCTAGGTGTGACCAAAGGAAGATGATCCAGTCACACAGTGAGTATTATATTTAATATGCCCTATCATTATCCCAACCATCTTTTTGGAGATATGGCATTGTGGTCTCATTCTAGTGATGGGTCCTTTACTTCTCAATCATTTTGGAGGATCTTTCAACAGTAAGTGTAGGAATACTTTGGTTTAGATTGTTTTGGGCGCCTTTGATAGTTTCTTCCCATTCCTTTATTCTGTGGGTAGCCATTCGAAAGCGACAAAGCACCTTGAACTGACTTCATGGTCTTGCTAATGGCAGACCACTTTATCCTCTTTGTAGAAGCCATGTGAAAATTCATAGTGGCTTTTATTTTTTTATTAGAAATATTTTTTATTAATGTATTTTATGATTGGATAAAATAGGTTTTTTAAAAAGTTTTCAAACATTGGTAAATGAATTGTCATATAGACACGCCTTTTATTTACAAATATGTCCTCTCCTAATGTTCATGTTTAAGCTACATTTGATAAGCACGTGCATGTATTTTGGCTAGAATAACCATATCTGATGTGTCCTCGAGATACGACTGAGTGCCATTTATTTATAATACTTTCCCCCGATGGGTAGCCGAGCAGTACATGATTGTTGTTCATTCAAAATGCACATATCTAAAATATACCTGAGCCACATATGAGAGCATTTTACCTAATATGACTAAGCCTGATATGTGCCTGAGTGGCATACATATAATGGGGTATAGACTCTTTGCTAAAATTTATGCATTTGAAGAATACTTATGCGACGCACGTATATTAAAAAGCTGTTTTCTAAACGACAATGTGTTTTTAACCTGATTTTCTTACATTCTTTATATATACCTCACTTTCAATCATTAATTGTGTGACCAAAAAATATAAAACAGTTGCAATTTTAAAAACTTTTCTTGATAAAAGTAAATAGCCACTGTTTTAAAAAAAAAAAAACTAAATCTTTACTCTTTTGATAAGCTGACAATGTTTTCTCACCTAACATATTTCTTGATTGTATTGCATACGAGTTTCAACTTGTGAGCCTTTGTTAGAACATTAGTAGCGTAGACATTGGAATCCTATGAGGTATAGAGATTCTAATGATACTCGTTGATAATGGGACCAATGTTTAGGAAAAATGTTCACTTCATACTATAAGAAGCTCAAAATTTGACTTGACT
Source organism: Nepenthes gracilis (assembly GCA_033239525.1). Taxonomy (NCBI): domain Eukaryota; kingdom Viridiplantae; phylum Streptophyta; class Magnoliopsida; order Caryophyllales; family Nepenthaceae; genus Nepenthes; species Nepenthes gracilis. The sequence goes on along the minus strand of BSYO01000033.1, from coordinate 10,618,344 downwards.
ACACCCTAGTATTCTAACTCTATACTAACAACCAGATAGAGGTCACTAACAAGATAATCCTTGCTAAGTTACAAATGAGGCAAGACAAAGGCAAGGGGCCTAGGCAAACGAGTTTTCTAATGTCTAATAGGCCTATCTAATGATGTGAAGGATGGGTACTAGTGAAACCCTATATAGATTATGTTTCAGATGTAAGATAGTTATCTCGGTAGAAATAAGATTGTCCAACTTCAAGGTATCCAACTTTGCACCCACTGCCAATGAGGAAAACATGCAATAACGTAAAGACTTGATTAAGGAACCTTAGGATGCTGCCATCCTCCAAACCAAGGTGAACCAACAAGAGCTAGCTTGGTGCCATAATAAAAAGGTAAATACATGACTCCATTAAGTAGGAGATTTAATCCTAAGGAGCATTAAATTTGCCAAAAAATGACAAGGTAAAATATGTTACCCCTAATATGGGAAAGACCAGTCTTAATAGTGGTAACCATTAGAGATAGTATTTATAAGGTGAGGATCCAGTGTAGTAAAATATTATTGGGAACCTGCTAATTAATTAACTTAAAGAAATATTTCTAGTGAATAGAAGAGTTGAAGTTGAGCAAAAAGTACATCCCTCAAACTACAAGCATTGTGCATCAATAGCCAAGGATATGTAGCTGTAGCTCTTTATTGTTAGAAAACCATAACACGGTAAAAATATGAGCAGTAAATAGTTATACATGCATTGTAACATACCATGTTATCATACAAGATAACAAATCAGAATATGTTATAATCCATTAGGTTACAAATCTTTAAATACTAATTATATACCCACACATATAACATTATAGGATGCCTTGCATCATTTTTTCAATTGTCCACTTGATATATCCCATATGAATTAATAGCTTGACTTATCTAGAGTCATAGGCCCAATGGTTTCCGTAAATGCCCTGAGTGCAACCCCTAAGGCTTCCAAATTAAGGTCCAAGTTGGTTGATAAAGGTCTCATAAAAAGTTGTGCTAAGAGGCCATCATGGCGGTCCACAAGAGGCACCAACGTGTATCCACTCTAAGGCACCCATAGCTACCAAAAAACCTCTATAAAGGTCATTATACCTATTTAATCACAACCCTATAACAGTGGCCAAAATGTTTTATGGGCCTAGTCCACTATTTAATATTAAAATATTTAGACGTCTCATAAAAATCAAGACAAAAACTCTTAAAAAACAATTAAGGTATTTTATAAAGATCGCGTCAAACTTTTAAAAAACAGCGATGACTATCCATAAACATTGAGTCTAGAACTCTTAAAAAGCAAGTAAGAATTTTTATGAAAATTGAGTTTAAAATTCTTAAAAAGCAACTAGGACTTCTCACCAACACCAAGTAAAAAAATGGTCAAAGGGCAGCTAAGATGCCCATCACAGGAGAAGCCTGCAAAGGGATAAAGAGAAGGTGACATAAGGCACGCCAAAATAGCCGAAGGCGCCCCAGCAAGGGCCTTACAGGCATCGCAGAATGTCAAAGCGTAAAAGGTCTCCTCCGACAAATACAAGCAAAGGCGTAAGAGAAGCAAAGTGCAAAAGATCAAAGCAGTAGTCACAATGAAGAAAATATTTTTTCATTAATCTGTAAAACCTTACGAGCTCTAAAAACATTACAAAGGAGTTGCTGCAAGACTCCACAAAAGCCAAGGGAAGAAGCGGGGGGAAGGGGATAAAACAATGCGCACGTGTCAGGAATTGCTTATTGCATAGGGCAAATGGGTGGGCCACCATGCTGGTTTCATTAGAAGCCTTCGGTAACCAGGAGCCAGTACAACGGGCATGTAATGATGGACTAGCACGAGGATGGAAGTCTCTACTGTTGCACAATCATCTGAATGCGAATGGAGTACATCACCCCACCCACAATCAAAGATGTTGGGAGCGATGTATCTGCCTTACAACAGCCTCACGTTGGAGGGAGACTCCATGGGGAAGGATGCATTTGTGTCTAAAATACCTCAAATCCAGATGCAGGGAATGAGAAAGCATTCATCGAAAGAAGTCTTATGTAGCCCCGACCATTGCAAGCACCACCAATGTGAAAGACTCTCGGTGACCCTCCAAGGCAAGCGCCACTAGCCCAAAAAAGTGCCCCACATTGAGGAACAGTATGCCCTTCGTGTATGATGAGAAGTGGAAGTGCTATAAAATGTGAGGCCAACACTATTGGGGTTCGACACCCGGATACCCCAGATCCGACAATAGCGAAATATCTAAACCCCTGTTATCGTTGGTCACCATTTAATAGGAATAAAGAACAAAGAGGTACACAATATTTTTTTTTATGTGGAAACCCCCTTCTTGACTAAGGAAAAAAATCACGGGATATATAATCTATCAATAAATCTACTGTGTAAAATGGTTACACAAACCCAAAAACAGAGTATAACAACCACCCTGACTACACAAACCTTAGAGGCGAAAACGAAGAATAGAGTGCGAGAATACAAAGCCTCACTCTTTATATTTCACTCACTAGTTTCTCTTTCTTCTCTATCTTTCTCTCCTTATTATGGTACTTTCTGTTCTCACATTTTACAAGTGTTGGTAAAACGACACCACAATTTCACCTCCGCACACAGCGGCCCGCGCCCAGCGCATTTGGTGTTATCTTCCCAACTAGCCCGACCCTTGATGCCCAGCACTTTGGCCCTTGGTGATTTCCTCACACCAGCCGATGATTTTACACACAATGTACAGCATATCCAGTATGCATATATATAATGACCTGTCTGGAGACCATTAATCAATAGGCAGGTTGAGTGTGGACAAATACCTGCCACCTACTTTGCAACCTGCAAACAACTTTGCCTACTAACTCTGTAACCGGCCACCTGCACAGACGGTGCACACACTGCAGGTCTGTTATCTATTCTACAGAGCCAACTATCCACAACTTGCTGCCAACTGTCCACGGTGTCCTCGGTTGTTGTTGCAGTCAAGTCCTTAGACCATCTGTACCCTTGGCCATCACAAGAGTCCTCTAACGTTCCTTGGTCTTCAGGCAGTGACAGTGACCTCAGACATTCCATGTCCTCGGTCGTCACTATGCATAGCCCATGTCTTCATACAGTACTATGCACTCAGTCATATGCGCGGACGATTCCATACCAGTAACACACACCGGTAAATACCGCATCTTCCCTTTGGCCCATTGACCATCTACACGCTCCGTCTGCGTGCCCATTGGCCGTCCGCTGTTCGTCTTGGCCGTCTGCCCATTTTGCTCCTTGGCATCTTGGGCCATCAGCGCACCTTCACAACCACGGGCCCATTGCTTGCGTCTTGGCCGGTCAACGTATTAACTAGTCTTTTCATTCCTCGGCAAATCCCTATGTGTTTCCTTAGCCGGCCACTTCCTTCAGCTGTCCTTCTTGGGCTTTCTTGGCTCCATGGCCGCTCAATGAGTTAACCGGCCATTTGCCACTTTGCCAGCAAGCTTCTGTGTGGCTTCTCCGCCGCCTATCCCCATCAGCCGATCAATTCTGTTGACTGGCATTTTACCCTTGGCAGCTCTTTTTGAATTTCCACAATATCAATTGCTCCTCTAAAATTCACCGCTGATGAACCAACTTGTTGAGTTATCCACGTTAGAGTAATTAGGCCGTGCAAACACTCTTGCTTATAGCCCTGGATAGTGTTCATTTTACTAATTATGGCGCCCACAACACAAACGTTGATTTTTGGATTCCTAACACGTGTCTGCATTTTATGACACATGGGAAAATAGCAAGTAAGACTTGGGAATCTGAAGTCTCATTGAAAGACAAATTGCACTCCTAGTGCTGGCAACTCATCACATCACGGGTGCCAGAGTAGGCAGGCGTACAGATGACAAGATAACTAGGCTACAGCGACTAAGTATATGTAGGAAAACAAAAGGCAGATCGCAACTAGAAGTCAAAAAACAACAAAAAGAAGAGAACTTGTTCATTTATTAAACAAAACATCATATAGACATGGCCCATCAAGGAGAAGCAGCACCGTCCAGTAGAGACCTCTAGGAACACAACTCCTCGTTGAGGTATAGGATAGGTTTGCGAACCCCAAACATTAGTAGGGTGAATGAACCCCAATATACACTCCAGAGTAATGTGACAAATGAGTTCCTGACATTCTTAAAAGTCTAAGGCCTGTTGATTTGCCAAAGTCGATTGGTGCATCTCTGGGAGCACTAATTTTGGCACATTGTTCTGAAGCTCGAGCTATGCCTCCTGCAATCTCTACTCTTGGCTGTCCAATTGAGTCCACAAGGATCCAGCCTCGGAGCAAAAGGAGTCAAGTTGACACTAGATGTATGTCATCGCTTTTCGCGTCTCCTAAGCCTTGCTCTTAGCCGATGGTAGCTCACCAAGGATCGAGTTTCTAGCCGCCCAGGTTACCTTGAGGTCAGTCTCCGAGGCCTCAACATGAGAGTTGAGCTGGAAGGCCTTGTTCAACAATTCCTCCCTAAGCCTACCAGCTTCTGCCATGGCAAAGTCACACTGAGCTATGCGGAGACAACCTCCACTCTCAACCAAAGGGCCTCCTCATCAAGATTTTGAGGGTATGTCGACTCAACACGCAGCTTATAAATCTCGGACATGATGATTACAAACTCATTGGTGACACTCCCACAAGCTAAATGAAATATGAAAAACGAAACTAAAGTGTCAGGGTAAAAATTTACCACAGAAAATGTCGCCCAAAAATAGGTAGAACTTACTTACAGTCTACTCCAGACCATACGAAAAGATAGGAATGACACTAGAATGGATGAAAGAATTCAACCACCGTGTTGGGCATGGAGCGAGCGGCAGAAGGGCTAAGACCCCGTTGGAACATTCTCATAGAGAGACAGTTAGTAGTGATAGATAACCCTTGTCATGACAGGGCATCACCCATGCTTTGAGCAAGTGCCATGGCAGCCTCCCTTGGGCAAGGGTTGGTGGCCTCAACAATGGACCTAGCAGAAGTTAGGGAAAGCTCTATCCTCTGACTATATCTGTCACGAATTCGAACCAAATAAGTCAATTTAAAATAATTAATTATAATTTATAAAATTTAAAATTCTAAATAAATTTAACCAATAATTCTAAGTTTTAAAAATTCGGGTGTGACAATCCAAATAAATAGAACCTGACAAACTAAAATCTACACAGGACCTCATCGGACAATTGTCTGGATAAAAATAAATGAGACTTGCTTTATAAATATCGTAAGGGAGGTAACAACCTAATCAAAATCATAACTAGATATAACACAACATTTGAACTATTCCCAAAATACAAAATAGGCATATATCTGACCAATTCCATAATCCAATTGTATCAAATGCCTAATTTAAATTATAACAAACTAAACTTATCAAATCGGACGAATAGTTGAAGGTCACATCTTAATCCTGTAATGTGTCCGAGCTTTCTATTCTGAATGGACAAAATAGAAAATGTGAGCCAAATGCCCAACAAATATCATATTTTAGACAAAATGAGTCCAATAAATCAGAGGGAATGTCAAATGGATGAAAATCCAATCAAATTACGGAATAAATCCAATTCGCTGATAAGACAAATCCAACAGAAATCCAATATCCAAATTTTAAAATCCAATGGTAGTCTCGTACTCAAATCAAATATCCAAATCCAAACAAATGTTTAAATTTTAAAACTAATCATCGTCGGGATGTCCCTATATATATAACCAAAATAGAGGTGATCTGGACCAATTCCAAAAGCCAATGTCCAATCCGAGTCCGAGTCAAGTCCAAGACTAAATCCAATGCCCGATTAGCTTGTGATTTCTCGCAGAATCCAATAATCGGATGATCTAATAGCGTGCAAAGACGCCAAAGTAGTATCGTGACAGATATTCCAAATGTCCGAATCAAAATATATAATTAAAATCGTTGTACAAGACATATTAATGCCTAAGTGAAGGCAAAATCAGTGAATCTCAAATCCAAGTCCAAAATTCAAATCCAAATCGAAATTAAATATAAATCAATGTAGAAATACAAATTATACACCAAAATTGGGTTCTAATTATTTAAAGACTAGTTTAAAGAATGGTTATACATAATCTTGGTAACCTTAGGCCAAAATCCATGTATTCTGTACTCATAAATAAGGTTGCTTACTATATTTTATCACTTGCGATTTTGGATGTATTCCTCAAACTTGTGAGATATATTAGGATTTTCGAAGATAATATAATAATTAATCAAATTATCCAAATGGAAAGGGATACTACTCTAAACCTTTCCTGTCGGCGGAAAGGAATTTTCAATTAATAAATATCTCCCCATCGGGAGCTGACCAGAGTGTCCAATTTTCAAATCCAAATGTAATGACCAAAACCCGGTACGTGCATGTGAAAATATACGGCCAATACAAGTTTTATAAATATTTTCGTTATACATATTGATATAAATATATACATTGTCCAATAAATTTTTCAGGCTTCCAAAAAAATATAAAATCCTCCAAAAATTATAAAATTCATATCAGAACCCTCAAAATCAGTCATTTAATTACATATACATGTCCAAAATAAATAAACAGATATACAAAATACATGCATGTTAGTAAAAATTTTAAATGGTATCTAAAATAAATCAGACCAAATATAAGGTTTACAGATACTTACCTTGACCGTAAATTCTGCAGACCTGAAAAATAAATACTTTGAGGCACAAATCGCGCGCTGCTTGTGCGAACCCAGGATCACCCTCTCGCTGTGCAGCTTTTGCACACGCCGCCAGACACCCACGGCCACTGTGGATTGCCGGTGTGCCATCATTGGCTGCCGTCAACCACCTCTAGACACCGCCGCTCCTTCCTCTGCCCTGCGCCGACCTCCATCTCTCAACCATGCACTTCTCTCTCTACACGGTGCTGCTGTCCAGTCATCGACCAGCCTTATCCACCGAAAACCACTGTCATAGCACCGATTACGCCGTACACCGCCATTCCCGATCACCAATTTCCCTCCTCCTTCCTTCACAGTGCCAAAAATGGCTTTGCGATATTCCCCCTCTCTCATACACACACACTCTCTCCCCTACGCAAACCCTCAACGCACGCGTCGTCGCTGACCACCACCGTACGGCCTCCGTGCACCGTCGCCGTCGATGGTCCACTTTCTCTTCTCTCCTCCACCGCGCGTCGTGAGCAGTGGCATTGAAACTTTCCTCCCCTCTCTTCTTCTCTCTCCCCTCCTCCCTCTCTCCCCGATCCTTATCTTCTGATTTCCATTTTTTTTCTTTTTTTTTCTTATATATATATATAATATTATTTTATTTTTTTATATTATTATTATTATATATTTATTTATCTATTCTATTTTTCATTTCTTATTATTCTAAAATTCAAATTAATATTCAGACGACAACTCGAGCGTACCCTGGGGCGCCAGCCCACCTGATCCAAATATTCTTTCAAATTTTACAATATTAAATTAATTTCATCACGTCCAATTTATCAAAAATCAAAATTAATATTAAATTGATCTGAATAAAAATTTGGGATATTACATTCTCCACTCCTTATAAAAATTTCGGCATCAAAATTTATGCATCTTAATCTTTACCTCAATTATCAAACAATGAGGATGTTATCCCAGACTTCATCTTCGCTCTGCAAAAATCACTTTCCCGATTGAATGATTTATCCAAAATCCAATCCTCAATACTAGATCATTTCTATTTGAAAATCCGAATTGAAGTTTTAACGCAACACAAATTCTCGTCGATCGATGACGATTTCGATCCAAGCACATTTGAATGATTATTCACATATTTATCATACAAATCACATAGGACATATCATGTCACATATCAAATTCAGAGATAAGGTTAATTTGAAAACTGCCTCTCCGACCTACTGAACACTTGGAAGATTGTGATGAACATTATCTTGAAATTACTCAATGACCTCCAAACTCAAAATTCTTCTTTTCAAGATGATTCCATAAACATCTGACTATCTACTTCGAACTTCAAATCGGACTACAAATCCAATCTCCTACTTGAAGCCTCAAATCATATCTTGTGACAAATAGCCAAAAGTCTACACACTTTCGCTATACTACTCTGATTGATCATCTGCCGCTAATCAAAATCAAAACCCTCAGAATCAGAATATTTTACAATATTCTCATCTCGACAATATACCAACAGTGAATCTCGGGAACGACATCCTGATCGGTAAGAAAAAAGCTGACTCCAATTCATCCATCATCCTCCAAATTGCAACCAATCTTCTAGTCATCCGAGGTAAACATGAAACACAAATCCCAAGGCTTCTTCTTTTGATTGACTTCATCTTTAGGCATAAATATACCTTGCCACATAGGCCACAACCTCAAGCTCTATATTTTGTCTGTTTACCTCGACGTATGATCAACTTGCCATCAAATTCTCTCTCCACTCCGCAAGGTGGAGAATTTTCGACGTTTCCTTCGAACTTGGACAAATCCAAACTCAATATAGCTGCTAACAACCTCATTTGCTTCCGAGTTTTCATCTAATTAGCGATGCTCAAATGAGAGAATTTTTGTGAACATGCCTCCTCTTGAATGTGCAATGGAGAAAACACTTTACCTCGTAGGCTCAAGTACTGGCTTAGTCGCGTCCAACTTCATGATGAGTCGTCCAAAAAACAGACTTCATCGCTAATTTTCATAAAACTTCTCCCATAAATAGAAGCTTCGCTCGGAATCCAATTCTGACAACAAAGAGAGGGAAATCCCTCTTGTTTAATCTTTATTCTGGCATCTTCGCCACAGCATCTTCACCAAAATCCTCCAGATTACGCCACATCCCAAACTTTGCTTAAAAAAATGCACCCAACTATGCACAATCCAAACATACCTAGATCTTTTTTAGGAGTATAAATAAGAACTACCAATCTTTCTGATCCATTAGGGATCGACTCTATTTCAAGGACGCCAATAACACTGCAATCATCGAAAAACTTTTAATATATCTCCAATTATAACCAATCAGATCCCCAAAACTCCACAATCCCGCGACCTTAGCTAGTCATTTTTAATTGCCACTACTTTCACCTTATTCAAATTTCCAAATGTCTCATTAAGAACCATATAAACCAAAAGGACACCTTCTCAGAATTTGCAGTTGACTTTCTAATTGGGTCTCATACTCCTCAAAATTCTTCAAACGAATTAGAACACCGATACTAAAACCACCCCAAACAAAACTACAATAAATAAAACCATCACAACTAATCCAAATATTATTAGAAATCCGATTGATAATATCAGTAAAAGACGCCCAAACATTCGACAATCTAAAACCACCATCAAAACTTTGCTATAGCCACAACTTAACCTGAAAGCTATCCTATGCACATTCTCACACTTAATTCACAATTAATTACTTCGAGCATAGTTCGATCTTAGAGAAAACTCAAATTTCTTCAAATGGATCAAATGAATCTGCAATCCTTTAGAGCTAATACATATCCAATTTTCAAATAATCTAAACAAAAACCCATCAATCAAAATCTGTTCACCGAGTGGCATTGAATCACTTTAATCAAAAACATTTGGCCGAACAAAACCTTTATCAAACAGATTCTGCAATTGCTATCTCAATTTCTTCAACTCAGACAAACTACACATATAATGCCTTTGAAATAGGTGCAGATCCAATCACAATATCGATAGCAAATTAATTACAAGATACAGGAACAATCCAGTTGAATCCTTTAGAAAACATCTTCAAACTCGCAGATGAGTAAAATATCTTCAATGATCTTAGAATAACTCCAAGATATGACCATACGTGCCAAATAGGCTCAGTACTCATCTGTCAACAAATGACTTGTTACACCAGGATCAACCCTTACACCTTCTTACTAATTCTTCCTAGAATTTAGAAGACTCATATCCTGGATGCAGAATTGAATGGACTTGACAAAATAGTCTCCACAATTGAAGATCCAGCTCTAATTTCATGAGTTGTATATGTAAACTTCTTTATTAGAACCATCTGATTCATATCTGAACGTCTTGAATCCAGATGCCTGAAATTCGAATGATCCCTTGACAAATGGCTTATTCGGCCGCAATTTGAAGCAGAATTTATTTCTGACAAAGCAAACTTATCTTGTGAATTTCTTCCCGCTAAACTTGCAGGCAGATCTTGCAAACTTGAATTTTGATAAAGAAGACTTTACTTTATCTGACTTTCCTTTAGCTTGTCACTTGGAGAATTAAACAAATCCATAAACAAATCCATCCTTCGAGTTCTAACTCCAATATTTTGATTACTTCTGAAAATGCTTCTCCCGAAACTGCTCATATTCGATCAACAGGGCCTGGTCTAGCTCCTTGCCATGAGCCCAAAGTCACAATGACGCCGACTGTTTCCAAATTGAATCTTGAAGTTTTCAGCTGCTATTATACTTTTACAAATCTTTCTGATTCCTCAACCTTTCCCTAGTATTGCCTCAGAGGTTGAATCTTGAGCTCTTCGTCCATCCACTCTTCAATGATGAAATATTGCAAAGACGATTATCCGCCCGATCGCAGCGATAAATGAGAATGGGCACTCTTTGAGTCTTCCTTTCGACCCAGCCGTAAATTCAAACCTTTACACGATTAGCATCATTGCTGCCAATAAAATAAGACTTGCAGTCCTTGTTCTTCTCTTCTGGCAGAGGTTGATCACTGTTAACTCCACACCTTCGCTTGCAAGGAGAAACAAGTTGACTTGGCCTGAGCTTCTTTATTTTTTTATCCACAGCATCCAATCTTGACAAGCGTTCATTTATCTCCACTTCTACCGCTTACCTTTCTACTGACCAAAAATCTCCTTTCACTTCACGAGATTTCAAATCGACTAGCTTATCACCTACCCTTCTGCCGACCAAAATCTCCTTCTACTCCATGAGATTTCGGACAAGCGCCATCTAATGTCGCTACTTCTTTTTCAAAATCACAAAACCCAACAAAATCTCCACATATTAACAGAAACTAAACAAAATCCTCCTTCTGCCTCTATATCAATCCGCTTATTATGTTGCTTATGCGTCTCATCAAAATCAAATGATCATCCTTCCATTTTAAACCCAAACTTTCACAACTCGCCCGTAAAATTCAAATCGAAGCCTCAACAACCAAAATTTTCTATCATCTATCAAAGACAATGCTTATTATGTTCAAAAGGTTAATTCATTATTTATCCAAAATGACCCAAAGTACTTCTCCTTATGACTTTTCTCTGGTACCACTTCTGTCACGAACTCGAATTAAGTACGTCAATTTAAAATAATTATTTATAATTTTTAAAATATAAAATTTTAAATAAATTTAACAAATAATTCTAAGTCTCAAAAATTCAGGTGTGACAATCCAAATAAATAAAACTCGACAAACTAAAATCTATATAAAATCTCATCGGACAACTCTCCGGATAAAAATAAATATGACCTACTCTATAAATATCGTAAGGGAGGTCACAATTCAATCAAAAATTATAACCAGACATAATATAATATCTGAACTATTTCCAAAATACACTATGGACATATATCCGACTGATTCTATAATCTAATTGTATCAAATGCTAAATTTAAATTATAACAAACTAAACTCATCAAATCGAACAAATAGTTGAAGATCACTTCCTAACTCCTGTAATGTGTCCGAGCCTTTTACTCTGATGGAAAAAAATAAATTACGTGAGCCAAATGTCTAACAAGTATTATATTTTAGATAAAATGAGTCTAATAAATTAGAGGGAATGCCAAATTGATAAAAATCCAATTAAATTACGGAATAAATCTAATTTGCCGATAAGACAAATCCAACAGAAATCCAAGATCCATATTTTAAAATCTAATAGTAGTCTCGTACTCAAATCAAATATCCAAATCTAAAAAAATGTTTAAATTTTGAAAATAGTTCTCGTTGGAACGTATATGTATATATATTTATATATATATATAACCAAACCAGAGTTGATCTGGACCAATTCCAAACATCAATGTCCAATTCGAGTTCGAGTCTAAGTTCAAAATCAAATCCAATGCCCGATTAGCTTGTGATTTATGGTAGAATCTGATAGTCAGATGATCCAATAGTGTGCGTAGAAATCAAAATAGTATCATGACAAATATTCTAAAAGTTTGAGTCAAAACGTATAATTAAAATCATTGTACAAGACATACCAATACTTAACTGAAGCCAAAATCAGCGAATCTCAAATTCAAATCCAAAATCTAAATTGAAATCCAACATAAATCAATGTAGAAATATAAATTATATACCAAATTTGGATTTTAATTATTTAAAGATTAGTTTGAGGAAGGATTATACATAATCCTAGTAACCTTAGGCCAAAATCTATGTATTCTGTACCTATAGATAAGGTTACTCATTATGTTTTATCACCCGTAATTTTGGGTGCATTCTTCAAACTTGTTAGATATATTAGGAAGTCCAAATATATTCTAAGGTCAAGTCAAATTATCGAAATGGTAAGAGTCACTACTCCAAACCTTTCCTACCGGTGAAAAAGGATTTTCGATTAACAAATAGCTCCTCATCGGGAGCTAGCTAAAGTATCCAATTACCAAATCCAAATGTAGTGACCACAACCCGGCACGTGTATGTGAAAATATACAGCCAATGCAAGTTTCGTGTATATTTTCGTTATATATACTGATACAAATATACACATTGTTTAATAAATTTTTTAAACTTTCAAAAAAATATAAAACTCTCTAAAAACTATAAAACCCATATCAGAACCCTCAAAATCAGTCATTGAATTATACATGCATGTTCAGAATAAATAAACAAGTGTACAAAATACATGCATGTTAGTAAAAATTCTAAACTGTGTCTAAAATAAATCAAAAATTAAATCGGACCAAATAGAGGGTTTACAGATACTTACCTTAACCTTATATTCCGCAGATCTGAAAAATAGATACTTCGAGGCACAAATCGTGCGCCTCTTCCCTCGCCACCGCGCGCTGCCCGTGCGAGCCCAGGCTCACACTCTCACTCTGCAGCTTTTGCACACGCCGTCAGACAACCACACCCACCGTCGATTGTCGACGTGCCACCATCGGCTGTCGTCGACCACCTCCAGACACCACCGCTCCTTCCTCTGCCCTGCACTGAGCTCCATCTCTGATCCATGTAGTTCTCTCTCTACACAGTGCTGCAGCCTAGTCACCGAGCAGCTGTATCCAGCGAAAACCACCATCACGGCGCCAACTACGCCGTACACTACTGTCCCCGATCATCGATTTCCCTCCTTCCTTCGTAGCGCCAAAAATGGCTTCGCAATTTTCCCCCTTTCTTAGCCATTCTCTTTGTCTCTCTCCTGCACAAACCCTCAACGCACGCGCTGTCGCTGACCCCCACAGCATGGCCTCCGTGCACTGCTGCCATCGATGACCCACCTTCTCTTCTCTCCTCCGCCATGCGCTGTGAGTAGTGGTGTTGAAACCCTCCTCCCCTTTCTTCTCTCTCCTCTCCTCCCTCTCTTTCCGATCCTTATCTTCTGATTTCCATTTTTTTTTATATATATATATATATATATATATATATATATATATATATATATATATATATTATTTTATTTTTATATTATTATTATTATTATTATTATATATTTATTTATTCTATTTTACATTTCTTATTATTCCAAAATTCAAATTAATATTCGAGCGACAACTCGGGCGCAATCCGGGGCGCCAGCCTACCCGATCCAAACATTCTATCAAATTTCATAATATTAAATTAATTTCATCACGTCTAATTTATCCAAAATCACAATTAATATTAAATTGATATGAGTAAAAATTTGGGATATTATACTGCTATGGGGTTCCTCAAACCCCTTGGCCTTTGTAGTCAGCTCTTCAATGAGATGGCCCAAGGACTCAGTAGTAGTTTGAGGAGTAGATGCAAGAATAGCGGCAAGGACCCTTCCCTACCTCTAGGTAAGGACTCTAGGTGATACAATACAGATACAATCGTAATGCACTGGCTCATACCAACATCAATAAGCACTCACTACGTTAACAAGAATGTCATTGACTTTTGGTTTGTAGGGCTTGAGTGGATCAAGTCCAACTCCTAGTCAACTGCTGCAATTGCGGCCATATAAGGATTGCCACAGAACACTGAATTCATTAATAACATCCCAAAATGAAGGGGCCAACCTGGAGGATTCTTAAAAAGGAAGTATTTATCCTTCCAATTACTAGTGGAATCACGGTTTCGACCACCAAAACCTATGATATACTGCACATTGAGGTAGAAGCATCTAGACTATCCCTCTGAGATGCAAAACACTACCTAGATCATCGCTGGAGTGATTGTCATCTTGCACAGTTGGAAGAAGACACAGAGAAAAACCAAGTATTGCACCATATTGGAATGAAAGCACGCCAATGAAATGTTGACGGCATTCGAATCTTCGTTAACTCTAGGCACAGGGGAAACCTAACCCCATTCTTCATGCAACCTTGTAAATGGTGATAAAGCTTGACATTAGTTCATTGGCACAATGCTTAGGGCTAGGGACCATGGCTTCATACTCCCCAAGGATCATGCATGTCATGCAGCAGTGATGTCCATAGTAGAACGAGTTATCACAAACCTCAATGATGAAATCAAAGGCAACTTCGAAGGAATAATAATGACGTTAGAAAAACAAGTAGCCTCCACTAAAGCAGAGATGCAGAGGTAGAGGAGAAAGCGCAATAAAACCGCAGAAGAAAAATTGCAAGCAATAGTATGTGTTGGGAGAGGATTGCTGGTCTGTCGGACAAAACCGAAAGGATAAGGATGATTGGCACACAAACTCACTACAAAGAAATATGAGAGAACTAGGGGACACACATAATTTTACGTGAAAAAGTCTCTTCTGAATAAGAAGAAAAAATCACAGGATATTTAGTCCACAAGTAATTTTACTATGTATTTTAGTTACAAAAACCCTTTGGCTATACAAGCCCTTTAAAGAGTTGAGAACAGAAATAAGAGTAAAATATAATAGTAAAAATGGCTACTCATTGTATTCTCTCTTTCGTTTTTTTTCTTCTCACTTCTCTACCCATAATTTCACTCAACATACATATATATATAAATATTGACTGGGCAGCCGCCTACTCAGTAGGCAGGTTGTGTGCACAGCAAAACCTGCCTCCAACTCTGCAAAATGTGATTTTGCCGAGGGCAATTGACCTACTCTGTAAATCAGTTACTAATTTTGAAACTCATCTTCCCTTTCTAAAAAGTTTTTTGCACAAACTTTACAGGTGACCAGCTTTTCTACTAGGGTTTCCAGGTATTGACCAAAGTCCTCGGCCTCTTACCTAGAGTCCTCGGACAATATCCAATATTCTCGGTCAACAACTGATACTTTCAGCCATCACTCAAAGTCCTTGTCCTTCAATGGGAGTTTTCGTCCATCATGCAAAGTCCTTGGCCCTTAATTAGAGACTTCGACCATTAGTCAATATTCTCGACCTTCAGATAATATCTTCGGTCATAAACTAGTGTTCCTTCCACTTCGGCTACATCGCTGCCCACTTGCGTAGGCAGCAAATAATATTTTTTACACGGGAGTGGCCCTAATTCCCAACAGTATGGAACCCTAACTTGACGTACAAGTATCTTTTTTATAAGCATAAGGATGGTTGAAGCATTAGACACAACTAATGCTGCATTGAAATTCAAAAGTTCGAAAAATCAAAGAGGTGCAAGGTTGGGAGAAGACAAGGTAATTATGCCAATAATCAGGGATTATGTCAAGTCACATGATAAGGATGGAATGAGGGAATCTCACCATTATGATAGCTCTTCAGACTTGGGCTGAGTCCTAGAAGGTAGGACTAGAGTTGGTATGGTGTGACTTAAACCCAGAATTATTGGAATGATAGACGGAAAGAGCCTTCTTGGTTCTCTCATTTGCCATAACCTGACCAAGGGGCAGGAACAGATCCCGAAGGTTGAAAGAAGAAGTTAATAAGGAAGAAGACACATTAGTACTTAACTGTAAATATCATTCATTGGCCTACCATGAGACCAATGGGAGGATTCAAGATTAATATACTTTGGCACTCTGAGAACATGTCTAACATTCCTGAAAATAAGAATTCTTGAGGGATGTGTGATACAATAAGATGACCATGCCAGAGGAAAACTAGTTCCTATATGGCTACTCCTTAGCTATAAATACGTAGTCAATTAGTTACCAACTTCTTTACAATGATTACATTTAGTAAGTTTGTAAATACCTCATCAATTTTCGATTATAAGAATTTAGATCTTAAGAAAAATAATAAGCTAATAAAACTCTATCCCTCTAAATTGCTTTTCTGAGCTAGAGACAAGCTGGCTCATGGAGATTGCCCATTTACAACTGCATAAGGTAGCAACATGTGGGAAAATCCTTACCAGGAACTATGGGAAATGGCTTCGTCAAGTGATATTGAAGATCGTGATAACCCTCGAGGACAAGGTTCTTTTGATGGAGACGAAAATGTTACAAACCTTATGGATGCAGTTTATGGCTACATTTATTTTTCATTTATGTTATTTTCTGTTACCCATTTTCAATTCTGCACTTCTGTTATACTACACTGCATTTTCTGTTACGTGCTAGTTCCCTTCCAACTGCTTCAGTTGGCATTACTATTTGTAACCAAATGGCTACAGTGGAAAGGGAGGATAATCAGTTGTCTGCCTCCTTCCCTTTTCTATCTCTCTCTCTCTCGTTGTCTTTTCCCTCTTTCTCTCTACTTCTCCCCTCTATTTCTCTTTTTTTCTTCTACTGTTCTCTGCAGAACCCCCCCTTCCCAGACTTTCTCTCCGATTTCGTCTTCATCTTCCGTTTGCCGGTGTCGGCGCCCACTGTGCATGCAACATTGGTGCTTTCATTGAGAGGGAGGGTAGAGGTGATGGCGCTGACTGAAGAACAACCGCTCGACGCACTCGACACATCCTTCGCCGAGCTTGCCAACACGATGAAGGACCTCCGGCGGGCTACCAACAGACTCGGCACCAACGCGTCCACCATGGCCTCCACTACAGCACAAATCCGGTCATCCCTGATGGAACTCAGCTAATCTCTGGCCCGAATCGAACAACAACGAAGCGCACAACAACCCCTACTGTTTGAAATTTTCCCATCGCGTTCACAATCCCCTTCGATTACAGCTTCATCCTCTCATCTTCGCCTACCTTCCACAGAAATTTCATATTTCTGTTCCAACCCTAGATCATCAGCAAAGTCGGAGGCGTTCAAGGAGTTGGAGGTGACCGAACGTCAACACACATCGGGTATGTTCCTCTCCATATTTCCAAAAGCCCTCACTGAAATTGATCACCCTTTGTCCCAAGATGAGAACCAACCACTCACAGCCTCTGCCACCATTCCTCTCCATCCTCCAACTCTTCTAAAAACTACAATCGCCACAGATACGTCTACTAAACCACAAATTTTCCAATCCATAAATGAAATCCTACCCTCTCTAAACCAAATCGAACAACCTGGACTATCTACAGTTTTCCCAATTCCTCACGCTTTGCCACGAACACCAACCCTAATCAAACGACAAACAAAGTCATCCACAAATCTTCTCGTTTCTCCCACTCCCTCATCGTTCAGGGCTCTCACTTTCGAAAATTTATCCCAAGCTGCTCAAACCCAACCCTTAACCGAAGTTCAAATCGTTACTCCCGTCCCATTTCCAATTAACAAAACTGATGGTGCTGGACGTTCAAATTTCCTCTACCAGCCGCTGTCCAAACAACCAGTACGCTCCCTAGCCGGTCCACCGAGCCGTAAGCCCCTATTGTTGAAGCCTGTGACGATCATGGATGTCTTTGGCATGGCAGATTTGGTGGAGAAAAAAGTGGATGCCAGCCAAAGAAAGAAAAGAAGAGACACGGTATGTCTTGCTCTTGCTGATGCCACCTACGATGAACCCACGATTAGGATAAACAAGGTTGTAAGACCGAATTTGTGGATTAGACTTGGAGACGTGGTTTCTGTGCATCAATGCCCTGATATGAAATATGGAAAGCGGGTGCACATTCTTCCTATTGATGATACTATTGAGGATGTTACTGGAAATCTTTTTGATGCATATTTGAACCCTTACTTCCTAGAGGCTTGTTGTCCAGTGCGGAAAGGTAACATGTTTCTTGTGAGAGGTGGTATAAGAAGTGTAGAATCCAAGGTCATCGAGACAGACCCTGCCGAGTACTGTGTTGTTACTCCAAATCCCAAAATCTACTGTGAGGGAGAGCGTGTCAAACGAGAAGAGGAAAATAGATTAGATGAGGTGGGTTATGACGATATAGGTGGTGTGCGGAAAGAAGTGGCTCAAATCCTGAAGCTTGTGGAACTTCCATTAAGGCACCCACAACTTTTCAAATCAATTGGCGTTAAGCTACCAAAAGGAATTTTGCTTTATAGACCTCCTAGATCTGGGAAGAAATTGAGAGCCCGGGCTGATGCAAATGAAACTAGTGCTTTCTTCTTCTGTATTAATGGACCAGAGATCCTGTCAAAATTTGCTAGGAAGAGTGAAAGCAACCTAAGGAAAGCATTTGAGGAAATGGAAAAGAATGCTCCAACAATTTTTTTCATTGATGAAATCGATTCAATTGCTCCCAAAAGAGAGAAGACTCATGGGGAAGTTGAGAGGCGAATAGTTTCCCAGCTTTTGACTCTCCTAGATGGGCTTAAGTCACATGCACACGTTATCGTTATTGAGGCTACTGATGGGCCCAACAGCTTTGACCCTGCACTTAGAAGGTTTGGTAGATTTGACAGTGAAATCAACATTGGTGCGTCCACTGTCGTTGAGCACTTTGAGATTCTACACAGTCACCCGAAGAACATGAAACTTACTAAGTATGTTGATATTGCAAGAATTGCCGAGGATACACATGATTATATTGGTGCTGATTTAGATGCATTATGCTCTGAAGCTGCACTTCAGTGTATCATAGAGAAAATGGATGATGTTTTACAACCTCTACTTGACAAGGCAAGGTTGGTTAGCTATAGTGCTAGGGCAGCTTGGGAATTTGTAATGGTTAAAATGCTTCCTACTTTTTTACCCAGACGAGTGTTTTTGTCTCTTGCTGAATTATGTGAGGAGAAACACTCTAAAGCTGAGGCTATTTCCTCTTGGATTCATCTTGTTGACCTTATTGTGGCCTTTGATAAAAGAATGTGACCGCTTATTAGTGTCGATGCTTATCTTTTGTTAGCGGAGTCTGATATATTCACAGGACCCTCAACTACTACTTCTGTATTACCTTTGTTTTGTGCTTGTGTTGCTGATGAAAAGTATGAAGCTGGTCAGTTTCTTGATGGAGAACCTGAGCTATCTCTTCTGTCAACTATAAGAGACCATAAACTCCTTTGATTACAGAATTTGCACTCAAGATTGCCTGGAAAATGATAGCACGGTGCCAAAACTTGCTTGTGGGGTCACATAGAATTCACCTTATCAGAGCAACGGCTTCCAAATTTCTTTGGCACCTTGTAAATATATTGCTACTGAAGCATGAAAGCAATGATTTTCCTTCCAATGACTCTGATGAAGCCTTGATGACAGTTTGTGCATTGATCAATGCTGCCAGGGCTTGTGAATTCAACCTTCAAACTTGGAGCGATGACGTGCTGCTCTTGGGGTGGGAATTTGATGAAAATGGTATGAACAGTGACATAAATGGCCATTTGATGGA
This sequence comes from Nepenthes gracilis, assembly GCA_033239525.1. NCBI lineage: Eukaryota > Viridiplantae > Streptophyta > Magnoliopsida > Caryophyllales > Nepenthaceae > Nepenthes > Nepenthes gracilis. The sequence goes on along the minus strand of BSYO01000033.1, from coordinate 10,598,566 downwards.
CATTAGTTGCTTCTTTGATGAGAAAATTAATTGCTTTTCTGAGCTAGAGACAAGCTGGCTCATAGAGATTGCCCATTTACAACCGCATAAGGTAGCAACATGTGGGAAAATCCTTACTAGGAACTATGGGAAATGGCTTCGTCAAGTGATATTGAAGATCGTGATAACCTTGAGGACAATGTTCTTTTGATGGAGATGGCAATGTTACAAACCTTATGGATCCAGTTTATGGCTACATTTATTTTTCATTTATATTATTTTTTGTTACCCATTTTCAGTTCTGCGCACTTCTTACACTACACTGCATTTTCTGTTACGTGCTAGTTCCCTTCCAACTGCCTCGGTTGGCACTACTATTTGTAACCAAATGGTTACAGTGGAAAAGGAGGATAATTAGTTGTCTGCCTCCTTCACTTTTCTATATCTCTCTCTCGCTATCTTTTCCATCTTTCTCTCTACTTCTCCCCTCTATTTCCCTTTAACTCTCTCACTAAATAGAAGTCATCGAACTCCCATAACCCAAAAGGATTAAAGACAAAACCCTTAATCACAAGAGCAGGGTAATCACAAGCCTCTAACAAAGAGAGTATATAGTGCTAAAAAGATCTCCACTATTTTGATAGTAGAGTGCTTTCCACACTCCCACAAGAGAAAATCACCCAAGGGGGAGCCTGGTGCCTCCTCCACCGGAAGGCCAAATATCATTTGGAACTTGGAGTGCCAAGGATTTGTCTTCCCCAAAGGCAATATATATCCTGTCAAACTTATCAAGACCCTAGGCTCCTGATGACATAATCCACCTAAAATTAGGAGTACCGTAACTAAATTTAAGAATTTGATAATCTCTTTCTTTTCTTTACTTTTCCAAGATTTATTCCTAGGTATCAAAAGAAATAATCTGGGAGTGAATCCAAGGCCCATCAATTTTGTTGTTTGTGATTAACAGGATCAGAATCATTATATTCGGGCAAAAATTTCAACTTGGATGATCATTGCCTTGGATAAGAAATTGGTTTAGGCACGTATCAATACTAATTTCACAAGAGAGGTGCCCAGGTAATTCAAGCATCATTCCCATCTTTAATTTATTATTAAATTATCAAAAATATTTCCAACGTTTTGTATATTTTCTTCTCAAATTATATATTTATATTTTTAATTTATTTCTTGAAGGAAACTTTTCGTCCTAAATTACACAAAAGTTTTAACCCCTTGATAGATTAGTGGAAGCAGTATAAAAATAAATATTTAATATACGTAAAGAATATTTCAATTTAGATGATATATATGATAACAATAATAAAGAGTTAAGCAATAAGTAATAATAAAAAGAGATAATTTTTGGTGATGAAGAAAAATCTTGGTAACCACGACTATCGAGTAAAATCCTTCAAGTTTTAACGGTCAGGGAAGATATGCACTATGAAAATCAACTTATAGATTAGGTGGTAACGACGCGCTAACCTAACCGATTTATTTCCATCACGTGATCTTTATTAAAAAACTTCTTGGATTTGCCTACGTTAACGAAATTGGATGCCTTTCGGTCTTCACGTCAATCGTCCCTCATAAACCGCTTGAAGTACCAAATACCACCGAAACCCCTTTTTTACACTACCAACGTTGCCAACAAAGATAAATGGGTAGGACGCATTACAATGGTAATGTGAGAGTGGTGAGAAAACTGTTGACTCAAAAACACAAGAACATAGTTGAGATTTTCTCAAATAGAGCAAGATTAAAGTATGAGAATTTTATTTTCTCTCAAAATGGGTGTTCCAACATGCATAAGTAAGAGTTAGGGCAACTGAAAGAAGAGAGAAATATATAAAGAGGCTTGAAAGATACATTTTAAAAAAATCGTGCATGCGGCGGGCGTGCCTAAGGTTTCAAGAGAGAAACTCACAGGTGCTCGAGCGATAAGGCGGTGAGCTTCGAGCACAAGGTTACTGGTTTTGGAGCTGGAGCACACGGCGAGTGAGTATCAAGCGGTAGGCTACTGGATTTGGCGCTTGAACGCATGGCGAGCGAACATCAGGCACAAATACACTGGAAACTAAGCTTAAGCACATGACAAGCATGTAGTGGGTGGCATGGTATTGGACTTAGGGTTTGAGCGCATAGGAGGCATGCAGCAGGTGCAGGACATCGGGAATGGACAGCTAGGGAAATAAGTTGATACAACGTTCAACTAACACAACCCAATATCGATACATGACCAAATATAATCATGGAATATACCAATACATAAATGACCCTAACAATCTCTCTCTTTGGCAATTCCGTGACAAAACCACATAAAGTAAACAAATATAAGTGAGTAACAAAAATAATATAAAATTATCGAGATAGAACTTGTGTACAGAAAATTCTATACTTAGCAAGTAACAAAAATAATATAAAAAGTAAATGACCAAGGACACGAGAACTACTTTGCCGATATTGTAGCTGTCATGCCAATACTATAACTGTGGTGCTTGGGCAACTATAGTTAGTACAAACGGATAGAATACAAATAGAGATAATAGAGATAGCTACAATAAAACAACCATGTACAGTAACATATAATAACACAAATGACAATAAAGAATAGGAATATTAGTAGATAACAAAGCCAATGAAGCTATCAAAACTAATGAAGTCAACAAAACTCCTACTGAATAACACAAGAAAAACTCCTCCTAAATAGTACACAGTCCAACACAAAAGTATGTCTCCCCTAACAAAAATATCAAAAATATGTCTCTTCCTTTTTATTGTGAAGAGCCAAAGGGTGATATCACTCAGATTCAAAAAAATCACCGGAAGACTGTCGAGCATACTGACGCCGCAACCATATAAGCGCAGCCTCCTGAGTAGCCAAGCGGAAGTCAAAGCGCTCAAAACCGATAAGAAAATTCGAACGCACCTGAGACTGAGAAGTATATATACGCTTTTGAGATGAATACAGGCGCTCAAAGCGATAGGTAAGGTGAGACATTTGGCCCATCAGAGCTGTGAAGGAAGAGGTGGAGTGTTGAGAAGGTGCAGACGGTCCAGACCCGAGGGGGTCAGAGAAGGACGAGGCAAAGCAAGATAGTCCACTCTTGGGGTGAAATAAAGGTACCTCTGGGAGAGGCTCATCTAGAGGCTCATTGGGATCCACGGTAAAGCAATGAATGTGTGACCGGTTCTGGGCAAAGGTGGTGGAAGTGATAGGGCGTACAAGTTGTAGATGAAGAAGATCGGAAAAGGGGGACCTAATCCCGTAAACAGTTGTTGAATGAGATAACCATGGGGGAGGTTGTCATCCTTTCGGGTGTTAAAATGGGAGAGTATGTGAAAGTAGAAGTGGGATGGCAAATTAATAGGCCGCTCACTCAAGAGAGTATAAAGAAAAATGGCTTTGTCAAGAGGGATAGATGAAAAATGAGTGACAGGAAAAACATTCATGAGTATAATGCGAATCATGACTAGTCACTGAAGGGAAAGAAGTGAAGTTTTAAAAGATCGCCCATTCTACAACATGGGTGAGCTATGAATGAATGTGGTGATCTCATTGAGGTGGAGCTTGGAAAGTGGGGTGTAGGGATAGTTGGAATTTTTCACCCGAGAAAGACCGAGAACCCGTTCAATCACATCCGAGGTAATTCTGAGGTTTTTCCTCTGCAAGAAGGTCGAAAATGAAGTGACAGAGGACTCATGTATATTTGAGTAGAATTTTTGAAAGATGATTGCGGAAGGAGTAACCAAATTTGTGAGGACCGACTTCCAATGTCAGTTGATGAAGACAGAAGAGATAGAGGGGTCGAGGGAGGAAAGGCTGACTTCTCATTCAAGGGAGAGTTGCCGCTGAGACATGTGGGTGATGAACAGGGCCTCAACCTTCAGACTAATGAAAAAATCGGGGGTGGAGAGTCTACTTGGCGGATGACGCTTGCCAATCGATTTGCAAGCAAGAGATTTACGTGGCCTAACATCTTAAATACACACATAAGAGGGGACTTTAAGAACACTCAAATAAATTACACAGGAGCCTCTTTGGTTTTTGTGTGTGTGTGTGTGTGAGGGTGAGAGGCACGAGAGGAGGGACGACACCTGGTGAGTGCAGGGCAGGCGCTCGAGAGCTGCGCCAAGATACACGAGGAATAGCGCCAGAGCTCCAGTAGTGCACCACCAGCCTCAGTCATGTGAGCCTCATGGCATGCGTAATAGGCCTGGTAAGATCCACAGTGGGCAACGCCCAACCCTTGTGAGTTCGACAAGGGTTCACAGGCTAGGGGAGGTGCCAGAGGTGCCATGATGCACTAGGAAATAGGGAAGGGTCTAGAATCACAAGATCCACACAAAAATTGGTGGATCTGGAACTAAAAAGAAGAAAATTGAAGCTGGCTAAAATGGGAAGAACCCATGAAGAGTTCCAACAAAAAAACAAGGGAAGAGGGGTGGCGCCGCCATTAATGGCGGAAGGAGGTGCAAACACAAAATACGAAGAGAAAAGAGAAGATTACCTTGAGAGACACCAACAATAGAGAGGAAGAGAAGTGGATCTGGAGGTTGGTGGGAGAGAGAGTGAACATCGTGCGAGGAGAGAGAGTGGCTAATGAGGGTTTGGCAAGGTGCACGATACTCGCTAGATAATAAAGCGTACAATTAGTGACACTTGAGTGCGTGGAAGGCAGGTGCACGCAATTTGCGCTCGCTTTTTTAAAAAAATTTTAATTGATTTTTTGCTTTTTTGTTTGAAATTAAAGATAAGTCATTTCTCTGGAGGCGAACAAACACTGATGGTCATTCTTAAAAATTCAAAACGCACACTATCCAAGGAATTAGTGAGGATATCGTCCAGTTGATTGTCAGTCGAGTTTGTTCAAGAGAGATGACTCGAGTTTCCACAAGCTCACAATAAAATGATGCCAAATATCAATATGTTTGGTTTAGAAGTGTCGAATCGGATTTTTAAAAATATTAATAGTACTGGTATTGTCACAGTAAATGGCCATAGTGTCCCGAATAATATTGTAATCAAGAAGCATTTGTTTCATCCACATGTGCTGAGTGCAGTAGCTACCAGCAGCAATGTATTCGACTTTCGCAGTAGACAATAAGATGGATTTTCTTTCTTGCTCATCCAAACCACCAGGTTGGAGCTGACATAGAAATATCCACTGGACGTGCTTTTTTTTATCATCAACATTTTCAACCTAATTGGCATCGGAATATCCAGCCAAGGCAAAATTGAAGTCTTTAGAGAAGAAAATCTCATAATCGGAATTCCCATTGATATCGCGAATGATACGTTTAACTGCACTTAAATGGATTCTCTTAGATCGTATTGATATCGAGTGCAGATACTAATACTAAATGTAATGTCCGGTCGGCTAGTGGTTAAATACAAGGGACTGTCGATTATACTTCTATAAAAAGTTAGATCGATGCTCTTTTCTGCAGGATCACGATCCAGTTTTGATGAAGTACTCATGGGTGACTGAGTATGTTTGGAGTTATCAAGATTGAAACGTTTTGCAAGGTTCTTGACATATTTGGATTGAGGGATAAAACTACCGTGAGAGAATTGCCAAATTTACAAACCGAGAAAGTATGTAAGTTCTCTTACCATACTCATTTCAAATTTTGAGGCAATGCAGTTAGCAAACGAGTGAGCATGGGAGTCAATGGTAGCGTCAAAGATATTGTCATCAACATAAAATTGGGCTACTAGTATACATTTTTTGGTCATTTCAACAAATAAGGTTTTATTAACACTACCTCGAACAAACCCAGGTCACTAAGGTACGAGGTGAGATGTTCGTACCAAGCTCTAGGAGCTTGCTTAAGGTCGTATAGGGCCTTTTTTTAGTTTTACACATGGTCCAGAAATTCGAGATTCACAAATCCCTTTGGTTGCTCAACATAAACTTCCTCTTGAATAATACCATTCAGGAAGGTACTTTTCACATCCATTTGATAGAGTTTAAATCTCATAGTACAAGTAATAGATAAAAGGATACTAATAGATTCAAGACGAGCCATCTGAGCAAAAGTCTCGTCATAATCGATGTCCTCCACTTGTGTATATATTTGAGCAACAAGGTAAGTTTTATTACGGGAAATATTTTCATTTTCATTGATTTTATTTTTGAATATCCATTTGGTCCCAATGACATTTGTATATTTGGGTTGCGGAATCAAAGACCATATGTCGTTTCTCACAAATTGATTTAATTTCTCATGCATGGCATTTGTTCAGCACTTATCGAACAAAACTTCTTCTACCTTTTTGGATTTGATGTGAAATACATAACAAGTATAGGTGAGTAGGTTTAGAACACGGTGGCGCAGCCTCATAACTTCACTTAAGTCGCCTAACATAAGGTCTTTTGGATGATTTAATTTTACTACAGTAGAAAGTTCCTTAATAGGAATGACATTTGGAGTCTCTTGCAAAATATCAGGAAATAATGAATTAAGTGAAAACTTAACTTGATCAACCTCTTTATCAGAACAATCATGGGTTTTAGGATGCTCATTAGGAATATCATTTACAACAATATTAATGGATTTCATAACAGTTTGAGTGTGAAAATTGTAAACTCGATAGGCTCTACTGGTTAGGGAATACCCAAGAGCATCCCTTCATCACTTTTTGAGTCAAACTTGTCTAAATTTTTCCTATTGCATAAAATAAAGTATTGACTACCGAATATATAGAGATACTTAACGTTAGGATTTCTTTCATTTCCAAAGTTCATATGGAGTTTTTTCTGTCCCAGGCAATAAGTAGACCTGGTTGATTATATGACAAATTGTACTCACTACACGCTGTAAAAGTGCATGGCAACATTCTTACACTGTATCATAATTCTGGCAATTTCTTAAATAACCCAATTTTTTCATTCTACAATACCATTTTGTTGAGGGATGATAAGGGATGAGAATTCATGGTGAATTCTTTTTTTATTATAAAAATTTTCAAAACTAGAATTCTCGAATTCCTTTCCATGGTCATTACAGATTCTCACGATAGAAGTTCTTTTTTCATTGGTGAATTTTTTATATAAAATGTTTACATGATAAAAAATATCAAATTGTTCTCGGATAAAGTCTATCAAAGAATATCTAGAGAAATCATCGACAACCACTAAAATATTCTTTTTGCCCCCTAGACTTTCAGTTCTAGATAGTCCCAAAAGGTCCATATCAATCAGTTCAAGGGGACGCAAGGTATGGATGTCACTAAGATATGAGTGACTCGTTCTAATTTGTTTTCCTAATTGACAAGGACACACACATGATGTTTAATATTTAGCAATTTAGGAAGCCATTCAACACAACTTTTCTTCAAAATTTTGGATAGAATTTTAAAATTTAAGTGGCCAAGACGTTGATGCTACAATTCTATAGAATCAATTTTAGTAGGGTTACATCCTAGAATGTGGTTTGGCTCGATACCATAAAGATTGTCGGGAGTTCTCTTTTCCTCTAAGACAATCAAGCCACTTGTGTTGTATATGCAGCATTTATCCTGAAAAAAAATCAGATTTTAAAATTTTCATCACAGAATTGGCTAATGCTTAAGAGGTTGGATTTTAACTTGGAGACATATAAGATATCACAAGACTTTGAGAGTCCAAAAATATATATCAGACCTCCACCAAAAATGGGAGCTCTAGCACCATCACCAAAGATAACTATCCCATTAGGATGGTCCAATAACGAGGAGAACATGGCTTTATTTTTACACATGTCTAGAGCATCCACTATCCAAATACCATGGAAATTGATTTTTGGCTTTCAAGACAATGTGAGCAACATTACAAGAATAAATTTTAGAAAAATTTTTCAACTCATTTTTCTTAATCCATATTTTTCTTCCCAAATTGACTTTCTGATTTAATCTTTTTACTTATTCATTCAATTATTGAATGTGATTAACAACTTTATTCATTTTCATTCATTATCTTTGGTTATACAGAAGATTCATGGTAAAGTAATGAGGATAAATATGACCAATTTTTTTACACGTATGGCAAGTAGGTACAAACTTAGACATGGAAGAAAAATTTCCTGATTTTTGGTTGAAATAGGTATTTACTTTAGTTGATTAGTGAATTTTAGTGGGTTTATTCATGATCTTTTGGCTATTTGGATTAGACAAGGGATTTGGGCCAAATCTTTTCTCCACATGTTGAAGCACCGACTTAGTGATTTTAGATGTATGAATATTTTTATGTGACATTTTTGTGGCAGGAATAAATATAATTTTAGGTTGCTGGCCATGTTGGAAAATATTCTCAACATAATCCAAATCCATTTTATTTCCAGCAACTTTCTTAAGATCTAACATGTGGTCAAGTTTTTGGATTCCATTTGAAAATTTTTACATATCGTTCTTAGTGTTTTCAAATTTCAATTCTAGGGATTTAATTTTAGTGATTTGGGAGCTATTTCGCATTTCTAGTTTACGATGAGTAATAGTGGCACTAATCAATTTGGTGATAACTTCTACATTTTCTTTTTTCAATTCGATGAGTTTACTGTTTAAGATTTTATTTATTTATTTTACTTTTAAACATTCCCTAAAAAATTTGTCATTTATTTCTTGAAATCCATCAAATTCATAATCAGATTCTTCATGGGAAGAGTCGGATTGTTCAAGCGGCACACTAGTAGCTTCATCACAACTAATAATAGATATTTTGAAGGCCATATAATTTACCTGATTATCTTTTGAAGAATTTTCATCATGATTTTTACCATATTTAACGTCCATTAGAGACACATTTAAAACTTTTTTTATGACGCTTAAAATTAGGGTACTCGATCCAGATATGATCAAAGTTGTGGCATTCATGTCATTGGATTCCTTGGAATTTCTTATTTTTAGAGTCTTTATTTTTTTCTCTTTCTTAATCAAGTTATGAAACCAATCATTTCCTTTAGAGATTCGTTTGTTGTTCTTATTTTTAAAGAATTTCTTAAAATTTTTAATGACTATGGTAAGATCCTCATCACTACATGACTCTTTGTCCAATTGACAATCTCTCTCTTCCTTTATAGTTTTCAAGATAATTAATTTATTTCTTTTTGATTGAGGTAGAGTATACTCATATGTTTGAAGGGACCCAATAAGTTCTATTTTTAATTTATCAAGATATTTGCTCTCTTTAATAGTAATAACTTTTAGTCTAAAATGTTTAGGTAAAAATTACAGGACTTTTTCGATAATTCTATTCTTAGGAATACGTTCTCCTAAATTAAATATAAACTTAACAATGTCATTCAATTTTGTATAAAATTTATTAAATGTCTCGTCATCTTTTATCCAAATTTCTTCAAACTTAGTTATGAACATTTATAATTTTAAAATTTTAACCAATTTAGTTCCTTCGTGGGTAATCTCAAGGATGTCCCAAGTCTCTTTCGATGTCTCATATATGGAAATGCATTTAAATTCTTTAAGGGATACGACCGTAAAGATAGCATGTAATCTCTTACTATTCTAATTGTATGCATTAAGTTCTTCTTTAGACCACAAAAATAAAGCTTTTGGTTCATCACCTGTGATGCTTCTGAGTAGAGTCCACCCGATTTGAGTACCGGACAAAACAAACTCATCTATTGATTTAAAAAATGCTCTCATACGTACTTTTCAGTACTTGTGATTACTCCCACCAAAGTAGAGAGAAATAGACAACAATTGATTGGTATGCATCTAGATCGGGGTTGCAGATCAGGGTGAGTCTCTGATACCAATTGAAGAAAACTTTTCGTCTTAAATCACACAAAAGTTCAGGCCTCTTAATAGATTAGCGAAAGTAATACGAAAATAAATATTCATTACACGTAAAGAATATTTTAATTTAGATGATATATATGATAACAAGTATAAAGAGTAAAGAAATAAATAATTATAAAAAGAGATAAATTTTGGTGACGAAGAAAAATCTTGATAATTACGACTATCGAGTAAAACCCTTCGGGTTTCAACAGTTAGGAAAGATATGCACTATGAAAGTCAACTTACAGATCGGGTGGTAATGATGCGCTAACCTAGTCAATTTTCTCCCGTTAAGTAATCTCTACCAAGGAACTCCTTGGATTTACACACGGTAACGAAATCGGATTCCTTTCAATCTTCACATCAATCTTTCCTTACGAACTGCTTAAAATACCAAACACCACTGGACCCCCTTTTTCACACTACCAACGTCGCCAATTCAGGTAAACAGGTAGGAAGTGTTTCAATGATAAAGTTAGAGAGGTGAGAAAATGGTTGATAAAATAACACAAGAATGTCGTTGAGGTTTTCTTAAATTGAGCAATATTAAAGTATGAGAATTTTATTTTCTCTCAAAATAGGCATTTCCACATTCATAAGTAAGAGTTAGAACAATTGAAAGAAGGGAGAAATATATAGAGAGACTCGAAAAAAACGTTTAAAAAAAATGATTGTTGCCACAGTACTCGAGCGCATCTTGAGCATGGGGCAGGCACTCGTAGGGTTTCAAGAGAGAAACTCACAGGCGCTCGAGCGATAAGGCAGCAAGCTTCGAGTGCAAGGCTACTAGTTTTGGCGCTTGAGTGTACGTAAGAGTTAGAACAACCAAAAGAAGGGAGAAATATATAGTGAGACTCAAAAAAACGTTTAAAAAAATGATTGTTGCCACAGTACTCGAGCGCAGCTTGAGCATGGGGCGGGCACTCGTAGGGTTTCAAGAGAGAAACTCACAGGCGCTCGAGCGATAAGGCAGCAAGCTTCGAGCGCAAGGCTACTAGTTTTGGCGCTTGAGTGTACGGCAAGCGAGTATCGAGTGGGAGGCTACTGGATTTGGCGCTTGAGCACATGGTGAGCGAATATCAGGCGCAAACCCACTGGAAACTAAGCTCGAGCGCATAGAGGCATGTAGCGGGTGGCATGGTATTGGAATCGGGGCTCGAGCACATAGTAGATGTGCAGCAGGCGCAGGACATTGAGAACGGACAGCCACGAAAATAAGTTAATACAACACTTCAACTAATACTATCCAACATCAATGCACGACTAAATATGATTACGGAATATACTAACACGTAAATGACATTAACACTTCTCAAAATGGTTTGACATTTTTCAAGGACTCATGTATAATAAAAGTGTTATAAAACGGATTACTTTTTCATAGTCTATGTAAAAAAAATTTATATAATTATTCATATAAGAACTCTAAAATTAACCTTCGTTATATATGTTAGAGACATTTTTCTAATTGGCATATTCTGTGACCATATGTCTTATTGTGTCAATGTCGGTTTGTGGGGTGTCGGGTTTAAGTCCGTTTTTGTCCGGTCCGCGCTCGCCTGGAGCTCGCTAGCCGCTCGAGCCGAAAATCCAGTAGGTCGCCCGCTCGCTGCTCGCCCTCCAGCCGCTCAAGCGCCCGCAGGGTATCTCACGAAACCCTACGGCCGCCCGCCGCTTGCTCGAGCTTCGCTCAAGCGCCGGTGCAACGGGCCGAATTTTTGAACGACTTTTTGCGCCCTCTATAAATACACACCTTATATTTTTGAAATCCCAAGCACACCACAGCCTCAGTTGACATCTTGTGGAGCCATTAAGCTTGAGAAGAAAGTCTTTCATGTTTCATTGATTTAGCTTCTCTTGAGAAAACCAAAAGTTACACCTTTGAATCCCAATGTTCTAAATAGTTTTCTCACCACTTTAGTTTTCCATTTAACCGTTCCCATTCTTCTACCTTCGTGGAGACGTTGGTTCGTGAAGAAGGAGATCCGATCGTGGTTGGCACTTCAAGTGGCACGAGAGGGAAGATTAACGTGAAGACCGGAAGGTGTCCGATTCCGTTGTCGCGGGCAAATCCAAAGAGTTCCTTGGTAGGGATTACGTGACGGGAGTAAATCGGCTAGGTTAGCGCGTCGTTACCACCCGGTCTGTAAATTGATTTTCATAGTGCATTGTTTCCCTGGCTATTGAAGCCCGGAGTGTTTTTCTCGATACCGTGGGTATCGAGTTTTCACTTTATCACCAAAAATCGCGTCTTTATCTTTATTGCTTATAATTATTTGTATCGTGCATGCTTGTTATCTTGTTAGCATCTAGAATTAAATATCCTTTACGTGTATTGGTTATTTATTTGTTTTTGCTTCTGCTATATTTTTCGAGGTCGTAACACGTTAGCACAAAACATGCTTTTTTAATTGGTATCAAAGACTTACCCCGATCCGCGACCCTCGATCTAAATGTATACGAGTGGATCGCTCTCCGTTCCTCCCTTCTTTGATGGGAGTAACTATGCCTATTGGAAGGTCCGGATGAGAGCCTTCATAAAATCTCTAGATGAGAGTGTTGGGCATGTACCCAAGTTGGGTGGACTCCACCCACTAGTTCCTCGGGCAACGAACCAAAAGCCCTATCTTTATGGACCAAAGAGGAACTTGATGCATGTAATTGGAATAGTAAGGGGTTATATGCTATTTTTATGGCTGTGTCTCCCGATGAGTTTAAACGAATTTTAATGTGTGAGACGTCTAAAGATGCATGGAACATTTTAGAAATCACTCACGAAGGAACTAAACTAGTTAAAAATTTAAAATTACAAATGCTCACCATTAGATTCGAAGAAATAAGAATAAAAGATGATGAGACATTTGATGAATTCTATGCCCAATTAAATGATATTGTAAACTCCACGTTCAATTTAGGCGAACGAATCGCGAAAAATAGAGTTGTTAGAAAAGTTCTACGATCGTTACCTGAACGATTTAGACCCAAAGTGACGGCGATTGAAGAGAGTAAAGATTTAGACAAATTAAAAATCGAAGAACTTGTAGGGTCCCTATAAATTTATGAGCACACATTGCCACAATCAAAAAAGAATAAATCTCTTGCTCTCAAATCAAGTAGGGAAGAGCAAACCCAGGATTCCGATGAAGAATCGTATAGTGATGACGACTTTTCCTTATTTGTTAAGAACTTTAAAAAGTTTTTAAGGAAAAATAAATCTTCATCAAACAAAATTGATGTGGATTCAAAACGATCATCTTAATTTGAGAAGAAAGACCGACGTGAACTCAAAGACTACAAATCAAAAAATACTTAAAGAGTTCAATGTCATGAGTGTAAAGACTTTGGCCACTATCGGACTGAATGCCCAAACCTTAAACGCCAACAATGTCAAGCATTTAAAGCTAATGTGACCCTAAGTGATGATGAAGAAGAAGGTGAAAAATGTTCTGACGATGGGCCTGTCAAGTACATGGCTTTTATGGCCTCTATGTGTGACCATTCAGTAGAAAACTTTAATCACTCTGATGACTCTATCGATGAGTCAGAAGCTGAATCTGATGGCCTTCAAGAAGCATATGACAAACTGTTTAGGGTATGCTTGAAAGTAAAGAAATAAAATAAAACCTTAAACAGTAGGGTCATTGAGTTGGAACAACAAAAATTAGTCCATCAATCCGAGTTAGATTCTAAAACTCATGAAATTGAGAATCTGAAAGTCTCATTTGCTAAGCAACTCACAACTTTAGAATCTGAACTTGAGGCTTCTCGAAAAGATCTAAAACAATTCTTGAATGGGTCCACAAAATTAGACCATATGCTCGGGTTGGAAAAAAATTGGTGGAAATAAACGGGGTTTGGGGTATGCTGCAAATATTGTTCAAAATAACGTGAATCCTAAAACTGTTGTTGTTCCCGCCACAAAAATTCCACACCAACATGCTTACAAATCCAAATTCACTAAGCAACCTACTCGACGTGTGGAAAATAGCGTTCACTCCCATCATTTAACCAACTTATATAGTCTAAAAGATAGGAAACAATCTTCAAAGTATGTGCGTACATGTCATGCATGTGGTAAAGTTGGTCATACTCGTCCTCGTTGTTACATCATGAATTCTTTGTACAACCAAAGGCCAGGGCTAAAAATGCATGAACTTGTTGATCACATTCAGACATTAAATGAACAAGTAAAAAGATTGAATTCCAAAATGTATTCAGTGAGACAAGTCTGGGTTAAGAAAAGTGAGCTACATTATCCATTTGTCATTCGTGACAAAAAGGGGAAGACTTGATTCACTTTGATAGGGGGAGCTTAGGGGAGACCCTGCTTATTTTGGGGGAGTTTTGTTATTTGCATATTAGTTCAAGTTATTATTACTGTGAGCGGGAGTACTGTTTATTTTTGTTAGGGGGAGGATTGTTGTATGTTATATTGTTGCATGTTGTTAATGCCTGTCTCTCATGCTTATGTACCATGCATGCTGTAATGTTGTTATTATTATTTTTGCTTTGTTGGTACTAACCTTGCTTGACCAGGAAACTGAAGTTTTACAGGCTGTCAATGCAAGTTTTCATCAGATCGCCTCAGCAGTTCTCGTATAGCTATCTATTTTTTTGTGTATCACTAGGCGTATGTTTTCATGTACACGGGTTTTATCTCGGTGGTGCCTGAACCCGTGATTCTTTTGTATTTCTTTATTTTATGAGTTTTGTCACAAGAATTGCCAAAGGGGAGATTGTTAGAGACATTTGTCTAATTGACATATTCCGTGACCATATGTCTTATTGTATCAATGTCGGTTTGTGGGGTATCGGGTTTAAGTCCGTTTTTGTTCGGTCCGCGCTCGCCTAGAGATGCTAGCCGCTCAAGCCGAAAATCCAGTAGGTGGCCCGCTCGCCTGTCACTCGCTAGCCTCCCGAGCCTAAAATCCAGTAGGGTGCCCGATCGCCTGTCGCTCGCTAGCCGCTCGAGCCGAAAATCCAGTAGGTCGCCCGCTCGTTGCTCGCCCTACGGCCGCCCGTCGCGCTCTCGAGCGCCCTCTATAAATACACACCTTATATTTTTGAAATCCCAAGCACGCCACAACCTCAGTTGACATCTTGTGGAGCCATTAAACTTGAGAAGAAAGCCTTTCATGTTTCATTGATTTAGCTTTTCTTGAGAAAACCAAAAGTTACACCTTTGAATCCCAATGTTCTAAATAGTTTTCTCACCACTTTATTTTTCCATTTAACCGTTTCCATTCTTCTACCTTCGTGGAGACGTTGGTTCGTGAAGAAGGAGATCCGATCGTGGTTGGCACTTCAAGTGGCACGAGAGGGAAGATTGACGTGAAGACCGGAAGGTGTCCGGTTTCGTTACCGCGGGCAAATCCAAAGAGTTCCTTGGTAGGGATCACGTGACGGGAGTAAGTCGGTTAGGTTAGGACGTCGTTACCACCCGGTCTGTAAGTTGATTTTCATAGTGCATTGCTTCCCTAGCCGTTGAAGCCCGGAGTGTTTTTCTCGATATCGTGGGTATTGAGTTTTTCTTACGTCTACTAAAAATCGCGTCTTTATCTTTATCGCTTATAATTATTTGTAGACGCGCATGTCGTTATCTCGTTAGAATCTAGAATTAAATATCCTTTACGTGTATTAAATATTTATTTGTTTTTGTTTCCGCTATATTTTTCGGGGTCGAAACATGTTAGCACAAAACGTGCTTTTTCAATATATATTCTACTTTTAATATTTTTGACATCACATATATATTAAAATATTGATTCAATTTTTTGTTTCATATACAATTAATATTAAAATAAAAAATAGAAAAAAATAAATTTGAGGATAGATCTAGAGCAAAAAAAAAAAAAAAAAAGTAAATAGTTAAAATAGTTTCCTCGTTTTAGTATATCAACCCATGTTAATTTTCTTCTTTTACTAACCCAGTTTCAAGCCCTCCATTCCAACTTTTGACGGCTATAGGTATACATGAACTGTCCAATTTCGTTGTCTGCTTGCCTGCTTTTCGTTTGTTTCCCCTGCCTTCTATCTCTCACTCTCTCATTCTTTCCTTTTCCCCTCTTTATCTCATCTCTCTCTCTTTCCTCCCCATCTCTGTAGTCTTTCTTTTCTTAGCCTTGGAGAGGTTTAATTGGTTAATGGATATTGATCCCTTGTGGGCTCTTGGGGGGGTGTCTTATTTTCCTTTCATCGTCGAACTTTATGGCTGAAAGCAGCTACTACTACACTAAATCACACCTCCCTTCGCTTTTTTCCCTCCCCCTCATCTTCATCTTCCTCCTCGTTGTTCGCCCTTCCCACCAAATTAGACATTCTACTAACATTCTCTCCTCATCAATGCCCACAAAATTCCCAGCTTCTACCTCTTCATCATCTTCATCTTCTCCATTGAATTTTCGACCAAGACAAGCCCAAGACTCCAAATCCTTGCCTCCTTCCTCCTCTGCATCTTCAACTAGCAAGGAGCTCGAGGCTAGTGCCCATGAAGTACCGAGCGGCCCGAACCCCATATCAAATTAGGGTGAAGTGAAGCAAGCCGGAACGAGCGGATAAGGAGTCGGTGGTAGTCGATGCGGATCCTCTTTTCATTTTGGCCTCTTGTTCCTCTGTGTGAGAGAGAGTGAGAGGGAGGGGGGGGGGGGTTGTTTTTACTTATTGTCAGCATATCATCGTTCACATCAGAAGCTTATTAATTGCTATTGTTTCTATTTTTTTCCTTTCTTGTTTTCTTAGTCTGTTCCCCACTGAACTTAGCTTTAAAAAATGTACAGCAAAGATACAAATGTGATTTCCCATTTTGTTGTAGTGACTTCCTTTATGTTTCATATATAATATATAAATTGAAACCTTTGTGTTCTAAAATTTTATATATAGATAGATGATATATATAGATATATATACAAACTTAGAATAATTTATACAGTTCTATTATTTTTAAAAAATTATCTTATTATTTATCATGTTTTTTCTTAGGATTATCTATTCTGGTAATTATTATTGATTTTTATAACTCTAATAAGAATTAATTGTTGAATTGCACTTTGATATGTTTGGTATGAAAATTTGAAGCAAAAGAAGGGGATAGGAGACAGTACAGTTACATTTCATGTGCATTTGGATCTCAAAACTAAATGAAGCTTAAACGAAGTTTTACATGGCCATATTTCATCTATACCATGAGGTTAGTAATAAACACATTATTATTATTATTATTATTATTATTATTATTATTTGATACAAAAAACCTATGATTAACTTTTCAATTAATTTTTAAATGAATAATTCTAACCAAATTAGTTTTGTTTTATCAATATGGTAATTAATCTAATTGATTACTAAATATTATTTATCATTTTAAAAACCATATTATGAAATCCTTTCCAATAATTTGAGGTTATATTGCAAAAAGGACATTATGTTCCACCTCTTAGAGGGATTTCTTTATTTTAGTTTATTTTCTTTTCAGTTCTTGCAAGAGGGAGGGGGCAAGCGCATGTGTCTTACTCTGTATATGGACAAAATAGGATTTTGTTTTGCAGATCTGAACAATCGATTTGTAGGATCAGATAAAACTGATTATTCAAATTTATTGTATTTTTTTAAAATAATTGATAATATAAATAAATTTAAGTATTTAATTTTATTTAATTGTACAAAATGAATATCCAAATTTGTAAAATAGAATTTTGCTTAGACCGTATGTGATGTAATAATGGGGTTGGTTGAGTGTGTTAAATCAATTGGGATTGAGAGGTGCCGAGGGAGTCGGGGGGGAATCTGAGGCTTACAGTATGAGGGTGAGAAGTGTGAGGACTTTATTGTTTTGCGATGCTACGTGATTGATTGATTCATTTGTTTTGAGGCAGTGAATTCATCTTGCTTTTGTCCGTCTCACTCGCAGTGTTCAATAAAAGCTGCAGTCAATGTAATATGTGACCCCACCCCATCTCCCCTAAATGATTTCCTACTTTATTCTAACATTACCACGACATTTGGTGCGGTGATTAATTTTTTTCTTTTTTTCTTTGTTAGTTGTTTATGCATTGATTATGTAATGATCATAAGAATCACACATTCCTATTTTTCTTGCAACAAGAATCCTATCTCGGTCTCTTTTTTTTAATTTTAGCTAAATTTTAATTGTACGACCTTATTATAAAGAGTAGATATTAATAAAGTTCAAACATATAATAATAAACTTGTAATTTTAATCAAAAATTTAATAGAATTGTTTGAATCATTATTATTAATTACCTAATATGTGCAAGTTTATTATCATATTTATTTCAGTATTTATTATATTTAGATATCTAGAAATAGAAATTTTTACAAAGGTTCTTTATAGTACATGAGACTCATATTGTGGGGTTCTGTGAGGCTAGAATGTAGCAATCTTTCGACTTCTGTTTAATAATTAACAATATTATCATCATCAATAACAAAAAAGTTATGTCTCATTGAATAAGATCAGCTTTTGCTTACCCAAATATATAGGCAATGTTACAAATATATTGTAAACAGATTATTTCTATATTTTAAATGAGCAACTTTTAAATAATAATAGATCAATCTTACAATTGTGCCAAGTAAAAGTAAAAGAAACTTTGAAGAAACAAAAGCACTTTTGGTTGCTTTAGCATTTCTTTTTAGAAAAATTGGTACCATCTTGTCGTCTATAATTTAGAAACTAAAATAAAAGAATCACAAAAAAATACTAAAATTATATATATATATATATATATATATATACACACACAAACATATAAAGAATAAATAATTTTAAATACTGTAAACCCAATTCAATGATCCAACTTGTGTATTACTACCAATCTCAATGATGCGTCCCTGGTTTCTAGGTTGCGGTACAGATTAGGAAGCCTCTTGATTTTTCGCTGTAAGTTAAATTGGAGCGGGTTCGGTGTCCATCACTGCTAACCTGAAACCTGCGTACCACAAACTGAAAACAAGAGGTCAAATAATTGACAAGATTCACTCCCCGATTTATCATCTGATACTCAAATTAGAAATCTTTTTCAAGAAATAAAAAGATATAATAAGAATATTAGATAATGTAGAATTGCACGTGAATGTAGGATGTGAGAAGAGAATTGGCTCTTGTTAGTGTGCCCGACAGGGGGTGGCTTGGAGAGGAAAGAGGATTGGGCTACTTTCTGGTTGTACGCGATTGGTGACATACTAGGGTTACACTTGGTGAGTGGCTTATTATAGACGCATTTGATGAGTGACTTACTATGGACACATTCAATAGGGAGTAGCTCACTGTGGGGAGAAAGAGCTATGCTAGAAAAGAGAGCTTGGCTCTTTTTTTGCTATTGAGTCTCGTTCATGGGCAGTTTTCCACTGGGAATTGCCCTCCCCTCATCCGGTGGATAGTAAGAAAATTTATAGTTCTTTGCGGAGAAGGTTTTAGAGCCAAGACTAATGGTAGGTGTTCCTCCGGAATTCATCGGTCACTGGGCATCGATGGGAGCCACCGTATCAAATGTCATCTTGTAGCGTTGATGTGATTGTGGCTGGTGGTGGACAACAAGGATCGGGTCTCCTTTTGTGTGGGTTGGTTGGACTACCATTAGTCAATGGGTATGGCGATTGCCAATGGTTGACCACCATCACGTTTGGCTGAGACTTTCCACGTTGGCATCTTCTGCGCTAGCTGCTAGCTGCTATCATTGAGGTAGAGGGTGGAGTTTGTTATGATTGGTAAAGCTGCAAAGGCTATCCTGTGACGGAACGGATTTTTTTTTTTTTTTCCTCAAAAGCTTCCGTCAAACAGATAACATAATTAACGATCTAATTAAGGCAAGACTTCTGCAGAAATTTTGGTAGAGTCTCCTTTGTAACTGGATGAAATCCCAAAAATATAAACCTGTAATAATCATCCATAACAAGCACACAACTATCCATCATTCACAATTCCTACAACAATTATTCACAGGATCCTATGTGCCATCCATGGCACAATTTCATAAAACATTTACTACTCTAACAGTCAAATGACGAGATGCCATCTAGGACCTGTACAGAAAATCCAGAGTATATAGCGGAAGTAAACTAAGAACCTGCAGAAGCATAGCATATTCTCTTCTACTATCATACACATCATATGCTTTCTTTACAAAAATCAACATGTTCTAGGACATCAAAAATCATAAGATCTGTATACAAAATCATGTGCAACTGGGCCTTTACGTCGACAGGCCTCTCGAAAATAGCTCCACTATGCTATGGTCCTCAAAAGTCTTCAAGAAGCTTCTCTCTCTGCTTACTCTTCTTCGTCGGGTAAAAGCTTTCTTTGTCTCATCCGGAGGGGGAAAAACACTAAAACAGTGGAGCGAGGCCCATAAAGGTACATGCACGTGAGCGGTAAAATCATGATGCGTAACGGTCATGTAACTATGCATAAATAGAACAGTTAATCGAGGATATAATCCATGAAACAGAGAAATCATGCTATGACGGTATTAAATTCCATAAATCGAAAATCGGTGAACAAGATGCGATTGTACGGTATTCCGTAAACCATAAACAAAGTCATCGGTAGTCGGTACTTCATATTTGAATCGTGACGGTAACATATCATATCGGTGAAAAAGCGAGAAACGGTAGACATCATAAGTCATCGATGTCGGTACTTCATATTCGTAATCGGTGCGGTAACATATCATATCGGTAAAACGGAAAGCGGTACATCATAACATATCGTGCAGACCACTCGCTAGTATACCCTACTAGCCGTGGGGCGAATAATCGAGGATAGATTGTGTTCACTCCACACAATCTAAGGCTCAGAAACGGTAATATCCCATCTCACGGGATCGGTACGGTATGCCACCCAAGGTAGGCGGTAGCGGTATCCTCCAGGGCAGTAACGCCCGAGGCGGCGGCACCACAAATAACTCCATGGACAGAGTTATCCTCGATTACCACCGAAAAGTCCTAAGGCATGCCGGAGAACCTATCCGAAGGCTGTAGTCGGTCTCGGGTCCTAAAATAATCGTAATGAGAAACCTCTCTTTATCGAAAACCCTTTTTGAAATCAGCTTTTCTCAAAACACTTTCGGCTAATTTGAAACATACATGGAAATTTCCTCGATACGGATCGGTACATATTTTTGAAACAAATTATCTTGGAAGCCACATTTCAATATCAATTAGTTTTCATATATGAAGCTACGGTTAATACTCATCAAAACCTCTTCATTTTCGTACATGGGGCTTCGCAAAACCTTCGGACTCAAATCGGTCTCTTACATGTACATATTTCATGAACTTAACATCATAGATGCCATGCATATATATTAAATCATGCAATTTACTTAAACTACACCACATTTTCGAGCTAGGGTTTCATCACATACTTTTCAAGAGAAATTGAACACCATTTTCATGCTCCTTCACGAAATCGAAGCCAAATTTTGCAATAAACATGGATAAACACAAATCTAACCGAGTAATCGAAGTAAACATGCTTCATGTACTTTAAACATGCATCATCAACATTTAGAGCATTTTCAACGGTTTCAAAGCACGAGAAATCAAGATGGTGAAAAACAGCGTCCCAAGTACACTTGCTCGAGCTCGTTCTACCATTATTTTACCCGAATCGAATCACAACCGTGGTCTCTCCCCTTTCTTTCTCTCGTGCTTGCTTTGTTGTGCCTCAACTTCCTCTCTCTATAAACACATATCACTTAATCGACATTTAAACAATTACGGAATTATTTCAAGACTCCCGGATGCCACGACGGGTCAAATCTTGCGAGATTCGGCATCCGGTCGATTTATACGTACAATTGGGATACGGGATTCATATTCTATGATCATTTCATCATTTCACGAAGGTGACAACACGCAAAATCCACCTTCGGTCTCGGGTGAAAACGAATGCGCGCCCT
Organism: Nepenthes gracilis; assembly: GCA_033239525.1. Classification (NCBI taxonomy): domain Eukaryota; kingdom Viridiplantae; phylum Streptophyta; class Magnoliopsida; order Caryophyllales; family Nepenthaceae; genus Nepenthes; species Nepenthes gracilis. The sequence continues at coordinate 10,576,885 of BSYO01000033.1, read as the reverse complement.
TAACGGGCTCGGACGCCGCGAACGGGTCCAAACGTGCGAGATCGGACCCACGGCCGACATATATACATCATTGGGACGTGGGGATTCCAATTTTGGGGTCAATTTCATGATACGAGGCCGGGAAATGGGGAACCCCCAAAATCCCGTAGGTTAGGGTTTCGGTAAAACCCACCCGGGCGAATCGGACACGAATCGGACAACTAACCACATTTTCATGGACCTCAAGGCATGGGTTTTCAATATCCTAACATTCCCCGTGGGTATCGACACAAAATACCCAACGAAAATACACAATACATCGAAAGAGAACGAGAAGTGGGTATGAGAACACTTGCCTCGACGCGTGCTTTCACATTTATACCTAGCTTTCGGGCGAAATCGGACTCTCGGGCTCGATCTCCCTTCTTCTCTCTTCGGTCGCGCCCCTCTCTCTCTCCTACAAACCCTCAGCTGTGCGAAAAATGGCGAGGAGAAGTCGCGACGCGACTTATATACTGCGCCGGCCGCTCGAGCGGCCAGCGAGCGGCCAGGCCACGGGAGGCCACCGCTCGAGCGCCCCTCGAGCGGCTGGCAAGCGGCCAGGCCACGGGCGGTTCTACTTTGTCCGCTCGAGCCGTCGCTCGAGCGCCCAATGGCGCAAGCCCAAGGTGCGAGGCTTCAATGAGCAGGATCCGAATGATTTTTTTCTGATTTACTAGTTCCGGTTCTTTGAACTTTCCAATCCATTCCTCCCGTACCTTTTGAATACAATTTACCTACTTTAACTTAATTATCTCCCAATTATCATATTCAGGAACTCGGGTCGTCACATTCTCCCCCACTTAAAGAAATTTCGTCCTCGAAATTTAACGAGCCTCGAATTTCCAAACCCGAGATGAACTCCTTACATTTAGAAATCATTTCCTCAGACAGCACCTATCTTAGAACCTCAAGCATTGGAATCGTCCTAGTTCTCGTCATAAAACGAATCCTTAGCCTTTCAAAACGGCCCAAACCGGTCGCTTATCGATTCTCTCATCCATCGATACAAGGAAGACCTCATAACGATCCTCCAAATTTCCAAAGTGACCTAAAATCATGCCGAACATCTCCTAACCCAATCCGACACTTTCAATGGATCAATGACCTTTCACTTGAATCCATTTCATGCCTCGAAAAAGAAATCGGTCACTAGAGCCTCGACCTTATCTAGAAACCTCGGGCCACGGGCCCACGACGCCTTCAAGCTGCACTACTCGATTAATCCTCAATCATTAAATTACAGCACAATCATAACAATCGCCCAAAAAAAGTTGACAAGACTTTCAATTCTTGCCCGGACCTCAAAATTCGATCACTTGGTAACCTCAAGATCCCGTCGGCATTTCAACGAGCCAACCGACCGAGATAAGAATACGACATTCTAACACCCCGTCATCTGAACTTACTAGCGATTCATCTTCAGCAGCTTCTATGAAACTTCAAAGACAAACAAGTCCAAAACTCGCAGCATCCATTTCCAACATTGATGCCCGCCTTCGCAAGGAAAACACCGACGTTTACTTTCTTAACCTTTAAACAAATCTGACCACATGCAAGGCCATATAATCATCTTCCTATCTCCGAAGGCAATACTCCTGAGTTTTCAAAATGAAAACCTTAATGGCCAATTTCCGACATACACGTGGGGGTAACACTAATCTGGACTCCTCCCCCACTTATCTCAAGGGTATTACATTCCACAAGAACTTATCAGACCCATTAGGGGTCAACCCAAATGTCACGAACATCAATCACCCTATCCGATTAGATCCAAGATGACTGCACAGTTCCACAACACAAATCGGCCTCCTCAATCAGCCGCACTTAAAAATCCCAAGTCCTCAAAATCATGCAATTACAAAGCCACAAACTTAGGAAGGCATTTTCTCAATCAAATTCGCATTCCTTCCTCACCGGAACATGCGAATTATCAGCCATCCATAATCCATGACTTAATTCCTTGATTATCACACGAAGCAACCTCAACATCGAACCAGACGTGGTCGAAAGATCATCCCATAAAACTTCATGAAACGCCAACGAATCAACAAAACCCAAACGGCGTTTTCTGGACTTTATAGTGGCCATAGCCTCACCTTGAATACTGTCGGGACTACAACTTCCATTGATCCACAATATCGCGTTATGGACCCCAAATCAATTTCATAATTCATCAAGCCTTTACAACGGCTCACGGACTATGTCTATCCATCCCCAAGATCTGATCATCCAATCATTAAGCTTCTAAACATTTAGACATTCGTGGACCACCTTATTGGTCCATCTATTTACCTCGAAGATTCTGAAATATTCGACCACGATACCAAAGCCGATACTTGCACGGCCATACTTAAGATCCTCAACGATTGGCATCGATTCGACACGACCTTGAATTACCGATCATGAGATAACTCGACCGAGTCTTCCCTTTCGATAACATCCTCGATCAAATGATTTACAAGAAAGACAATATCAATTTCTTGATACTTCGATCAATTCACCTCATGCTTCAAATCCCACAACCTAATAGCCAGAGATTATCTTTTACCAGTCTAATTATATTAGCACTGTAATTTGTCCATCGAACAATTATTAAGATCAGGTCAAGACTAAATACCTTAGTCGGCTCAAATTCATACCCCAAATCGCACAATTCAATTACAAGGCATAATACACTTACTAATACAACTCCGGCCGACTCAACCAATTGCATCTACAAACTCAAGGAAAACGTCACAACATTAATACCGTCTATATCAAATTCAGGTCCTTAATGAAACAACTTAAGAATCACCAAAATTATCCATAATCAGGATCCCAACGATACAAGTGTTATGACATCAAAATAAAGAAATCTCATCTTCAATCTCGGCAATCCACATATTCCCTCATACACCATCACCACCGAAACTCTGATCCTACGGCACTTGATTTCTTCACTTCAAGGTCAGAGGATACAAACTATCTTTAAGTCAATACCCGTACTATCTATAACTTAGATCATAGTTCCAAATCCCTTCGGGAAAATATTTATCCAAAATTTGTACATGAACATCCACTTTGATACATCCGTTGCCCTTCCGAATGCTAGATCACCTTCGTTACTACTACAAAGCCTAGGACCCCACAACCAATCTCTTTCTTAAAGGTCCTAGTTGCCTTAACTTGCTCAACCTATTCCTACAGGAATTCTGTATAGAGATTCAATCCTATGCTTCCGCTTTTCGTTCGATCAATTCCTAAGGCATCTCATATTCTCTGATACCAATTGTGACGGAACGGATTTTTTTTTTTTTCCTCAAAAGCTTCCGTCAAACAGATAACATAATTAACGATCTAATTAAGGCAAGACTTCTGCAGAAATTTTGGTAGAGTCTCCTTTGTAACTGGATGAAATCCCAAAAATACAAACCTGTAATAATCATCCATAACAAGCACACAACTATCCATCATTCACAATTCCTACAACAATTATTCACAGGATCCTATGTGCCATCCATGGCACAATTTCATAAAACATTTACTACTCTAATGATCAAATGACGAGATGCCATCTAGGACACACACGCAGAAAATCCAGAGTATATAGCGGAAGTAAACTAAGAACCTGAGAAGCATAGCATATTCTCTTCTACTATCATACACATCATATGCTTTCTTTACAAAAATCAACATGTTCTAGGACATCAAAAATCATAAGATCTGTATACAAAATCATGTGCAACTGGGCCTTTACGTCGACAGGCCTCTCGAAAATAGCTCCACTATGCTATGGTCCTCAAAAGTCTTCAAGAAGCTTCTCTCTCTGCTTACTCTTCTTCGTCGGGTAAAAGCTTTACTGTCTCATCTGGAGGGGGAAAAACACTAAAACAGTGAGCCGAGGCCCAGCAAGGTACATGCACGTGAGCAGTAAAATCATGATGCAGAACGGTCATGTAACTATGCATAAATAGAACGGTTAATCAGGATATAATCCATGAAACAGAGAAATCATGCTATGACGGTATTAAATTCCATAAATCGAAAATCGGTGAAGCAGTATGCGATTGTCACAAGTATTCGTAAACCATAAATGATCATCGGTAGTCGGTACTTCATATTCTAGTAATCGGTACGGTAACATATCATATCGGTAAAAAAGAAAGCGGTACATCATAAGTCATCGATGTCGGTACTTCATATTCGGTAATCGGTACGGTAACATATCATATCGGTAAAACGGTAAACGGTACATCATAACATATCGGTACAGACCCTGCTAGTATACCCTACTAGCCGTGGGGGCGAATAATCGAGGATAGATTGTGTTCACTCCACACAATCTAAGGCCTGTAACGGTAATATCCCATCTCACGGGATCGGTACGGTATGCCACCCGAAGGTAGGCCGGTAACGGTATCCCTCCAGACGGTAACGCCCCGAGGGCAGGGCGGACCACAAATAACTCCATGGACAGAGTTATCCTCGATTACCACCGAAAAGTCCTAAGGCATGCCGGAGAACCTATCCGAACTGTAGTCAGTCTCGGGTCCTAAAATAATTGTAACAGAAACCTCTCTTTATCGAAAACCCCTTTTTGAAATCAGCTTTTCTCAAAACACTTTCAGCTAATTTGAAACATACATGGAAATTTCCTCGGTGCGGATCGGTACATATTTTCAGAAACAAATTATACTGGAAGCCACATTTCAATATCAATTAGTTTTCATATAACAGAAGCTACGGTTAATACTCATCAAAACCTCTTCATTTTCGTACATGGGGCTTCGCCAAAACCTTCGGACTCAAATCGGTCTCTTACATGTACATATTTCATGAACTTAACATCATAGATGCCATGCATATACATTAAATCATGCAATTTACTTAAATTACACCACATTTTCGAGCTAGGGTTTCATCACATACTTTTCAAGAGAAATTGAACACCATTTTCATGCTCCTTCACGAAATCGAAGCCAAATTTTGCAATAAACATGGATAAACACAAATCTAACCGAGTAATCGAAGTAAACATGCTTCATGTACTTTAAACATGCATCATCAACATTTAGAGCATTTTCAACGGTTTCAAAGCACGAGAAATCAGTACAGTGAAAAACAGCGTCCGAAGTACACTTGCCTGAGCTCGTTCTACCATTATTTTACCCGAATCGAATCACAACTGTGGTCTCTCCCCTTTCTTTCTCGTCGTGCTTGCTGTTGTGCCTCAACTTCCTCTCTCTACAAACACATATCACTTAATCGACATTTAAACAATTACGGAATTATTTCAAGACTCCCGGATGCCACGAACGGGTCAAATCTTGCGAGATTCGACATCCGGTCGATTTATACGTACAATTGGGATACGGGGATTCATATTCTATGATCATTTCATCATTTCACGAAGGTGACAACACGCAAAATCCACCTTCGGTCTCGGGTGAACAGTAACAGCGCCCCTTAAACGGGCTCGGACGCCGCGAACGGGTCCAAACGTGCGAGATCGGACCCACGGCCGACATATATACATCATTGGGACGTGGGGATTCCAATTTTGGGGTCAATTTCATGATACGAGGCCGGAAAATGCGGAACCCCCAAAATCCCGTAGGTTAGGGTTTCGGTAAAACCCACCCGGGCGAATCGGACACGAATCGGACAACTAACCACATTTTCATGGACCTCAAGGCATGGGTTTTCAATATCCTAACATTCCCCGTGGGTATCGACACAAAATACCCAACGAAAATACACAAAACATCGAAAGAGAACGAGAAGTGGGTATGAGAACACTTGCCTCGACGCGTGCTTTCACCTTTATACCTAGCTTTCGGGCGAAATCGGACTCTCGGGCTCGATCTCCCTTCTTCTCTCTTCGGTCGCGCCCCTCTCTCTCTCCTACAAACCCTCAGCTGTGCGAAAAATGGCGAGGAGAAGTCGCGACGCGACTTATATGCTGCGCCCGGCCGCTCGAGCGGCCGAGCGGCCAGCCACGGGCGGCCACCGCCGCGCCGCCGAGCGGCCGGGCAAGCGGCCAGGCCACGGGCGGTTCTACTTTGTCCGCTCGAGCCGTCGCTCGAGTGCCCAGCAGGCGCAAGCCTGCTGGCAGGGCTTCAGCAGCCCGGATCCGAATGATTTTTTTCCGATTTACTAGTTCCGGTTCTTTGAACTTTCCAATCCATTCCTCCCGTACCTTTTGAATACAATTTACCTATTTTAACTTAATTATCTCCCAATTATCATATTCAGGAACTCGGGTCGTCACACATCCCCTGTGGTAGGTCTGTTGGTTCCATATAGGCTTGTACACAATAGATGGACTGGTTGGATGGTTCCTGGGCTTTGCTTTCACATTGGGCCTCATTGAGTAATTGGCCGGCTGCCGAATCGTCCCTTGACGTGATTGGATCGGCCCATGTCATAGGTGGACCCATCACTAGCCCCTCATGTCGAGGAGCTAGGCCTTGTTAGTCTCCAGCATGTCAGATGATGGGACGTTGCTAGTAGGCTCTACTCACATACCTCTTCCTAAGATGCTACAGTAGTCGATTCCTTAGAGTTACGTCCCTTTCCTAGGCACTTTGTAGCCTTCCGTACGATGACATAGAGATTTAATGCTCTGTTTGGAAAGATTCTTCTCTGAACCGAGACCAGATGTCAATTCCTTGCTGGCGATCGGTGGGCTCATCTTTTCACTGGGAACTCACCATCCTCCTACTAGGGCTATAAAAGGGAGAGCCATCTTATTTTTTGCCTCAAGGTCCATCCTCATGCCAGCTAAGCAATGTAGGAGTTAGAAGTTGCCTTAGTCTTTTGAAAGCCTTGTGTTGGGATCGGGTGGAGTCCTGGAAGATTGGAAGACAAGCTTAGTGCTTACTACATCGCTATTGTTTTGAATGTTCTAGTGCTGCCTGGACCCCACTCCAGCTATTCTCGGGCCACCATGCCTGGCAGCTCGGTGGTGGAGTCCTTTCTGATTCCGAAATCAAAAGAGAATTTAAAATCGGAATAAAATATTAAAGCCAAGAGTATATTTTTGTTTTCGACTTAAACCAAAAGAAGATTGAAATCCGGAGTAAAAATGTCAAAATTAAAATCCGGAGGCCTGAGTGGCCTTATACCTTTCAATATCGGAGTGGCCTTATGCCACTTAAAACTGAATAGTTTGTGCCACAAAAGGGCGGACTGCTTGAAGTCCGGAAAAGATAAAGTTGACCGAAACTTATAAGGTTGACCGGCTTTCAGAAGGTTGACCGGTTTTAGAATATTGACCGGCTTGAGTAAGGGTTGACAGAAAATTGTGATGTTGACCGGATGTTGACTAGTGTAAAAATATTGATCGACCAAAGAGTTGACTGACCTTGATAAATGTTGACCGGTCTTGAATAAAAGAAGTAAAACAATGGCCGACCCTGAGCACTGACCAAAGAGTTGATTGGAATAAATTAAGGGCAACTAAAACGATCGTCGACTCTGAGCACTGACCAAAGAGTTGACTGGAATAAATTAAGGGCAACTAAAGATAAGGACCAACTTTACTAATTAGTTAGAACCCAACTAGACCATAACTAGATGAAGTAAGTGAACCACCTCGTTGACCGTCTGAGAAGAAGTACCAAAGTAAGTAACTTAGACTACTTATTTCCACCTAACATCTGAGAAGAAGTACCAAAGAGGTAGCTTACCCCCACCTACTCCACCTAACACCTCCTCTATATATACTCAGTTTCAATCAAGAAAGTTGGCACGAGCGACCGATAAGAAGAACAGTAAGGAGTAGAAAAGGAGAGAAAGCTTCCAATCTGTAAGGGTGGACGGATGACTGTCAGTCAAGTGTACCCCCCTATTTTTAAGTTCATGATTTGATACTCTATTTTTAACTTAAGAATATTGAAAGTGTACTGGACGATCACTCATTTTAAATTCATTTGCAAGTATGCCCAGATTTTAAAGTTCATGCTTAGCAATTATATTTCCATCCCCAAAGTTTCAGCTTTAAAAACTGTCAGTTTTCCCTCCCGATTTGGTTAAATGCATGCTGTTTTAATTACTGTTTGATAAGCTGTATTCTAGTTTGAATTTCTACTTTCTGCCTTCTGTCCTCTACTTTCTACTAAACTCATGTTTAAATTAGAGTACATGAAAACAAAAAAAAGTAGGCCGGCTTGTATGTCACTTGCATATTAATTAGAAAGCGGCCAAGAATAATTGAAATCGGCCTTGATCGAAATCGGCATTTGTATTGCAATTTTGAAACCGGCAATTGTGTTATAATTGAAACCGGCCTTGTAATTTTGAAATCGGCATTTGCGCCGTGACTCTGAAACCGGCCTTTGCATTGTAATTACGAAACCGACATTGTGATTTTGAAACCGACATTCTGAAACCGATTTCAAGAATAATTGAAATCGGCCTTGATCGAAATCGGCATTTGTATTGCAATTTTGAAACCGGCAATTGTGTTATAATTGAAACCGGCCTTGTAATTTTGAAATCGGCATTTGCGCCGTGACTCTGAAACCGGCCTTTGCATTGTAATTACGAAACCGACATTGTGATTTTGAAACCGACCTTGTATTATGATTGAGATCGGTATTTGCTCTATGATTTTGAAACCGGCCTTATATCGTAATTTTGAAATTGGCCCTTGCATTGTAACCGGCCTTGTATTATAATTGAGACCGGTCTTGTGCTATGATTTGAAACCGACATCTGTATTGAAACCTTGAAACCGGCTTGCCATGTGACGCATGAAAATTATGATTTGAAACCGGCCTAGTAACATAAATTTGAAACCGGCTTATTATGTGATTTTGAAACCAGCTTGTGACATGGCCGTCTGGAATGAACAAAGAAAATGTGAACTAGCTTTATGATAAGACTAATAAGTTTGGACCTTAGTATTGAGAGATAAGGTTCTCTGGCATGCCTTAGGACCTTATGGTGATAATCGAGGATAACCAAATTGAGAGCCATCTTCGGGGCTTTGTACAAGAAGGTAGTGATAGCCGTCATCGGGGCTTTGTACAAGGAGGAAGTGAGAACCGTCCTCGGGGCTTTGTATAGGGAGGTATTGCAGTGATTGTGAGGAGATGTGCACAATCTATCTTCGATTAAAGCTCCCTTCCGTTAAGCAATAAATAAAAGAAGCCAAATTGTGATTGGCCTTGTTTTATACTCAAATATTATCTGTTTCGATTTTCTAATTAGCTTTTGTATAGTCCGGCCAAATGCTACAGTATGATATAAATATATATGATGCATGATTTCCTGCATTAACCGTTCTAAGTTTTCTGCATGATTCCAGCTAAATGATATTCTGTATATGTATCTATAACTATTGACAGCACGAACGTTTTATGAAAAATCTGCGTGTACCTTGTTGAGCTCCGGCTCATTATTTTCTATTTCCCCCCCTCAGATGGAAATTTAGAACTCGTGTCCGATAAGACGGAGTGACTAGAGCCTATCTGAAGGGTTTGTAAGGATTTAGAAGCACACCTTTTGGACGATCGCCACGAAGAAGCAATTAATGTATTGATTTGTTAGAATTAATAAACTTTTGTGATTAGATGTTCATGGCTATATGTATTCGGAAATGAATTTTATGGGAATGAATATGAATGCTTCAGCATGATATTAGATTGACTTCCGCTATATATTGATGGCTAGAATGTATCAGTCCTAAATGACATCTGTGATCCTGTGATTTGAAAGGCACGATCGGTTCGGACCGGACCATCGAAACTTGGTTTTAGTTCTGGGAGATCGTTGGCGGAATGCAAAAAAAAAAAATCTATTCTGTCACACTTTCTTTCTTTCCGCCTCCAGCCAACTTTCGAATGTCCCCTCGCAATGGGTTCCCCAAGGGTAGGTGTCTCCCATGATCCTTTCTAATTGGTGGAAGTGGCCTTGCCTCGACCTCTTCTTTAGCAGGTCATCACTGGAACTTGCTATAGGATTTACCGTGTGGGAAGCTTCTCAGGTGGCGGTGTTTTATTTCTCCTCTGGAGAATCACTTTCCATCGGCATTCGACGATACCTAGTTTCTGGTTGGGCACATTCCATGTTTAGGTAGGCACGGTCCTCGTGGAGTTTGACCTGCGGCTGCCCTCCCTACTTGTGTCTTCCTTAGACCCATTTCCAAGTGATCAGCATCAGTTTTTGCTTTATTTATCTTCTTCTACTTTGTACTCTTCATGTTGTAAGTCTTGTACTTTATGAGAGAATTCAATGAATAGAACATCGAGTATTTTCTTACCTATTGTGTTTTCGTTGTCTTGTCCTTTTATCTTTATATTGTTTCTTTTTGCTTAGGATGTCTTTGTATCGTCATGTGTGACCTAGCATCTGATAGACAGCCGGGTCGCACTTCCGGTGGCTCAGTTATCCAATGCTTGTCTTCTCGAATGGTTGTTCCGAACGCTAGGCCGAGAGGCTAGCTGGGCAAAACACCATCGAGACAGCCTAGTTGAGCTTGATCTGCTTCCTGTTCGGAGCAGTATTGCATGATGATGGTCTCACCTTCATGTCGTTGGCCTTTTGGAGAGACCGTAGATTGTCATGATTGCCGCTTTGGCTAGCCATGTTGGACTTCTGGGGTCAGCATATCTCATTTATTGCTGACGAGATGGTTTGCCTCACCATTGCTAATACTAGCGGATGGGAATTCGAGGCATCAGGTTCATTTTGAGTGGCTGTGGGAAGGGACATGTCGTGGTGCCTTGCGGTGCTGACACGTGTGGTCGCCATCATGAGGGTGGCCTTTTGACTTCCCTACAACAATGTTTCTAGTTTCGAGTCTTCACCTATTTAAGCCGCGTGCCATTCACTATTCCTGCACTTTGCTTTCGTCTTAAATTCATTGCGAACTTCTCTTCTTTTCGCAAATTTCCTTCTTTTTATCTTTTGACTATGGCCATCGATGAGGTTAGGAGGATTCGATCAACACTCATCATTGAGGACATTTAATTACTGCTTTCTTAGTTTAGGGTTCCAGGGAGTATGGCGTTCCTACTGCCTAGTGAAGACGACAGGGCCTGCTCTATGCTGAAAGGCTTAATTACCATCTATGAGATCCATTTGTGGGGTGGACTCCGCTTTCCAATGCCAGTAGACTTGTATGCGATCCTCATAGCCTTGCCCAATGTCATATGGTACCTGGTGTCCCTTTGCGTCTTCTCCCACTGCCATGGTTGTGGTTTTGCCATTATGTCTGTGAGGGTGATCTTCACCTTCTTGCAGAAGGCTGATTGGATTTGCTTGTCTCCCCACCTTAGTCTTAACTTTAAATGGGAGAATCCTTATTTGGACAAGCATTAGGAGGACCATTTATTTTACCTGGCGACTCCTTCTGGCTGGGCTGTCTCGAATGAGTGGGGGAAGTTGTGGTTCAACATCACTAGATTCCTGGAAGTGGATGAGAAAGCTTAGGAGAAACCTTTGGTGGATATGATCTTGGCCAATGCTAGCACTTTTCATGAGAAGGGACGCTGGTTGATCTTGGATGCATTTGCTGTCGCGGCATGGAAGCCAGCCCCCGTGGTGACATTTGCCGATTTAAGGAGGCCAGGGGCGCTAGTAATTCAAGAGTCCTCAGGTCCGCTGTGAAGGGGGCTTTACTTCTCCTTTGATGGCATATCCTCAATGTCTACTTCTTCATCGGGAGAGGACGTGGCTGCAGGTTTGACGTTTCGGGAGCATGTTGAGGGGAACGCGTTTTATCCATGCCCCCACCTTGGGCCAAGCGTCTGGTTCTAGGGGAGCTGCAGGTGCTGTGGCCACGGTAGCTCTTGCACCAGAAACCAGATTCGATGTTGTTGATGCCGGAGTTGAGCCAATTCCTATGCTGGCGTTGGCACAATATGGTGCCCCTATTGTTGTCGGAACTTTGCAGTGTGAGTGGTTGGCAGAGAGTCCAGCCGAGCCGGTGGCAGGCGTCATAGCCAAGGTGACATCGGAGGCCGTTTTCGGGTTGGCGTCAAGAGTTGGCACTGGAGGGCTTGAGTCTCCTGTTTGTGTGGCAAAGGAGGCCACCTCCGCCGATGGCATGGTTGAGGTTGTGTTGGTCATTGAGGACTCCAAGATTGCCGTGGAGAACACTGCTGCTGCTGACGTGCCTCCAATTGAGGCGGTCGAGATTATGGAGGAGCTTCCTTCGGGGGAGATTGCCATCATCGACACACCTCCCTTGGAGGCAGGCGAGGTTGTTGAAGCGCATTGTTCAAACTCCTTTGAAGTCGAGGTCTTAAGAGTCGGCGACTCTAACTTTGTCCATTTTCTGCTTTTGCCTTCGTTCTTCTAATGTGCTTGCTATCGGTAAGTTTAGGAGAGGGCTCTCTAACTTTTGGTGGCCATTAGTTCCTGGCTCATGAGCATGTTAGTGTGTCGGAGCACGGAGTTGTGGTCGAGTTGGTTGAGGCCCTAGAAGGTGAGTTGTGTGCAGCTTGAAAGAGGATTAATTCCCTCAGTGGGTCACTTTGCGATTCGTAGGAGCGGTACTATCTTTTCCGCAGGACCTTGCCTTAGCTTGGGCATCAGATGAGGGTCTCCATTCTAATAGCAGACCTTGGGAAGGTGTTGGAGGGTAAATTTTGGGATGACATTTTCCTTTGCTGGTGAATTGCGCCATTGGTACCTCCGGACTTTTCGGTATTTTTGTTTCACCCGGCAAATGCTAGCACTGCCCAGGGGTCATACTTCTTTTTTCCTCTCGCGAGGACGAGCAAGCCTTCATCTTCCCAGCAGGTTGGTGACCTGCCGCAGAGCCAGACTTCTCCAGCTCGCTAGATCCGTGCTCTTTTTATTTGTTTTCCTTTGGAAATGGCCCACTTGTATATCTAGGATAAATTGAAATAAAACCAGTCTGATTTTTACAACCTTTGTGGCTAAGTGCTTAGGCTTCCATGTAGAATTGCTTTTTCTTCATTCATTTGGCTAAGTGTTGCAGCTATCATTGTCGGGTTCATCTGAGGCACATTGGCCTAGTGGCACTCATTTCCTCGGAAAGGGAATGTTGTTGATCCTTCATCTTATGGGGTGCTCTATCTTGTAAGTAAGACATTACCGCACTCTCGAGGGCAAGCCTCGCTAGGGCTAGTTGGGTTTCATGGATGCAGTAGCCAGACCTTGGTAGAGTTGTAGGTTGTCATCCACGCATTGGTGCTCAATCTTATCCTAGGATGTTGTTGCTCATGCACGTCTGGTCCGAATCTACCAACCATCATTGATTGAGAGTGCTCTCTCCATCGGGGGGAGGTCGTTGGACGTCCACTGTAGAAGCCCCCTGAGGTTTTGTAGGCTATTTGGTCGAGAGCTCCAAGAGCTCCTAGGCCTGGTTTTCCGTCACTGCTAAGCCGCTTGGTGCAGAACCAAGGTTTAAGATTTGACCATTTAATGGGCTAGTCAACTCGGGGCTGAGGTTCTCCGACCGCTAACGGGTGGCAAAGTAGGGCAAGACGAATCTTGCCTAACTTGGGGGTAGTATGGGTCACTTGATTTAATAAAATGACAAACACGCATGCTATCACTTGGGCAAGTACACATGAATTAATAAAAATTTTATTGATTAGAAACATGATACAGTTACAAGTTTAAGAATGATGCATGCGGTTCTTACCTGGGTTCAGCTGAGTCGCATTGGTAGTACTTTTTAAAGTGGGTGGCATTCCACGTCCTTAGAATAAGCTAGTCATCCTAGGTGCGTAGCTTGTACATACCATTCCAAAGGATTGCCGAGACAAGAAATGGTCCTTCTTAATTTTGAGAAAGCCTATTCCTATTGGCAGTTTTGCCGATTGCCTCTAACCTCCGTAGGACGAGGTCCCCCACAACAAATTGACAGGCTTTTATCCTTTTATTATAGTACCGCATGATCTGTCGCTAGTACGCTACAGTCCGAAGTCATGCTACGCCTCGAGCCTCCTCAAATAGGTTGAGGTGCTCATTGATCCTTTGAGGGTTGCTGAGGGGATTGAAGCTCTCGACCCAAAGGTTGGGCAGACCAACTTCTACCAGGATGACCTCCTTCGTTCCGTAGTACAGGCTGAAGGGCATTTCGTGGGTCGGCTCTCTAGGGGTTGTTCTGTATGACTAGAGGATGGAAGGCAACTAATCTTCCCAAGAGCCCTCGACATCTTTTAGCTTGATCTTCAATTCGTGGAGCAGCGTTCGGTTTATCACTTCTATCTGCCCGTTGTCTTGTGGGTAGGCAATTAAAGTGTGAACCAACTTTATCTGTAGACTTACACAGTACTTGAGAATCACTTGCAGGTAAATTGCGTTTTATTATCGATCACTATGACATCGAGAATTCAAAAATGGAAAATGATACTTTGACAAATGAATCTATTGTATTCTGCTCAATTATCTGTGCTAGTGGGATGTCTACATCCACTTGGTGAAATAGTCGATACTCACTATAACGAATTTTCTTTGTTCGGACACAACGGGAAGTGGGCTGAGAATGTCAAGCCCCCATTGCACAAATGGCTAGGGCATCTGGAGAGCTTACAACTCTGTGTGACTAGTGAGATATGTTCCCGTGGAGTTGGCAGGTTTCGCATTTCTTCATAAACTCTATGACATCATGCTTCATTGAGGGCCAGAAGAAGCCCTATCTTATTACTTTGAAGGATAAGTTCTTGTCTCCGATATGTGTGCCGTAGACATCGAGGTGCACCTCACTTAGCGCATAATCAGCCTCTTCCAATATTAGACACCTCATGTAAGGGACTAAGTATCCCTAACGGTATAGTTTTCTATTTATGAGGGTGTACCAGTCAGCTGTCTTTCTCACATACCTTGCCTTGTTTGGGTTCTCCAGTATGGTACCATTGGTTAAATGCTTTTGGTATGGGGTCATCCAGTTATCACCGTCAACTAATTGTAGTCCCTCGCCCTCAGGGTCATCGACTCTCGGGACAGTTAGGACTCCCCGCATGTCCTTAGAGTATTATTCTAGGTTACTGGTCATTGCAGCCCATGCTAGTTGGTTGACTTTCAAGTTCTTTTCTCTTAGGATGTGGACTACTTTGGCTCGGTCAAATGCCTGGATTAATTCCCTTGCCCTTGTAAGGTATTTTTCCAGCTGTGGATTGGACGCCTCAAAACTCCCTCAGATTTGGTTGACAATCAGCTCGAAGTCACTGTGAATGATAAGCAACCGGGTTGAACATTCCTTGTCGAGTCGGAGTCCAACAATGAGCACCTCATACTTGGAAACGTTATTGGTGGTCGAAAGCCCAAGGGTGACAAAGCACTTAATCTTTGACCCATTTGGAGTTCTCAGAACCATGCCCGCTCTGCTACCTACTTGCGTTGATGAACAGTCAATGTTTAGGGTCTAGGTTTGAACATCCAGCTTATCCATATCGCAGATTTGGTTGGGAGTATCAGGAGTCAGGGTTGTCGTCTTGAATATAAAGTCCGCGAGGGCTTGGCCCTTCATAGCTGGTCACAGCTGGAACTCCATGTTAAATTCGTCCAACTCTATAGCTCACTTGACCAATCGCCTAGAAGTGTCCGGCTTCTACGGTATCCCCTTCAAGGGTTGGTCAATCAAGATGACGATCTTGTGCGCCTAGAAGTAAGGCTGCAATTTTTAGGCAGAGTATACTAGGGCTAACGCTATCCTTTTGACATGTGTGTAGCATCTCTCAATGTTGGTCAGGGCCTTGTTGACATATTACACCGGTCATTGTATGTCGAACTGCTACCAAATTAGGACCAAGCTTAGTGCTGTGCTTGAAACCGCAAGATACAAGTATAGCTCTTTTCCCTGTTGATGCGAAGTCAAGAGAGAAGGATGAGAGAGACATTCCTTGAGCTCCTGGAATGTGGCATTATACTTGGCTGTCCATTGGAATCTAGTTGCCTTGGTCACCATCAAGGCTTTGAAGAACAGTAAGTATTTTTCTAGTAATTTTGCTAGAAATCAAGAGAGGGCAGTGAGCCTTCCCGTGAGCTTCTGGACCTCCTTCATGGTCCGAGGAAGATTCATGTCGATGATGGCCTTTATCTTCTCAAAGTTAGCCTTTATTCCTTACTTAGATACTATGAAACCCAAGAACTTTCTAGAGGTCATCCCGAAAATGCACTTAGCAGGGCTAGGTTTCATTTAATGCACCCGTAGGACCTCGAAGGTTTAGCTTAGGTTGTGAACATGGTCATCGGTGACTTTGCTTTTGATGAGCATATCATCCACATACACCTATATGTTTTGACTGATCTAAGCTTCGATTATCTTATTCACCAACCATTGGTAAGTGGCCCCAACGTTCTTCAGATCGAAAGACATGACCCTGTCATAGTAGGTCCCTGATCTATCATAAAGGAGGTGTGCTCCTCGTCCTTCGGACACATCCTGATCTAATTGTATCTTGGGTAAGTATCCATGAAGTTTAGTAGCTCATAGTCGGTGATAATTGATCCTAGATAGTAAGAAATTGTCTTTTGGGCACATTTCATTCACGTCGGTAAAGTCCACGGACATTCGCTACTTTTCATTGTTCTTCTTGATGAGGTTGATGTTCGACAACTAGTCAAAATATTAGACCTCCCTTATAAACCCTGCATCGAGTAGATTTTTCACTTCCTTGTAGATGGCAACCAATTTCTCGACTGAGTGGTTCCTATACTTCTACTGGACGGGCTTATGATCGAGATTGAGGCCCAAGTTATGGACCATTACTCCAGTCATATCCCCAACATGTTAGCGAGAGTCCACACAAATATATCGGCGTTCTTCTTGAGGAAAGTGACTAACTGGTTGCAGACGGGTCCTGAAAGGGAGCTACCGATGTATGTGCACTTTCGGGCTTAGTGAGGTCCAAAGGGATCTCATTAGTTAACTCTACTGATTGAGCCTATTGGAGGGTAGCCTGATTTGGGAAGTCAAGGTCCCCAATCAATTAGGTTGGGTTTATTAGAGCGATTTGGGATAGATAGCACGTCCGTCTCATCACTTGATCTCCCACAACTTCTCCTATGTCGTAAGGTGTCAAGAATTTCATCTTTAGGTTCGGGGTTGAGTGACTACCTCAAAAGTGGTTAGGTAGGATTGTCCCAATATCGTGTTGTAGACAGACAGGAGGTCGACGACAAGGAACGTAAGCATCCAAGAGGCTATATGTGGGTATATCCCCAACGTCACCTCAAGTTAAATAGCTCCTTGTACGGTCGCTGGTTCATTGTCCACACCGTACAAAGGTCCCTCAATGGGCCTCATTTGGCTCTTTTTTAGTCCAAATACAAAGAAAGTATAAGGATACAATGAGTTGCAAAAGCTTCCATTATCAATAAAAACTCGTTTCAGTTGGTAGTCTATGATACTGACTGAAATAAGGGCAAATATAATTAGGGCGTTAGAATAAGGGATTATTATATATGCTATATCATTGTCACTAAAACTAATGACATCAATCCTAACCTCTACCCTTAGCTTCTTCCTACTGGAAGTGCTCTCTGGGTAGTCCGGGGTGTTGCCCTTCACCTGCTTGGTTGTTATAATGTTGACAACTCCGACTGCAACTCGATTCCTCGGCTACTCTTGCGCGTCTTCCTCTGTGGCTACGGAAGCCTATCCTGAGTTTCATAGGAATCTTGTCAAATTCCCCCAGTGGATTAGGTCTTCAATCTCCTTCTACAAGGTATGGCAATCTTTAGTTCCGTGACTTAGAGAACTGTGATAATGACAGTATTTAGTCTAGTCTCCCACCCCTAAGTTCTTTGGTACTTTGGGCAATTTTAGAAATTTCTCATCCCAGATTTACATCAGGATATTTATGCGTGTATCAATTAGGGGGGTCAGGTCTTGTGGTCGGAACTCCTTCCGAGGCCTTGACTCCACCCGTAACTACTTATGTGGCCCTTAGGGATGGTAGTCATCCCCTTTCCTCTTCTTCTCATTTGTTGGCCTCTTTGTTGACTAATCTACAGGTTCTAGGAGTTTCTCTTCATTGGCCTCCTTGGTTGTAATGTCATCATGGGTGATGGCCTCGGCCTCCCAAAAAGTCTGAGGATTTTTGTGAGCCAAGTACTTGAAGAAGTTTTCGGGCTCCAATGTGATGATAAAAAGCACTGAGTTTTACTTGGTCAGTAAGCCCAGATATCCTTTGTGACTCAGTAGTGAAGCGGGCTAGGAAGTGCTTCAGGCTCTCATCTTATAGCTGCCAAAGTAGGACTGAGTGCCGTGGTTGTTTCACCTTCCTTTAATTGGAGGCGAACTAGGATAGGAAACAGTCAGCAAGCTCCGCGAACCTCCGAATCGAATTCGGCTTGAGGTTATAGAGCCAAAGGCGAGCATCTCCTTTCAGTATCAAAGGAAAGTACTGGCACATAATTGCCTCGCCTAGGCCCTGGAAGCTCAACAGCGTGCGAAAGTGGTCGAGGTGGTCCATCAGGTTAGTACTCCCATATATGGCTTGAGGGTCGGCATTTTAAACTTGTGAGGGAGCGGCTGTGCCCGAATCTCCACCACAAATGGTGGCCTCCTCAAGTCTGCGGCCCTTCCTCCAACATCGCCCCTGAAGATGCAGTGCCATATCTTTTTCACCTTCTCCTCCTTGTGGGAGGTGGAAGTGACCCCCTTGGTGTTGAGGAAAGTCCTCAGCTCTGAGTAGTTTGGAGAGGAGTCGGAAGCCGTGCAGCTTTCAGCATGTGGTGGCCGCATGTTGTAGGAGGCTTCGCCTTGTGCCAAGGGTCTCCAATCGCTATAGGAGTAATGAGGATTTTGACGCTCAGGCTCTCGTCTCGTGTCTCGTGGCTCGGGCGACCCTCCGGCTGTGTCCGAGCCCTGCTACGTGAGGCCTCCTTCACCCCAGTTTCGTCGAGCCATGGGGTCTTCTCGGTCAAGGGTTTTGACCTTCAGCTCTTCTTTTTGGAAGCCAATGCTTACGCCATGGAGGCAGAGGCCCCCTGTTGCTATGCATCCAATCGGTTGCTGATCCTCTAGAGCATGTAAAAACGTCTCCCCATCTGGGCTTCCAAAGTGCAGACATCAATCTCGAGACATTCACCAGCATGGCTACCTGTAGAGAGGTCATTGTGTTGGGTGGTAATGTCCCTAGGCGGCACACAGATTTGCGCATGTTGACCATTTCTGCTGTTAGAAGTGAGGTGGTTGGCAGTTGGACTTTTATATCTTTCCCACAGATGGTGCCAATAATGCATTTCTAGTTTACAGGTTGTGATATGGATTAGGGGACATCTCAATCTTCCATTGCAGGTCAAATTGGAGCAAGTTCGGTTCCTGTCGCTGCTAACCTAGATCATGTACACTACAAACTGAAAACAAGATGTCAGAGGATTGGCGGGTCTTATTTTTCGATTTATCCTTCAATACTCAAATCAGAAATGTTTCTTAGAAAATGAAAAGATGTAAAGAGAATACTAGATAATGCAAAATTGCACGTAAACGGGAGATGTGAGAGGAGGACTGGCTCTAGTCAGAACACCTGATGGGGGGTGGCTTGGAGAGGAAGGAGGACTGGGCTCGTTTCTGGTCGCATGGAGTTTGTGGCTCACTAGGATCACACTCGGTGAGTGGCTTACTACGGATGCACTCAATAGGGAGTGGCTCATTTTAGGGGAGAAAGAGTTGTGTTGGGAGAGAGAGCTTGGCTCTTTCTTTGCTATTAGGTCTCATTTGGGGGTGGTTTTTCACTAGGAATCGCCCACCCCTCATCCTGTGGATGGTCAGGAAATTATAGTGCTTTGCGGAGAAGGCTTTGGTGCTAAGATTGATGACAAGTGTTCATCTGG
Source organism: Nepenthes gracilis (assembly GCA_033239525.1). NCBI lineage: Eukaryota > Viridiplantae > Streptophyta > Magnoliopsida > Caryophyllales > Nepenthaceae > Nepenthes > Nepenthes gracilis. Next base: position 10,557,118 of record BSYO01000033.1, on the reverse strand, counting down.
GATTCGCCGGTCACTAGGCGTTGACAGGAGCCATCGTGTTAGATGTCATCTTGAGGTATTGATACCACTGCAACTGGTGGTGGCCGACAAGGGCCAAGTCTCCCTTCGCGTGGGTTGGCTGGGTTGCAGTTGGTCGGGGGACATGGTGATTCCCCATGGTTGACAACTAATACTATTGGTTGAGACCCGCCACGTTGGCATCTTCTATGCTGTCAGATTACTATCGTTAAAGTAAAGGGTGGGTTTTGTTGCGATTGTTGGAGCTACAGAGGCTATCTCCTGTGGTAGGGTCATTGATTTCCCATGGGCCTGTACGTAGCAGATAGGTTGATTGGATGATTCCTAGGCTTTGCTTTCGCATTGGGCCTCGTTGGCTAATGGGCCAGCCGCCGAATCGTCTCTTGTTGTGACTGGATTGACTTATATCATGGGTGGACCCATCAATCAATAATAAAAGTAGCATAGAAAATAAATCACACAATGATTAGTGACAAAAGAAAAGTTTAAAAGCTAAATAGTTCTTAAAAAAATTAGTTGAGCTTCCCAAGATAGCAATAGCAAATCAACTAGTAAAAGTAAATTATTATTTCAAATAATATATATGTACTAACTTATAGTCAACTTATTTTTAATTAATAACTCCTACAAAAAAAATTCTTATACTTTTATTCTTAGTAACAGAACCTGGCATATTTCAATCTTTTTATAGACTTTACTATACTGATCTCGAAATCTCCAAAACTCTTGAACTTTAGTATCCATACCACTCATAAAATCTCTTAAAGCTTATATACCGGAACAAATATTTAAATGGTTTACAGGTTCTAGAATTAAGAAAACCCTAACATTTCAATCTTACAAACAAACATCATTTTCTCATTAAAATCAATCCTCCTCTCACATTTCATGGCTCCAATAATAATAGAAGTGGCAGCTATTTAAAGAGGGAAGAGAGGTGTTTATAGTGGACAAAAAAAAAACAAGGTTTAAAGTATGAGGGAATGAAGTTTGTGCACAGATTTTTTAATGATAGTTTGAGCACTAGAGCTACACATGTGCACTTATCACCCGTATGTCTAATTTTAGTTATTATCTATTCTGCACATCTATTCCCTTTATGCTTATATTAGGTGTTGGCTTCTATTTATTCTAAGCTTGTACACCCTTTATGCTTGCATCATTTGCGATGGTTTGTTCCATCTTGTAAGAGTTTGTAGCACATCTATATGAGTACAAACCCAAAAAAGAGGCTCAAATGCTACTCAACTAGGGCAATCATTTTATCATATTATAGCTAAATACAATAGACATAATAATCTTCTTATTTGGTAAGTTAATGACAAAATCATTAGTGTAAGATCCAAGAAAAATATAAGATACAAGTACCACCAAATTAGAGCTTATGAATATTATAAACATACATATCTAAAAAGACTTAATAAAGAACAATTAAAAGATATGTCTGGTAACAAATGATATGTAGCATTTTCAACCGTATTTTCTATAAAGTAACAAAACTAAAAAATCCTATTATATATTTATCTAAACATGATATGAAGTTAAAAAAATTTATACAACAAATAACAAATAATTACTATAATAAAGAAAACAACACAAGATTTCCAAAAGTAATATATACATCAAATTATATGGTAACATCACAAAATCTCTCACTAGCAAAAAGAAAAGCTCCCCCTAATAACATCTTCAAGAAAAACAAAAAAAAACACTTACCCTCATTAATATGATAAGAAAATACCCCTCACTAATGGGTACTGCTCCGTTCTTATACAAATTGTTGAAACAGTCAGCCCATCTTACACCTAAGAGTCAAACTCCCACGAAAATTTCACGTATCAATAGGCAAAATCCTACAAAGATATGAGAACCTATCATTCAAAATGTTCTCACATCATTGGAATATGGTTAGATTGACCATGGATATATAGTAAGATAGATTGTATGGCCAAAAAGTAGAGAGAAACTGATGCGTGCATCGAGATCGTGGCTGGCAAAGTCATCGTCGGTGTCGACTGGAGTGACCGGAGAGGAGAGTTCTGGCGGAGGAATCGATAACGGCGGTGGATTAGGGTGAGGAAAGGGAAGAGGAAAACAGAACGAGAGAGAGAGAGAGAAGAATAGAGAGAGAGAGAGTTGAGAGACGAAACAAACTTTTTCTTCCCTTCTCATTGATGGCTTAACAGTATATATTTAGGGGTAACGGGAAACGAGATATAACGGTAACGGGGAACGGGGAGCAATTAACAGCAAAACGGGAAACGGGCGTAACAGAAACCCAACTAAAATGATACAAATGCAATGAAACATAATGGAGGACAAAATAAATTTTGACACAAAAACATTATTAACAATGAGTGATTTCAAGGAAATTCATTTATCCAATTAAAATATTTCCTAAGTTTAATAATCAATAAGAAACATTTAAACACTCACTTTCAAACAAAATAAAATGGAATGATACATAAGAGGTATTGTGTGTGAGGTGAAGCACTGTGCACAATTTAAAAACCTTAGAACTTTAAATTGCGAAAGGAGGCTAGCTACTGCCATGCAATCTCGGTGTACCCTGGACAACCTCAAACAACTAAAGTCAAATCCGATCAATCCAGTAGGGACTACAATCCATTTTAAACATTTTGCTCCCTCCTTTTTAAAGAGTCATAATAATAAGGTATTCATATTTTTGCTATTTTTTTGGTTCTCGCATAAGTCTAAATGTGGATCTTATTAATATCATACATATTTTTGGAGTGTTCATTTTTTTAAGCTTTAGTTCAACTAGTCTAAAATTAATTTAATCTTAAAGTTATCTAAAAATACTTAGAATTGTAAGCTAAAAATATAAAAATATGGTTAGGGTCTCAATCAATTGAGTATGATATGCAGTAAATGTATAGAAATAAAATAATATACTTCTTTTGTAAAGAAATAAAACGTGTTAGATGAACAAACTTAAATTTTTATTAAGTGCATGATAAAAACATCCATATCCAAATAAATTTAAAATCAGCCACACATATTTGATAATGCTTTATATTTTATAATTTTTAGTTTTTTTTTATATTTCAAAATTTTCAAATTTAAAAGATGTATATATGAATTAATCTAAACATGAATACACCCTAGCCTAAGTAAATTGCATAAGGAGCTACTCAAGGAGTAGCATGTGACCTTTGCTCTAGAAGCCAAGTCCTCCTTGACCCAAATTTATTTTTCCATAAGTTGGGTCAGATTTCAGATAAGACATGAATTGAGTTGAGTACATCCTTGCTAAAATCATGCTTGTCCATCTTGGACAAATTGGACAGAATTCCTCTCAAATACTTCACCTCATGTGCAAAACTTGTAAATCAAAAGGGTCACCTTGAGATTTCCTAAAAATATCTTATATGAATGGTGTGGTATATGGCCACATTTGTCACATAAATGGCAAGTAAATATTAATCTCAAAGGGGGTAAGACATGTGAGAAAAAAATCTATGTATCGTCTAAGAGTGAACAAGAATCCATTTCCTACTTTGACGCTTAAAATTCTTGGACGTCTTTTGAGGCATAGAACAATTAGCTCATTTGGTCACTCTTACTTGCATAGGTTCTTTCATTCAATTTATCTAGGTTTATTGTACTAAAATTGAGGACGATGGAGATGGACATGAACAAAAACCTCATAATAGTGACAAATATGTCCCGATCTAATGTAAATAGATGACTTAGATGCTTTATGTGGCCTCATATGGTGATGTTTCCATATGGACTTAACAAAAGTAGGGGAGTGTGCTCAACCTTACCATGACAAAAGCACATGGGTACAAATTTTTCCTCATGGTAGTCCTTACCCTATAATGGGGAAAATAAATAAAGAGTTGAAGAACTAAACAATCATTTTAAAAAATCATCTTGACTTCTCATGCCAATAATAGTAAATATACAAGTAAAAGTCAAATTACAGCCTAAATTACCCAAATAGACTAATTCATAATCAATTTAATCATAATTAGTAACCTCTATTAAAAAAATTCTCAAATTTACTCCCAATAATAGAATTGGATACCTTCTAATCTTTTTATAAACTTTACTGATATTATTCATAACGCCAACACTATTGAAACTCTAATATTTATAACTCCAACAAAATCGCGTGATGCTTATAAGCTGAAACAAATGTTTCAAGGGTTGTGGAAGTTTTGAAAACCAAAAAACCTTAGCATTTCAATCTCACAAATAAATAAGATTTTCTATTTTAAATTGCATACATGCAACAATCATGAATGTGTCAATTGCTTGCTACCTTTGGTTTAAGTATTCCTCCCTTGATACTTGCATCAAGAGCTAACTTCTATCAATTCTAAATATGTATGTCCTTCATACTTGCTTCATGTGTCAATTTGTTTTATCTTGGGTGAGTTTATATTGAGTCCATCTGAGCACAAACCAACAAAAAAGATTAAAATATAACTTGGTTAGAATAACTAGTTGCCATAGCAATTAAATATTACAGAACTTTATAACCTTAGTGACTCGGGGAATTCATGTGGGTACTTCCAACTGTTGCCTTGCTCAGCAAGCTGCATATTGCATAGCGGAGCATATATGCTTACCCATCGAGAATGGGTGTAGACAGTTCTTTATTCTATCTGCTTTGTACATTGTCATGATGTTGACAAAAGGCCAGGAAACAAGAAAAAAAAAAAAAACAGAAAGGAAAGATAAAAGTGGAGTAAAAACTTTGAATCAAAATCAAAACTTCTTAACGCCAGACATGGCTTTACTTGAGTGGCAATCTTGTCTGCAAGGTGATTACTTTCTAAGTTTTTATATTAGGAAAAAAAAAAAAAAGGTTTCATGCTATTTAACAATGTCAATCGTCCTCGGCCCTGAAACCACAACCTTGATGGCAGTATTTAATATGAAGTTCTGCTCCGAAGATGATCGATCTAGTACCTGGGGCTAGTGGTTCGTCCCTTTGAGGAAAACAAAAGCACTTACAGTTTTTTCAGACGGGAGTAAACCAAAAAAACTCAAAACAATTTAGTAGAAATGTAAATGAAATTTATTATATGATTTTATTATTTTTTATATTTGAATGTTAAATAGGAGCTTGATAATATCTTGAGCTATTTTTGTGTCTGAGTGATAGATGTAACGATTTAAGTTTTGTGTCCTGATACTATATAAAAGTTAGATACTAACTTAAATTAAATAGCTTTAGAAGCAATTTATGAGCTAGCTGCGAGATAGCAGCTTAATAGCCTGTGTATAGTGAAACTTTTAATAGCAAGCTGAAAGATCGTGGCGAGATAATTGCTTAATGTGCAATGAATTTTCATGAGATAAGTTGTAAATTAATCGCTAGATAACCACTCAAGCCGCAAACTCCTAGAGACAAACCATAGGCTAACTTCGAGATAGGCACTCTAGTAGGATGCAATGCATGCCCGATATCTACTATTTGAAACTATTTGAGCTGGATGTTTCTTTCTAGTTTTTTAAAGACCAATTCCCCCCTTTCAACTTTAAGTGTGCACAAGATATTTGAATTGAAAGTTGATAGAAAGTAGATTTTGAGTGATTAAGTGTGCAGACATGCGATTTGAAAGAACCACATTTTTTTTGAGATTTATGCTGCACTTGCAATCCTTATTTCTTATTTGAGATAAAGCTTTATTGCCTTGATATCTCTCACTTGTTTCGATTCCAAATTTTACATTTATTAGCTTGTAAAATTATAGGTGTTGGGTTCCAATACCCGGGGTCCCTAAAGGAATGGGCAAGGGGACGAATACTTGACCCGAAAAGCCGAAGCTGTCAGTTTGTCCAAGACCTCATAAGGTGTAAGAAGCCCGAGGACATTCCGCAATGAACCCAAAAGCCTTTAGCGAGTTAGCAATGTAGTTAACGACCGAGAACTCTCTCATTCCGTCCGAGAACAAGCGCGATATGGCATCTAGTCCGCGGACTCATCCAAAGGCTGAGAAAGTCAGTAAATGACGAGGACTCTCCCTGATGTCCGAGAATGCCAGCTCAGCTTCACAGTTACCAAGGAACACGCAACCCATGCGTCACGCCACCGCCGTAATTAGTAACAAACCCCAGAACATACCTTGTCACTTCAAGACTGACATTCCTGACAAGGTATAGCCAATTAGCGGCGTTGGCAGCTAGCTTCTTGTACACGCCAGCATGCCTGACACAGCATGGTCGTGTCAGCAGAGTAGGTGGTCAGCCTCCTTGTAGGCACAAACAGCCACGTGGACATTTTCAACAACCAGATTTCTCTATAAATACTCACTTAGAGCACACAAGAAAAGGACCTTGGGGGGCCGGCAAGTAAAAAGGCCTAAAAGAAGGAAAAGAAAGTGCTTCTCTATACTTTGTATTTTGTACACAACAAATGAACGATAGTGAAGATTCGTTCCAGGCTTCAAGCCTCGTGGTTTCTTCCTCCTCGTTTTAAGGGGAGGTTTTCCACGTAAAAATCTGGTTTCAATCACTCTCTCTGACTCCAAACTTCAAACACTTGTGTTGCTCCGGACCCCCAAAACCGGTACGGAACAATAGGATTTTGATGTGTGGCTCATAAATAAATCTGAGATGTATTATGACTAAAGGTATTCGATCTACTAGAGATTTACTTTCATAGACCAAATGATATTTAGGTAGCTACAAATTTGCATATCTAAGAAGTGCCTTAGATATTCTTGTATCTAGAATTGGTTGATTAGATGGTTTAGCATATCTATTTATTGGTTTATAAATTGACATTTCTTAAATAGTAGATCTTCACGTAATGACTCCAAGTTCAAAGGGTTTCTTTATGAATGAATTATTTAAAAATTCTTTTTGTCAATAAATATTATGTTCTTTCTATAATTTAATATTACTTTATATTATATACAGGTGAATTCATGTGACTATGTTATAAAGATTATGAGATTTACTATACCTGAGTATTCATCTTTTGTGTTCATAGATGTTAGAAGATAATTTTTTGATAATGTTGGCATTGCATGTCAGGCACTTGTTGAATAGTAGTTGTATAGGTTTATTAACCTTTTGTTTTTCATGACTAAATTAAAGGATTCCAGACTTGAGGATATTCCAATAGTGTTAGAATTTGCAGATTTCTTCCCTGAGGAGCTTCCATGACTAGTGTCGGAGTGAGAGATAGGCTTCACCGTTGAGCCGGCTCTAGGGATGGCTCTAAATTATATGGCTTTTACCAAGTGGCACCAATGGAGATTAAGGATTTGAATACTCAATTGTGGGAGTTGTTAAACTTGGGCATTATTGAGTTGTTGAACTTGGGCATTATTAAGTCTAATACTTCACATTGAGGAGTCTCAATATTGTTTGTTAACTAAAAGGATGGATCCATAAAATTATCTATTAATTATTGAAAGTTGAATAAAGTCACAGAGAAGAATATACATTTATCTTTTGAGAATCAATAACTTATTTGACCAGTTTCAAGGGATGTAGATATTTTTTAATATTGATTTTTGATCAAATTATCACCAACTACAAATCAAAGTAGCAAATATTGCAAAGACTACTTTCTGATCAATATATCAACACTATGAGTTAGTAATTGTGCCCATTGGATTATTGAATAGACCAACAATATTTATTCGCATAATGAATAGAGTATTCAAGCTTTTTTTTGGATAAGTTCATGGTGTTATGTATTGACGACATCTTCGTGTATTCAAAGGATGTTGTTGAGCACGAGCAGTACATGTAACATTTTGAATGTTTTCAATTTATTAAATTCATTTGTACGATATTCTATGCCCATTATAATATTTATTTAGAAGAAATTTAATTATAAGAATTAATCTATTAAAGACTTAATAGTTATTTTGGACCTATTGGGCTCAAAAATTAGTGGATCATAACATAGGGTTATAATTTTTAACTTAAATTATTAGTGGACCGTATGCATTGGATTGTTATCTTTGACTAAAATTAGATGGATTTAAATATATTAGAATTTGTTTGATAGAAATCTAATTATGTAACCGAATTTAAAAAGGATCGGACTAATAGAAATTAAAATTGTGAATAAGACGAAAATCGAGATAAAAAATTGTTTATTGTAAAGATTATTAGATAATTTTAAAAAAATTATTAATCTATATATTTAATTAGAGAAGAGATAATAATAATTGTTGGGTCTAACTCAGGTATAGGCCAAGGGCGACAAGGCCCAAATGAAAGGACACAAGCTCGATCGAGCAGCAAGGTCCAGACCTCCATTGTGAAGCCCAAAGGATCCTAGTGTGCAACCCACGTGACGCCTCAAGTTAGTAACTAATCAGAGCGTCTTCACAACCTTCTATAGTGACAATAGGCGGTGGGAGCCAGCTCAAAAAATGGTAGCCAATGAGGGAAAAGGTCAATACTGCAAGTCACAGTGCATGCCGTCCTCTCAGTCCTTCAGCCAATCCAGGCGTAGGCAGCAGACTAAGCGTGGTTCATGCCTGACGATGGTCTACTTTCCTCTGCAAGATGATAACTGACACCGTTGGCTATCGCCAGCACACAGTGGCCAACAAATCTCGACAAATTGCTTGTCGGGAGTCCCAACTTCTAAAGCCTCCCAAAGGGGGCCTATAAATAGCTTCTCCTAGTAAGGGGAAGAGAGGGCCCAACCTCAAGAAAAAATGGTGACCAGAAATCAAGTGCCCAATCCTTCACCCATCCTTCTAGAGGAGCAAGAACTAGCTCTTTTCCCTCGATCCACCGTCATTTTTCGACGGAGTTAGTGAGCCACCCGTAGTGGTGCAACTCCTGGAGCCTGGTCCTCCAAACACATTCCACTCTCACTCCTCTCATCCTTGCATCCTTGGATTCCTGTCACATTTATCTTTAAGCGTGTATTTTTTCATTTATTGCGGAAGATATTTGACTTGAGTATCAGAGTATTTGCGGTGACATAATTTTTCACTATTCTTTGACCTCTTATTTGTAATTAGTGATGTGTAGATTCAAGGTTAATAGCGACGGAGACTAGACCCGATCTAGATATACCCACAGCAGAAGATTGGAAGGTTATCTAATCTGTACCGTAATCGGAAACTAAGGATGCATCATTGGAACCATATGTGGGAACGACGAGAAAAGTCCAACCACTAATACTAACATTCATTCTTTCACTCTGAAGATGGTCAACACGAGAGCGTAAACTAGTGCATCGGTGAAAGACACTACTGCCTGCGACGACGACCCCTCAGTGGGTAGCAATGCTGGCAAGCAGCCTGAGCCTTATGTCTGCAAGCTGGCTGCAGATGTGAACGACTTGAAACAAATGCTCAAGGCGCTGTGCGCTCGCACTAGAGTGCAACGGCCGAGAGCCGCCCCCTGGGCCTCAAGCATCTACCTCTAGGCATAGGAAGCCCAGGAGGAAGGCCTGGTCGCAAAGACAATTCGGCTTGACGAAGTCGAAGCCCAGGCGGTCTCTGACAGTAGGGCCCAGACAATAGCTCAGAGCCTCCTGAGCAGGGAAGAGGGGGAAGAAAGTCCAGAGCGGTGGAACCCCCGCAATGATAGGAAGCCCCCAACAAAAGGAGAAGGCTCATGCAGTACGCGACCACCCTGTGCGGATGGTCGCCACGATCTGCATAACCCCCAAGAGAACTCAAACTTAGAAACTTCATTAACACCAAGAGGAGCAGGTCCACCCTTCCGATAGAGGAAAAAGTGGAGAGAATATGGCGACACTTATTCAAGGTGCAGCCACGATAACAGGCGCTCGACCTCCGAAGGTCACCATTTGCCATGGACATCTGGACACAACCACTCCCCCTCAAGTTCAAAATGTCAGCACTAGATCCTTACAGTGGTAGTACAGACCCGATAGACCATCTGAACTACTGCACACTGCTGTCCTTCCACCGAGTGAGAGAGGCCGTGATGTGCCAGTATTTTCCCCTGAAGCTTAGGGGAGATGCTAGGCTCTAGTTCCATGGTCTTCGATCCAACTCCATCCGTTCCTTCAACGAGCTCGTGGACTGTTTCCTGTGCTAGTTTACCTCCAGCTGGAGAGAAGAAAAGCAGCTTGGCACCTTGGCCGCCTCCGCCAGTCGCCAAAGGAGAACCTAAAGCGGCTCCTCAACCACTTCACTGTTGAAGGTCACCGTATCCCCCAACTCTTTGACGAGATGAAGCTGAGTGCCGTCATCGCCACGTTGGTGGCTGGGGAGTTTTTCAAACATCTGGCGCATCAATGCCTCTAGTCCTTCTCGGAAGCGAAGGCCATCAGTCGAACCTACATTGCAGCCGAGGAGGCTAATAAGGCTAAGTGTCTCGAATACGTGGACCTACGGCCGGAAGGACCCACAATTGGGAAGAAGAGGAACGGTGATAGCGGCAACTCTCGTGAACCACGTAAGCAGTTGAGGTCCGAGCCGAGTGCCGAAAAGGTGTTCAAGCCCTTAACTCTGACTCCCTTGAACTATACTTGCTCGAACATCCTGATGCAGATACAAGATAAGAAGTTCTTGAGGTGGCCCAAATCATCGAAGATCCTAGATATCACCGATCACTAGGGTACACCGCTGAGGACTGCTAGACCCTGCAAAGGGAGATCGACGATCTTATTCGTCGTGGGCATCTCATTCTGTTCCTAAGGCACTTGGGACAGGCTCTCAAGGCCGCCAAAGATGAAGCCAGAGATCTACCAAGGAACCGAGTAGCTACCGGTGTCATTAACATGATCGCCAGCAGACCGGCAAAGAGTAACAATCGTGATAGGCCAAAGGCCGCATCCAATAACAAGAGAGCGAGGGTAGGGGTTAGGACTGATGTTATTAGTTTAAGTAACGATGATTTTACACATGTAATTTTTTTTCTCATTCGGACCCTCTTGTTGTATCAGCCCTCGTCTTAGACGGTACACTTGACTATCAATTGAGACGAATTTTTATTTATAATTGAAGCTCTCATGATTTGCTGTACCTTGATGCGTTCTTTAAGTTTGTTTTAAAGAAGAACCAAATGAGAACAACTGAAGGACCCCTCTATGGCCTGGACAACGGGCCAATGCCTGTGCAGGGAGAAATTCAACTAGAAGTTACAATGGGAACCAACCCTCATACAGCCACTCGCATACTCACCTTTCACGTTGTCAACCTACCATCGGCTTACAATGCCATTCTTGTTTGGCCATTCCTGGTCACCTTCGCGGCGGTAACGTCAATTCCTCACCTAAAGGTCCAATTCCCGACGCCGCATGGAACTGGAGATGCATTGGGCGACTAGGTGATGGGGCGGATGTGCTACCTATTTCAGGTTGCACCCGACACTTTGAGCTGAACCACTAAAGACTTAGACTTTTGGGATGAGGCATTGCTGCAACAGGCCTAGTCAGGCTAAGAGACGGAGCTGATCCCCTTGGACCCAGACGAGCCAAAAAAGTGCGTACAAGTAGGTAGATCCATCTCCGAGCCATGCTAAAGCATCCTCGTGGACTTCCTCAAATGAAACTCGAATATCTTCACGTGGATTCCTACTTACATACTTGGGATACCAGTTGGAGTAATGGTCCACATGTTGGGCCTTGATCTCGGCCACAAACTCAACAAACAGAAGTGCAGGAACCACTCCGTCGAGAAACTGGTGGCCATAAGGGAAGAGGTGAAGAAACTGCTTGACGCTAGATTCATAAGAGAGGTCCAGTACCCAAATTGGCTATTGAATATCGTGTTTATAAAAAAAAGCAACGGTAAGTGGCGGATATGCATCGACTTCACCGACATGAACAAGGCTTGCCCGAAGGATAGTTTTTCACTTCCTTGGATTGATCAGCTGGTGAACTCCACGTCTAGGCATGAACTCCTGAGTTTTATGGACACCTACTTTAGCTACAACTAGATAAGGATGAGCTCAGATGACGAGGAGCATACCTCCTTCATGACTGACCAAGGGACATACTATTATAAGGTCATACCTTTCGACCTGAAAAATACCAAAGCAACTTACTAGCGATTGATGAATAAGATGTTTGAAACCCAGATCGGGAGGAACGTGGAGGTATACATAGACGACATGCTCGTCAAAAGCAAAGTGGCCGACAACCACGTTTGGGATTTGGTAGAAACCTTTAAGGTACTTAGGGCCTATAGGATGAAGCTCAACCAAGCCAAGTGCGTACTCGGACTAGCCTCCAGAAAGTTCCTGGGTTTCATAGTGTCCTAGTTCGGCATCAAAGCAAACCCGAAAAAGATAAGAACCATTCTTAACTTGAACCCTCCGCGAACAGTGAAGGAAGTCCAGAAGCTCACAGGGCGACTTGCTGCCCTATCACGGTTCCTAGCTAAGTTCGTAGAGAAGTACCTACTGTTCTTGAAGGCCCTCAGAGGAACAAAAGCACCTAGATTCCGATGGACGGACGAGTGCGATGTCGTGTTTTAGAAGCTGAAGGTGTACCTCGCCAGTCCTCCTCTTTTAACCTCACATTCGGAAAGCGAGGACCTGTATCTTTACCTAGCAGTATCAGACACGGCCCTGAGTTCAGTGCTTACATGGTATCAATCCATGTATTATGTGAGCAAAGTACTGACAGACATGAAGTCCTGGTACCCCCATGCCAAGAGAATTACCTTAGCCCTCATCTATTAGGCTCAAAAGTTGAGGCCATACTTTCTGGAGCACTGGATTCTTGTGTTAACCGACAAGCCTTTGAAGACGATCTTCCAAAAGCCCGAGACGTCTGGATGACTGGTCAAATGGGTTATAGAGTCGGGTGAGTTCGACAAGGAGCTTCGGCCGTAGCTGGCCCTCAAGGGTCAAGCCCTCACGAACTTCGTTGTCCAGACAACGACCCCAGTCTACGACGCCCCAAATCAGTCTGAAGATGCAAAAACCCAGGACGCACCAGCATGGACCCTCAATGTTGATGGATCATCCATGCAAACAGGTTTTGGGGCCGGAGTTGTGCTCAGGACTTCGGATGGCTCGGAGATCAAGTATTCCCTTGTGCTCGCATTCTCAGCCACCAACAACGTGACAGAGTATGAAGCTCTTCTTGTGGACTCCGACTGGCTAGGGAATGCTCTGTTAAAGCACTGATTGTGCGCAGTGATTCAAAACTAGTCGCCAACCAAATCCATGGAACTTTCGAAGTATCAAACCCGTAACTTGCCAAATACTGGGCGAAGGCCCAGGCCCGGGCATTCGAGAGGTTTAAGATCGAACACATCCCAAGAGCTGAGAACTGGAAGGCCGACCAGTTGGCCAGGGACGTAGCGATGGAATCCCTGGAACAGTATGCCAGGAGCATGCAGCAAGTCCTGGCCACACCAAGTGTTAATGGCCCGGAGCTAAAAGTGCTACAGATAGCAAAGGCGATAACTGGATGACTCTATACTATAAGTTCCTGATGGACGAAACATTTTCAAAAAACCATGAAGAGGCAAAGTGGATAAGGAAGACGGTAGGGTGGTACACGATCATTGATAGGAGGTTATACCGGCGGGGATATTCGACTCCCTACCTAAAATGCCTCACTCCACGGGAAGCTAAGTACGCGTTAGGAGAAGTCCACCTCAGTGTATGTGGCTCTCGCGTCGGGGGGGAACCTAACATTCAAAATTATGCGGCAAGGTCTGTTCTGACCCATAATAAAGTAAGATGCCATGGAATTTGTCAAGAAGTGCGAGAGCTACCAAGTCCATAGGACCCTGACCCACTAGCGGCACATGGAGTTGCACAGTCTGTAGTCCCCATGGTCGTTCATGCAATGGAGGCTCAACATCATCGGCCCCACACCCTTGGCCTTGAGGTAGAGAAAGTTCCTCATTGTCGGAATCGACTGAATAACTGAGCAGAATGCAACAAAATTCATCCGTCAGAACATCGTTGTCGGTTTTGGATTTCTGAAGTCATAGTGATTAACAATGGAACCTAATTCACTGGCAAACGATTCCCAAGTACTGCGCAAGGCTACGCATCAAGCTAGTTCGCACATTAGTGACATATCTCAAGCTAATGGCTAGGTTGAAGTCACCAACCAGATACTATTGCATGATCTTGTGGGAACTAACGAGGGAAACACCCTTCAGCCTTTGCTATGGGGCTGAGGCGGTCGTCCCCATCGAAGTGGGTCTCCCTAGCCTATGCGTCAAGTGCTTCGACCCTTCTAGCAACTCCCAAAGGACTAGGGAATTCCTAGACCTGCTTCTAGAGGTTCGTGATACGGCACGCCTGAGGACGACGGTCTACTAGCAGTACATCATTTGATACTGCAATAAGTGGGTGAGGGCTCGCTCGCTTTAGATCAGGGATTTGGTCCTCCAGAGCGTAGAGGTGACGGGCAAGACCACAAATAGGAACAAGCTCTCGCCAAGTTGAAAGGGTCCGTTCCTTGTCTCGGCGACCCTATGGAATGGAGTGTACAAGTTATGTATCTAGGATGGCAAACTAATCCCTTGGACTTGGAATGCTGTCCACCTCAAGAAATACTACCAATGAAGGGCAGGAACACCCGAGAGAAGTCAACTAGTGGCCACAAAATACAACTATCTGCCCCCTCTAGGCTCTGTAGGATCGGGAGTCATGAACTTAGTCAGTTTTGAGTGCGCCTTGGAGCCTAAATTCGAAGAATCTAAGAGGCCGATGTGAAAGCCAGGCACCGCCAATGAAGCTATTCTCCTGCTAAGCTGAATACCTTCCTAGAATCTCTTTTCCAGCAAGGGAGCCAACTCTTCCAGTTGGATTCTTGATCTCAACTTATCCTCCTACCGTGTATGGACGACGTGTTCCTCCCAAGAGCCGCGCCGATATCGCTCAAGCTCCTCCCAAAGAGCAACAATTCGGTTCTGAGCCTACGAGTTGGTGTCATCCAGCTGTGACACCCTTGCCTTCTCCTCCGACCATGCTTGCTCAAAGTGAGCCGCTCGTGTCTGAGTTGCTCGACCTCTTCGACGGCAACCTGCACCCGGGCCTCCATGTCCTCCACTGCCCTCAGGACACAACAAAGCGATGTACCAGCTTCCCTAGGCCTTCAAGGCCACAAGGAGTAGGACGCCCCATTGGATTCAAAGCCCGGTAGTGCCCTTAGGTACCTCATCGGCCCAATGACTAAAGGCTTCAAATGACAACCCTCCGCTGCCGCCACGGAAGGCACAACCTCATCATGGCCCCTCAAGTCTTGCTCTCCCCGTCGAGATTCTTCAGTGGGGGGTTTAGACTCTGAGGAAGAAAATGGTCTTTTTATCAGGGTCACCATAATTAAAAAGGAGGAAGCAAACCACTGCTGGCTGAAATTTTGCATTTCCAAGCAACTGAGGGGTGTGAAATCTAGAGAGATTCTTGGTGCTTAAATTGCCGAAGTTTTCCAAGGAAATAACGTCGTTTAAGTAAAGGGAGACGTTCAACTGCCCAACGAAATCCCCCATGTGGTGGTGCCATAAAACATCGCACCTTTCCAAGGAAGGCCGTTATGACATGACAACCCTGCGGTTTCCTGCGCATTAAATACAAGCGATTCCCAATTGATGCCTTCTCCATCAGCGCCGGTCGGCTAGCCCAAGCTTGGAATTGATGGCGTCAACTCGCAAGGGGTCCTACTAGCCTCTCCCATCGACGGTCCAAGCACAGACCCAAGGGATGGCTCTGGCAGGAAGGGTTGAAGGCAACTGTACACTCATAGACGAGCAGCCGAGCATGTGTGACGGTGAGAGGGCCCCAATGCCCTTGAGTCATAACGTGCGATGCAACGAAAAGAAGATTCAACAAAATTATATATAAAATGAAAACTGCTACTTTTATTTATTAAAATTGTTCTTTACGAAGTACAAAGTTTGCATCAACAAAAGTACGAAAAAAAAAAAGTGCAGCAAAGAGCAAGAAGCTCAGGAAAATGATGCCCCAAGGGAGGAACGGCCTAGGGAACATGAGCACATCAACTTATTCTTATGGTATCACCCCAATTCTGATTCTGCTCTCAGACCGGTGTCGCCGATGCCTACCCTCGCTAAAGGCACGACAAGGACCACTACAGACGAAGGGAAGGCATCAATCAGAAGTTGAGACGGGACCGTGACTCACTTGCACGTGCCCGAAGGGGACTTTAGGTTTCGCCTCCTCTCCAAGTAGCATATATGAGCCACTAGTCGCAGTGGGGGACAGCGGGTACATGCTATTGAGGGGCACAAAATATCTAGAAACAGCATGCCAGCCCCATTACATCCCACCTATGGACTGGAGTCTTGGCCAGTCATGGAGGAGGAACATGACAACAACAGAGTGGCCGGACCACCTTCGTTACAATGAGGAATTGCCCACAGAAAAGGGCATAATGACAGATTTAACAATAACACCGGATATCTTGCAAATCCATCCGATTTCTTTGCAGAACCTCACAGGCCGTGGGGCATGCTAAGGGCTTTGCATCACTTTTTCGATGAATAGCCAAGCGTGGGTTGCCCCAATTGGATAACTCCCCAATTTATAGCCGCACCAACACCCAACGAGCTCCCAAAGAGTCACGCCATCCGATGGCCATTTATCAAAGAATGGGAAAGCCATCAATGTGGAGTCGGATCGTAGGTAGCAAATATTTCCTAATGGAGCTTCGAATAGCTGCATCGCTTCTGAAAGGTTGCATATTTGCATGGGGAAGGAACAACACCATAAGAGGATGAAACCCAGTGCATCTTGAGGAAAGCCCACGTAGACAGCCAGCTAAACCCACCATGGGCATGCCAAGCCCCTGCAATAGGCCATCACCAGGCATAGGGGGATAGTGTTCGGTCTAACTTGGGTATGGACTAAGGGCGACAAGGCTCAAATGAAAGGACACAAGCTCGATCGAGCAACAGGGCGTAAACCTCCCTTACGAAGCCCAAAGGATCCTAGCGTGCAGTCCACATGATACCCCAGATCAGCAACCAATCAGCGCACCTTCACAACCTGCTAAGGCGATTGTAGGTGGCGGGAGTCAACTTAGAAAATGATAGCCAATGTGGGAAAAGGTCAATGCTACAAGCTATAGTTCACGCCATCCTCTCAATCTCCCAACCAATCTAGGCGTGGGCAGCAGACCAGGCGTAGTTTACGCCCGACGACGATCTCCTTACCTCTGCAAGATGACAATTGACGCTGCTGGCCACCACCAGTGTACAGCAGCAGACGAATCTTGATAAACTACTTGTCTGGAGTTCTAATTCCTAAAGCCTCCCAAAGGGAGCCTATAAATACCTTCTCCTAATAAGGGGAAGAGAGGGCCCAGCCTCAAGCAAAAACAGTGACCAGAGATCACGTGCTCGATCCTTCACCATTCCTTCTCGAGAAGCAAGAACCAGCTCTCTTTCCTCAATCCACCGTCATTTCTTGATGGAGTTAGTGAACCACCCGTAGCGGTGCAACTCCCGGAACCTGGCACTGCAAACACATCCTACTCACACTCTCCTCATCCTTACATTCCAGCTACGTTTATCTTTAAATGTGCATTCTTCCATTTATTGCGAAAGATATCTGATTTGAGTATCAGAGTGTTCGCGGTGGGGTAACCTTTCGCTGTCCTCTGATTTCTTATTTATAGTTTGTAGTTTGTAGTGTACAGGTTCTAGATTAATAGTGATAGAGATCAGATCCGATCCAGATTGACCCATAGTAGAAGATTGGAATGCTCTCTAATTTGTACCGCAATCAAAAACCAAGGACGCATCAATAATAATAATAATAATAATAATAATAATAATAATAATAATAGACCAAGGGAAGAAGAACGAGAAGAAGATAAAAGTAGGAAAGAAGAGGAAGAAGGAATAAGAAGGGAAGGAGGGGTGATTAGCTGCCGGCAGAGAGAGGGGAGAATCGACGAGGGTAAGGAAAAAATAAACCCCAGACTCTACTCCCCTCCATTGTATAAGGAATACCGTGGATTGAATGGTGGGGGACGGAGTACGAGCCGAAGAACCATGCTGCCGTTGCCGCCGATGCCGGTAAGAAAAGTAAGAAATTGAGGTAAGTAAATCCTTCATTTCTCTTCGTTGATGTTAATCTATAAGCTTTTCATACCTTTATTTGTGAGAATCGGTTGGTTCTCTTTGTAAATCGAAAATTTGGGGGAACAGAGGCGCCGAGGAAACGAAAAACCTTTTGAGGGTTTCAAGATGATTTGGGGTGCGATAATTAATTGGTTTATAGTAAAATTTATAATTTTACATGTTTGAAGGTGTAAGCCTGGGTTTTTTCTTGCTTACTGTGAGAACCGATTCTGTGAGAAAAACAGAGTACGATGCCCCGTTTGGGCTTCGGGTCGAACGGTAATCAAAATGAATGTTGTAACCGTATGAATTGAGGGATCATGGTTAAAATGTATGTTTAATATTCCGTTGGTAAATCCTAGCTGTGAGAATAGTCATGAAATGATGAGGGTGCTCGGCGAATAAAGAGGAACAGTGGCCATCGGCTTTCCGCCCTATTCCCGACCTCGAATAAATTTCCAGATTTGGGAATACAGATATGATTTTGGAAGTTGATTATTGTGAGAATTCGCAAGCTACATTTGAATGTTTATGTTACACTGCCGGACATACAATTAGGAAGAACGGCACTCCGCGAACCGCTGCTACACTACCTAGATTCCAGCTGTGTATGTATGCTAAGCGTGGGTGTGTGTATGTATATAAATATGTTATCTATACGGGTGTATATATATATATATATATGTATGTATGTATATATATGTATGATGTATATGGATGTATATATATATGTGTATATATATATATATATATGTATATGTATATGGATGTATATATATATGTGTATATATATATATATATGTATATGTATATGGATGTATATGTATACATATGTATTGAAATTATAAGTTAGTCTAAGGAGAAAATTAAGGATAATTTATTATTTTTATTTTGATTAGACCCTCACATGATAAGTTGAGATGCTTGAATAAAATGAGTAATTGTAAGTTTGTTCAGTACTAATAAAATAAAATATATTTTATGGCCTTAAAAGAAAAGGATTTTGTACACCGAGAGGGTTGGTGAAGATTTGATAAAATATAAAGGGGACACTTGGGTATTCAATCTATTCTTGAATTTTTCTTATATACCATGTTAATTGATTATTTGTGTTCACTTAAACTATGAGTGTAACGAAGTAGAACCAAACAAGTTAATGAAATAAATAATCAAATTTTAAATGACAAGTAATTAAATCCCAAATTAAATGTCCATAATAATAATAATAATAATCAAACTCAATAACCAAGTATAGGACATCATTAGACAATCGTTTGGATTGACCTACTCTACAATTATCTTAGGGGATGTCACAAATCAACCATAATCATACTCAATAAATAAAAGAATATCCAAACACCTCTCAAAAATAACATTGGGCATATATTTGGCCAATCCCAATATTCCAAGATAGCCTAAAACGGAAACCATCCATAACCATCAAAATACAACCGACTACAATTATATTTAAATAGATATAATACTCACTAGAACAAATGTGACGTCATGTCAAACCTCAACCAGCTCTTACGATAAGTCCAAGCCTTCTACTTTGAAAGAAGACAATATAAAATGTGAGTGTAAAATTTAATAAGTATTATTTATACATAAGACAATACAAATATATATGTGTCCACAATCAGAGGGAGGGTGGAATCACATAACAAATGGTATAAAATAGCTCATAGGTCCAAAAATCTACTAAAAATCTGAGAATAACCTCGTATTCAAATCATATATCAGATGATATTGTTCCATCAAAATAATATTCGTAACCAATCGCGATTTGAAGTCAAACCGCATATACATAAATAACAGCTATAGTTTAGGCCCGCAACTTTCGGCAATATCATATTATCATTTGTTATATTTTAGGTTTGTAACTTCTCGACCATCTTTTATCATTATCAGTAACATTTTATACCTATAACTATTCGGCCATCTTTTATTATTATCAGCTACATTTTATATCAGCTACATTTTAAGTGCGTAGCTACTCGGCCATCTTTTATTATTATTAGCTATATTTTAGGCATATAACTACTTGTCTACATTTTATCATTATCAGCTATATTTTGGGCCTGCAACTATTCAGCTATATTTTATCATTATCACATATTGGCCCATTAAGGCCTCAGACCGCTATGGTCCCACACACATATCGATCCACCAGGGTCTTGAACCACCAGAGTCCCATACACATATGCTGATGACCCTAACCAAAAATCTATAACTAATACCCAAATCTGATCACATAGAAAAAATTGAAGTCTCAAATCAATATATAGCATATCCACAACTGATAAAAATATAATTATAATAATCTAAATATCCTCACACTAACGATAAATTTAGAAAAAATACACAGCCCTAAAAATCCCAACAAAATAAAGTAAAATATCAAAATGTATCTATAGAGCATAAAATTAACACTCTCTACCGTTGGACCTCAATCTCTCTTGCCACAATATTTTATCCAACTCTAGAGTCATCATCGTCTACACCTACTACTCTGAAAAAAAATAGTAAGAGTGAACTTAATGCCTAACAAGTGATAACAAATCTAAAATTAAATAGGGAATGATAATAAATGTTTCGGATATACAATATATAATGTATGGCAAGAGTCATGAACAATAATACAATATTCAACAGATAAATATATCTAAAAATTTATATTTCATCGCATTTATGATTCAAATGCATAAGAAATGTAGGTCACTCCAAACCCTAATGTGACAAAGATCATAAGATTTTACCAATATGAGGTGAAGATCCCTCAGAATCTAACCTCACAAGAAATAAAGGGATCTTATACTTCGCATATCAGTCTGAACGACCTGAAAATCAAATAATAATGAATAACATGAATTTCAATGAATCCCGGTATCAAAAAATCTAACACATAGATTTTATCGTATATAACTCATAGATTCTATTAAATCCCAAACTTAAGAGGTATTAATAATGACAAAATATCACAATGAATCTCCTTAGACCTTATTCTATCACTGTAAACCAATGGCCATATATTTACGCCCCAATGGCTGGGTAAATGACATGAGGTTATCAATGGTTTTCTCACTACCCCTACAATCCTCCTAGAGGCTGTACATGTAACATGCATAACTATTTATGATACCCCTTACCAAATGATATCCCTGATACATCTCCTATGATAGTCACATGGCTATAAGTATCTCTCCATAATAAATAATATATTTTATTATCACCATGATATAGAAATCAGTATCGGACAGGTATAGACCACGCTAAGGTGTTGTAACCTTTCATTTGATTAGATACCTTAATATTTTCATACGCTCTCTTTAACATTGACCATAGGAAGCTAATAACTCAAATACTCATGCAAACAAATATAATGCAAAGAAGGTTTTACAATTACAAAAATAAAAATGTCACTCAGTGCTGATAGGGACCATGAAGATAATGCAAAAAAGGTCATTATCAGGAAGGAAAGAAAAGTACCAAAGATAGTTTAATTATTCGATTGAATGTCTTAATATTTTATTAAATCCTCTCTCTATATATATTTATTCATAGGTTACTGCACCACCCACACATAGAAGCACCCACGGCTGTCCTCTCTCTCTCTCTCGCACATACCTACATCATCCATGCACCTCTCAGACACACCTACACCCAGCTACACACACACACGCACTACACACACACACAGGCTATACACACACATACACGCTACACACACACACATACACCTTTGAAAATCCTCGCACTCAAGGTTGACATATATCCCATTAATGCACCAAAGTTCCGAGTCAACTTCTCATCATCTCTATCACAGAAATTGCACAATGGCACAACAAAGCAAGACGCTCTGTTCTCTCAGCCATATTTTGATTCTCACAGATAATAAGAAAAGTCTCAATTTTTATAATTCAACAAATAAATCAATAAATTTTATAGCATAAATCTAGTAGTTATTATGCTCCAATTTAGCATAAGCCTCTCGAAACAAATACATTTCCACCATCCAGGGCCAAGGCTCTATTTTTTTCCATTTTACTTCAAGAACGTATACTATTGGTTCGCACAAGAATCACAGTGAGCAAACACAAAATTTTGACATTGACATGAAAGAATGCGAGTAATTGCAAGAGAAGGAATAGATTACTTACTAATTAATGGAGGGTTCACTTGTAGAAATCAGGAGTTTTACTTGCGAAGAAAATCTCAAATCAACTTGCCTGATTAGCAAGAAATGCTAATGGTGGTGGCTTCGAATAGTCCTGGTAATACTCCCTAACAGTGGCAACAGTAGAAGACCTTTGGCTATGCCTATCTTGCTCTTGCTCTCCCTAATTTCGCCCATAACCACACCCGAAGAAGAAGAAGCAGAAGGAGGAGAAGGCAATGATTTTAAAGAAATGACGACAATTGAAAAGGGAGAAACCGAAGCTAGCGACTGAGAGGAAGAAAGGAAAGTTGCTATTCCAATCGATCGGCAGGAGTAGGAGAAGTCACCACAGCAAAATTGGTCAGTTATTTCTCTCTCTTTCCTCTCCTTGTTCTTCGTTCATTTCTTTCCTTCTTCTTTCTTTATTTTCTTCTTTTTCCTTTTTTTTTGTTATTATATTATTATTATTTATTATTATATTTTATCTATTTACTTATTTAGTTATTATTGTTATTATTATTATTATTCTATTTACTTATTTATTATTATTATTACTATTATTATTATTTTATTTATTATATAAATTAATATTAGATAAAAAATTATCCGAGATGTCATAATCTACCTCCCTAAAAAAATTTTTTTGTCCTTGAAATTATACCTTGATTCTTGAAGAGTTCGGGATACTTTTCTCTCATGTCAGCTTTCATCTTCCAAGTTGCATCTCCTTCATCGTGATGGTCCCATACTACTTTGACGAGTGGTATCATTTTGGAATGCCTGATTTTATCTCTTCTATCAGTAATCCGTATTGGCTCCTCTGGGTAAGTCAAGTCTCCTTGAATCTTCAGTTGGTCATTTTCGATAATGTGGGACTCATCATGGACGTACTTCCTCAACATAGATACGTGAAAAATATCATATACTCCTGATAAAGAGGGTGGTAAAGTTAATCGATAGGCTACCTCACCAATCCGCTCCAGTACCTTGAATGGTCCAATGAATCTCGGATTTAGTTTGCTCCGCTTCCCAAATCGAATGACACATCTCATGGGAGACACTTTAAGAAAAACGGCATCACCAACGTTGAAACTAAGGTCATGTCGCCTTTTGTCAGTATAACTCTTATGTTGGCTTTGGGCTGCTCGCATTCGCTCACGTATCAACTGGATTCTTTTTGTAATCTCTTGAACGAGATTAGGACCTAAAATTTGACGATCCCAAACCTCTTCCCAACTTACCAATGATCGGCTTTGCAAGTGATAAGTACGTGTCCCAATAGCCTCCTAACTCTAAAACCGAACTCCTGAGCATGTCCTCGAGTATTTGGATAGTTCTTTACATTTGGCCGTCAGTCTGAGAGTAAAAGGCAGTGCTGAAATTCAATCTCGTCCCTAACTTTTTGTGAAGACTCCTCCAAAACTGTAAGACAAATCTTGGGTCTCTGTTTGAGATGGTACTAACTGGGTATCCGTGCAATCCAACTACGTCGTCAATATAAAGTTTGGCGAGTCGATCCATAGAGTGTGTCAACTTCATCACAAGAAAATGTGTCGACTTTGTTAATTGGTCCACGATGACCCATATAGCGTCATTGCCTCTAACAGTCCTAGATAGTCCAACAATGAAATCCATGGAAACATGTTCCCATTTCCAACTAGGAATTGGCATTGACTGAAGCCTTCTTACTGGTCTTTGATGTTCAGCCTTGACTTGCTGACAAATTAGGCATCTAGAAACAAAATCTACTATATCTCTTTCCATACCTTTCCACCAAAAAGTCTTCCTTAAGTCGCGATACATCTTTGTAGATCTCGGATGCATCTATATTTAGAATGATGTGCCTCCTTCATTATTTCCTTTCTCAATCCAGTCAAGCTAGAAACACAAATTTGGTCCCGAAAAATCAAAGCCCCATCCTTCCTGACTCTATACTCTACCTGGGACTGACAAGGTAATTCCTTAATAATGCGTGAAAGTTTCGGATCATCCCTTTGAACAACACAAATCCGTTCCAACAAGTCTGGTTGAACTTTAAGGTACGACACTATCATCTGAGGATCGCTCGAGTGAAGCCGAATGTCACAATCCTTGACCTCCTCAACCATCCTCCATTCTCTTATCATTAAGTAAGCTAAAAGATCGGTTGACTTCTTACTGAGCACATCAGCCACCACATTTGCCTTGCCTAGTTGATATAATATTTGACAGTCATAATCTTTAAGAAGATCTATCCACTGTCTCTGATGTATATTCATCTTTTTCTGTGAGAAGAAGTATTTTTAACTTTTATGATCAATATAGAGTATAAACTCCTCCTCATATAGATAATGTCTCTAAGACTTTAGTGCAAAGACGATTGTGGCTAATTCTAGATCATGAGTCGAATATTTCTTCTCGTAGGGCTTTAACTTACGAGACCCATAGATGATTATCTTCCCATGCTGTATCAATACACAACCTAGACTTTTCTGTGAAGCGTCACAATATACTACAAATCTACTTAATCCTTACGGAATCGCCAAAATAGGTATGGTGGTTAATTTCTGCTTTAATTCTTGAAAACTTTGTTTACACTCATCAAACCAAACAAATTTCCCATTTTTCTGTGTCAATTTTGTTATTGGTATGGCAATACTAGAAAACCCCTCCACAAACCTCCTATAATACCTGGCTAAGCCGAGAAAGTTTCTCACCTTAGATGGAGTGGTAGGACGAGCCCAATTTGTTATTGTCTCAATTTTAGATGGATCCACAGATACTCCGCCTCCTGAAATAACATGGCCCAAAAATGTGATTTCTTTTAACCAAAACTCACACTTCTTGAAGTTGGCATACAAACGCTCTTTATGCAACTTCTGAAGCACAATTCTCAAATGCTCCCCATGCTCCAAAGTCCCCATTGAGTAGATTAGAATAACATCGATAAAAACTATAAAAAAAAAACTATCCAAAAAAGGTATAAATATCCTATTCATTAGGTCCATAAATGCAGCGGATGCATTTGTTAGGTCGAAGGGCTTCACTAGAAACTCATAGTATCCATATCTGGATCAAAAGGTCATCTTCGAAACGTCACTCTCCTTAATTTTTAATTGATGGTAGCCCAACCTTAGGTCGATTTTCAAAAACACGCTTGCTCCTTGCAACTGGTCGAAGAGATTATCTATTCAGGGCAATGGATATTTATTCTTGATGGTCAATTTGTTGAGCTCTCTGTAGTCAATACATAATCGCATCGAACCATCTTTCTTTTTAACAAATAGCATAGGTGCTCCACATGGTGAAACACTAGGTCTAATCAACCCCCGATCCAAAAGGTCTTGCAACTAAACCTTTAACTCAACAGGAGCCATTCGATATGGTGCTCTAGAGATCGATGCAGCTCCTAGTAACAAGTTAATCACGAATTCAATTTCACAATCAGGGGGCAAGTCAGGTAGCTTATCAGGGAAGACGTCTACAAACTCTTGAACTACATCAATGTCCTCAATTTGTCATTCCCCAGACGTTGTTGAAGATACAAAGGCTAAGAACCCTCGACATCCACTATGAAGTAGATGGTGAGCATGCAAAACTGAAATCATAGGAGTCACAGCACGACTCCCAAAGCCACAAAACTCAAACTCCTTTATTCCATCAATAGAGAAGGTCACAACCTTTCGAAAACAATCCACTTGGGCATGGTAGGTAGCTAACCAATCAATCCCTAAAATTACATCAAAACTCACCATCCCTAATGGAATGAGGTCAACTAACAACTCATAATCATCAACATGAACAATGCATCGAGGGTACATCTCATTGAGTAAGGTAGGCTCGCCAACCAGCGTTGAAATCGATAAAATAAAGTCTAATAGTACCACTTTTAACCCAAGTCATGCGCCAAATGCTAGTACCACAAAAGAATGGGTGGAACCAGAATCAATCATCACATGTGCAGGTATTGAAAAGATAGGAAGAATACCTTCCACAACTTTTGGGGAAGCCTCGGTATCTTGCTCTATCAGTGTGAATACTTTCCCTAAAATTGGAGCCTTTGACTTCTTTGTGGTGCAGATTTCCCTGAAGCGCGGTAATCTTGAGAGTAGTGACTGGCCTCTCCACAGTTGTAGCAAAGAAGTGGTCTAGTCCATCTATCCATGCAAGTCTAGATAGCTGTGTCTCTAATGTTTGAAGAACTGTCACGGTCTTCAGTGGCATCGAAGGAGTCAATTGCTTAACTCAACAGTCCCTAGAGACATGTCCCAACTTTCCACATTTGAAACAAGTATTGTCCTTCTTCGATTGATGTGTCGACAGTCTAGCAACGTCATTAGTACTAGGCAAGGATATTTGAGTCCTACTGCCCAACTCCTCCTCCACAATCAAAGCCCTCCGAAAGATCACTCCACAATCCTGAAGCTCAAATGGGGCAATAATACAATGAATAGGGTATGTTAATCCATGTTGGAACCTTTTTTCCCTTTGAACCTTATCAGCAACAAAGTGCAGAGCATAACGCGATGACTCTATAAACTCAGCCTCATATTGGGAAACCGTTATCGAGCCTTGCTCTAAATGAAGAAACTCCTTTTCTAATCTAGTCCTTAAATTCTTAGGAAAGTACTTGTCTTTAAACATTTCTCAAAATGCAACCCACGTCATCTAGTCAACCTCAAGTCCAAGCTCTTGCAATCTCACATTCCACCAATGCTCTACCTCACCGCTAAGCTTATACGTAGCAAAGCGAATCTGATCAGTAGAAGGGCACTTAATCCCTGCGAAACCCTTTTCTAGCCTTCCCATCCAATAGTCAGCTTTAGCAGGGTCTAGCTCCCCCATGAACTCTGGGAGTCTCTGATCTATGGAATCTCTAAATAGATTTCTCTTCTTCTTTTTCTTTCCCGGTGCATGTCCTAGATCCTGTGCTCTAATAGCTTGATTCACCAGTTCAGTGAGCTAGTTTAGAGCATCAACTACCCCAGCCATTTTGGCAGGTGCTGCCAACGGTCCTGGGTCACTTGTTGAACTCTCCGGGTAGATACTAGCCTCGTCAGACATTGTTGTAATAGAATAAAATAACTTAGAATTTCATAATTTTTTTTTTTACAATCCATATAGTCTTTTATCTTGATCGAGAGCTCTAAAAATAACCCTAAGTCCTCCAACATTATCGAATTGCCTAATATTCCCAAATATCAAATTTTCTAAAATCATCAACACTCTCAAGGAACCTTAACTCTCTGATATCATAAAGGTGTGACAATCCTAATCCAAAATCCACAACTAATATCCAAATCTGAACACAAAAAGAATTTAAATCTCAAATCAATATATAATATAACTGATAAAAATATAATTATAATAATCTAAATATCTTCACACCAATGATAAATTTGGAAAAATTACATTGCCCCAAAAATTCCAAGAAAATAAAGTAAAATATCAAAATGTATCTCTAGAGTATAAAATTAACACTCTCTTCCGCTGGGCCTCAATCTCTCTTGCTAGAACCTTTTATCCAACTCTAGAGTCATCATCATCTATATCTGCTACTCTGGAAGACAGAAAAATAGTAAGAATGAGCCAAATATCTAACAAGTGATAACAAATTTAAAAATAAATAGGGAATGATAATGAATATTTCAGATATATAATATATAATGTATACCAAGATTCATGAATAATAATATAATATCTAACAAATAAATATATCAAAAAATTTATATTTCATCGCATCTACGATTCAAATGCATAAGAAAGGTAGGTCACTTTAAACCTTGATGTGACAAAGATCATAAAATTTCACCAATAAGAGGCGAAAATTCCTTAAAATTCGACCTCACAAGAAATAAAGGGATCTCTCGGTCCGAATATCAGCGTGAATAACCTGAAAACCAAATAATAATGAATAACATGAATTTCATTTAATTCGGATATCATAAAATCTGACATATGGATTCTACCGTATACAACTTGTGGATTCTATCGAATTCAAACCTCAAGATGTATTAACAATGAGAAAATATCACAATAAATATCTTTGGACCTTATTCTGCCACTGTGAACCATAGGTTGTGTATTTACTCCCCCAATGGCTGGGTAAGTGATACAAGATTATCCATGGTATCCTCACTACTACTATATTTCTCCTAGACGCTGTACCCGTAGCGTGCTTATACTATCCGTGATACCCCTCGCCAAATGATATCTCTAATATTGTCTCTTATGATAGTCATATGGTTATAAGTATCTCTTATAATAAATAATATACCTCATTAAATTATGCTAAGGTGTCGTGGCCTTCCATTCGATTAGATTCCTTAATATTTTCATATGCCGTAAAGGATCAGGCTGCTAGGACATAGCAACCCGACCTTAACGGAAAAATGACAAAGGAAGTTATTGGGTTTGGACCCTCCTTGTGAGATAACTCAGTGGAGATAAAGCCCAAGGAGTTGTGGTGGATATGGCCAGAATGAATCTGCAGGAGGAGTGGCCAATTTGCTAAGATTGGGCAAAATGGCCAGTTGGCCAAAATGCCAGAATGGTGCATTTTGCCGGTTTGGTGCAAAATGTTGAAATGGTACATTTGGGCGAAATGGTGCATTTTGTCGGTTTGGTACAAAATGCCGGAATGGTGCATTTTTCCGGTTTGGTGCAAAATGCCGGAATGGTGTATTTTGGATGGAATGGTGCATTTGGCCAGAATGGTGCATTTTGTCAGTTTCGTGTAAAATGTCGAAATGGTGTATTTGGGCGGAATGGTGCATTTTGTCAATTTGGTGTAAAATGTCGGAATGGTGTATTTGGATAGAATGGTGCATTTTGCCGGTTTGGTACAAAATGGCGGAATGGTGCATTTTGGGCGGAAAGGTGCATTTGAGCGGAATGGTACATTTTGCCTGTTTGGTACAAAATGCTGGAATGGTGCATTTGGGTGGAATGGTTCATTTTGCCAGTTTGGCACAAAATGTCAGAATGATGCATTTGGGCGGAATGGTGCATTTGGATAGAATAGTGCATTTTGCCGATTTGGTGTAAAATGCCGATATGCAAATAACCAGTATGATTTTACCAGTTTGATTTTGCAATTTGGCATACAATTTTGATTTACCAATATACTTTACCGGTATGAAATGATAGTTTGGTAGAAATGGATGGTATGGAATTAACCGAATGATTATAGGTAAAATATCAGAATGGTTACACCGGAATGGTTATAAGTGAAAATGATAGAATGGTTATAAGTGAAAATATTGGAATGGATATGGCTAAAAATGTCGGAAAAGTTATTTGACCGGTATGAGTAAAATTTTCTGGAGTAGAAATTCTAGCTAATATGGATTTAGAACCTCCCAAAAAAAGGAGAGCTCTAGAAAGATCTAGAACCCTCCAAAGAAGGAGAGTTGAGCCTATAAATACTGGATGAGGGGAAGGAAGAAAAAGAAAGAAACGTAAGACGCAATAGAGCAGAGGAAAGAAAAGGAGAAGGAAATCTAGCGACTTCCAGCATGATTAGAGTAAGGAAAATAGCAAATCATATTGAGGCAAGTGTACCATAAGCTTTATTCTTCCTTAATGTTCTTTTCGGTTTCTCCCTAAAACGCTCCTCCTTTAAGATTTGTATGTAATATCACATGATTTTCCAATTTTCTCATGATTTTATGAATAAATGGCTTACTTAAGTATGAGTATTATGATTTATGAGTTTGATTTCATTGTATAGCTCATGTTTCATGTCCAATCTATTCCGAACATTTTCTCTCAAACCTTAACTTGAAAAATTGAAGGTACGATTTATGTGGATTTTGAGTTATGGGATGAAAATATTCTGTTATGAATTATTTAAGCTTATTGGATTATTTTATCTGCCATTTTATTAAAAGATATGTTATTTAAAATTATTGAGAACTCTAAGATTATCTGAAAGACTAAGTTATGAGAAGTTAAGTGGCCATTAAAGAAAGATGAATTAAGACTAAGGAATAAGAATCAAGATTTTTCAAGTTAAATTAAAATTAGTAAGAAATTAGACTAAGGATTTGAAATTCAGCAGGTAGCATTCTCTGGCATGCCATGGATATTATAGTAGAAAGTCAAGGATTATCCTAACCGCATATGGTAGCGGGTAATGTTTCTTGGCAAGTATTAGGGCATTACAGTGGTAATCGAGGATAACTCTGTCTATAGAGTGATATGTGATTCGCCTTTCTTGGGACGTTACTATGGAGGATAAGAACAAGAATTATGACTATCCTGCCATCGAAATGTAAATAAGGAGGAACTAAGAACAAGGCCTTAGATTGTGTTGAGTGAATACAATCTATTCTCGATTATTCGCTCTCTTAACTAGTAGGGCCTACAAGTCCTGATCTCTCAAAATAATAAAGACTAAAGGATAAGTAAGTTTTGACTTGTTCCATAATTTTTAACATGTTTTTCTGACTAAAAATAAGTTAAAGAATTAACTGAAGGAAAAGATAAGATAAGCAAGGGCGAGGTCTTGTCCATAAGCTCATGTTTATGCATCGTTTTACGCTTTTGCATTGTCTATATGCATAATTGGCCCCTAAACTCTTCAATGACTAAGATAAGTAAAGGAAATCACAGAAAGAGAAGTTAAAATAAATAAAGGCAAGATTCTTTCCACAAGCTCGTGTCATGCATCATTTCATGTTTATACATCATCCATATGTATATTTGACTCCTAATTCCTTCGTTGCCTCTTTTTCACACACACACACACACATATATGTTTTATTTGAGGAGTTAGATATCTTGTTTTTATGGTTCCTTGGTGAGCATAAAGCTCACCCCTTACTGTTTTCGCCCCTTCCAAATGGTATCAATGAGACGATGCCTGATGAAAAGAGTAAAGGTAGGGGATAGCTAAGGCAAGGTTGCTGGACCATGGAGACTTGGAAGTTTTGGATGTGTCGATGAAATGTGAATGGAAATAATTAATGTTTGAAGAAATGTTGCGGATTAAATTATGGCATGGTATGATGTAAATTATTATGAACTTTTATTATGCTTCCACAGTTTATTTGTGGTTAAAGTCATGCTTCCGCAGGTACAATGTTAGATTTTGTATAGGTCTTAGATAACATCTCTCATTTGATCTAATATAGTAGTGGAGGTTACTGTGTTGGAGTTATAAATAAAATAGTGTTTGATTGTGATCCTATGAATATGTTGTGGTTAAAATTTGAGATTCATTTACATGTATGTCTTGTACCAGGTTTATTATTCAGGTTATATGTATGATTTTTATCCATTTTTAGGGGAGGGTCTACCCAATTTTTTTGTAGAGATTATTGTATTAAATTAATGGCATATTAGTTTGATTTCTTAAGTATGATTATTGATAGAGGTTATTAGTGGATTATAACTCATTCCGTCACAGTTGATATCAGAGAAAAGAAATGCCATAGGATTGATCGATCTTAAAGCAGAGCTTAAGACTAGTCTAGATAGAGGTGAGGAGCAGTTAAGATTAGACGGATGATTAAGGTGATTGACCCTTTTAAGGCCAAAGTAGTTAAGGGCCGTGATGTAATCTAAGGCCAAGGTAGATATTAAGGATCAAGGTTGTAACTTAAGGATTGAGGTAAATATTAGTGACTAAGGTGTAGAGTGTATAAAGTTCAGGGGTTTAATTTTTAAATGTATTGAATAATTGTTAACCCTTAAATTAAATCTTTCAGTCGATTAAATAGTTTAGATAGGAAGATCTAACCAATTGATGGGTGATAAAACTAGAAGATGACAGAATTCAAAAGCCTACATATCTGTAGCCCTTTGTTATGAGGTTTGATTTGGCTTTTGAAGTAGAAAATCTGATTTGAAATCCGCTTCGAGGCCATTGGTCCTGAGATTATAAAATTACCACTCATTGAGTTTGTTTGTAATAATAACTATCAGTCGAGCATCTGGATGGACCCTTCTAAGGCTTTATATGGGTAGATAATGGATTGAATCATTGACGATGGATATGGCGCTAGGAGGATGATTTTGTTTGGTTCCTGCGGTTATGAAAAGGATGATCGGCTTCAGGTAAGATATAAAGCGTCTTTTGAGTGATTACATGGGGGTATTCGATCTGTTCAATATTAGGGTTGATGCTGAAATTGACCTTGAAATAATAAAAGAAGTATTTAAGGTCTTTGGTTGCTCGGATGAAATTTAAGTTCGCTGCCCCTAAGTTGAGTGTGAGGCAAGCCAATGGTAGGCTTCTCAGTGTCACACCCCATTTCTTGGGATATTTTAAAACAATTATTGGAAGGACACTTTCCCATGTGACACTCAGGATGACAAAAAGTTGAGATTAGTCGATGAGGACAAGGAAATAAGTTTGTGGCCCCAAAAAAATTATATACAATTTTATATGAGTGTTTCAATTTTTAGAATGGATTTTGATGATGCCAACCCCTGATGGGTAAATCCTTGTCTGATAGAATTATGTATCCAGTTTGGGATTATGAATGATTAATTGATTTAATTTGACGTACCGGATACTAAGACAATTTGGTTGGCAAATTGCCATACTAATGTAGATAATTTTGAAAAGAGTACTCTGATTTGTAATTCGGGTAATAGGTTTTATAGTATTAAATGAGTCGTAAAAAGAGGTAATATAATTAATATCTCTATGATTACAAGTTATATGATGAAAATGCATGCGAAGTGTAGGTGGCATATTAGGCCATACCTGAAAGTCATTATGTGCCTATAAGGAACTTCAAGGATGTTATTAAAAGAGAAGATTAGCTTTTCTTTTTTTCTGATCGGCAATTAAGGCTGCTATCGATAATAAGTCAGAATTGACACTGATAGAGTCGATGAGGCCATCTGGGGATTTCTAAAAGGTGGATTACCTAAGAAATTAATGATTTGATGTTGAGAATTCTTAATATTAAGATATTCATAATAGAGGTGAAGGGTAAACTACGAACAGGTTTCAATATTAGAGTAGTACAGTTATGAAATTATGAAATGAGGAACCCTTGTGGTTTTGCTTGAGGTTGTTCGAACGGTAAAGTCCTTGGGTGCTAAACCGATTATTGTGAAAATTAGGTGATCCGATTAGAATGAATAAGTTGGCCGACTATAGGATGTTAAGTTGCTAGATGTTTGAGTTTTGAGGTTTCGATTGTAACTTCAGGTTGTACTAAAACTTTGGGATGATTATCTTAGTTGAGTTTTTATGTTAGTTATAATCTGAAATTTATGGATTTTGCCTTAGCGATGTCGACCTCTTTGGGATCTTTCTGGGTTATAATAGTTATAAAACCTAGGTGTCTAATATGAATCTTTGGACAAGAGTTGTAGAATCTTGAGGTATTAGTAAATGGATAATCAGAATGGCGTAGTGGGATAGTATGAGCCATAGACTTCAAGATTCGATCTGAGGTTCAAGGTAAATAACCATTTTCAAAAAAAAAAAAATGGAGAGGGTTGAGGCTTGTTGGTTAGTTTAAGATTTTATAGTGAACCAAAAAGGCTGTAAAGTACGGGTTCCCAAAACGTAGGAAGCTCTAGTAATTAAGTTAATATAATTAAGTTGATAATAAATGGATTAAGAAAATTTGGAGATTAAATCACGGTTGAAGGGAAATGAGGATGGCGCTCGATGATCGCTTGAGCGCCAATGGAGGCATAAATAATAGAATGTATCGCTCGAAGAGCGCCCGAGGCATCACCCAGGGCACATTTAGCAAAATCGTTCGCCCGAGGACCACCCGATGAATGCTCGAAGCACAGCCCTTTTGGGTGTTTTGGTGCTCAAAGAAGAAATTGTAAAGAGGAATATCCTTAATGGTTGAATTTTGAGGTACATCAAATTTTGAGGGCAAATTTCTATAAGTGGGAAAGAATTGTAAGGATCAGGTTGCTAGGACATAGCAACCCGACCTTAACAGGAAAATGACCCAGGAAGTTGTTGGGTTTGGACACTCCTTGTGAGATAACTCAACAAATGGAAAGTCACCAGAGGCCGCATAGGGCTTGTACGGTGTGTTGCAATTTGGCTGCAATAAAGGATCGAGGACGACTAGTGATATCAAGGGCCGAGGACCATGGAGATAAGTCCCGAGGACTTGTGCAGGATATGGTTGGAATGGATCTGCAAGAGGAGTGACCAATTTGTTAGGATTGGGCAAAGTGGCCAGTTGGCCAAAATGCCGGATTGGTGTATTTTGCCGGTTTGGTGCAAAATGTCGAAATGGTACATTTTGGACGAAATGGTGCATTTGGGCGGAATGGTGTATTTTGCCGATTTGATGCAAAATGCTGGAATGGTGCATTTGGGCGGAATAGTGCATTTTTCAGGTTTGGTGCAAAATGTCGGAATGGTGCATTTTGGGCGGAATGGTACATTTGGACGGAATGGTACATTTTGCCGGTTTGGTGTAAAATGTCGAAATGATGCATTTGGATGAAATGGTACATTTTGCCGGTTTGGTACAAAATGCTGGAATGGTGCATTTGGCCAGAATAGTGCATTTTGCCGGTTTGGTGCAAAATGCCGGTATGCAAATAACCAGTATGGTTTTACCGGTTTGATTTGGCAATTTAGCATACAGTTTGGATTTACCATTATACTTTTACGGGTATGAAATGACGGTTTGACAGAAATAGACGGTATGAAATTACCGGAATGGTTATAGGTAAAATCCGTAATGGTTATACCGGAATGGTTGTAAGTGAAAATGATGGAATGGTTATAAGTGAAAATACCGGAATGGGTATGGGTAAAAATACCGGAAAGGTTATTTGACGGGTATGGGTGAAATTTGTCGAGGTAGAAATTCTGGTCAATATGGATTTAGTCAAAAAATGAGAGTTTTAGAAAAATCTAGAACTCTCCAAAGAGGGAGAGTTAAGCTTATAAATACTGGATGGGGGGAAGGAAGAAAAAGAGAGAAACGCACGATGTAGTAGAGCAGAGGAAAGAAAAGGAGAAGAAAATCCCGCAACTTCTAGTATCATCAGAGTAAGAAAAATAGCAAATCATGTTGGGGCAAGTGTACCCTAAGCTTTATTCTTCATTATTGTTGCTTTTCTGTTTCTCCCTAAAACCCTTCTCCTTTAAAATTCATATGTAATATCACATGATTTCCAATTCTCTCATAATTTTATGAACAAATGGCGTGTTTAAATATCAGTATTATGATTTATGAGTTCGATTTCATTGTATAGCTCACGTTTCATGTTCGAATCTATTTCGAATGTTTTCTTTCATACCCTAGCTTGAAAATTTGAAAGTATGATTTATGTGGATTTTGAGTTATGTGATGAAAATATTCTGTTATAAATTATTTAAACTTACTGGACGATTTTATCTGCCATTTTGTTAAAAGATATATTGTTTGAAATTACTGAAAACTCCAAAACTATTTAAAAGACTCAGTTATAAGAAGTTAAAGTGGCCTTTAAAGAAAGATGAATTAAGATTGAGGAACAGGAATCAAGAATTTTCAAGTTAAGCTAAAATCGGTAAGAAATTGGACTAAGGATTTGAAATTCATCAGGTAACATTCTCTGACATGTCATGAATATTACAATGAAAACTCAAGGATCATCCTGGTTCGTATGGTAGCGGGTAATGTTCCTTGACAATAGGATGTTACGATGGTAATCGAGGATAATTTCGTTCATAGAGTGATATATGGTCCACCTTCCTTGGGGCACTACTATGGAGGATAAGAATAATAATTATGACTATCCTACCATCGAGATGTAAATGAGGATGAACTAAAAACAAGGCCTTAGATTATGTAGAGTGAATACAATCTATCATCGATTATCCGCTCCTTTAACTAGTATGGCCTACTAGCTTTGATCCTTTAAGATAATAAAGATTTAAGGACAAGCAAATTTTGAGTTATTCCATGATTTTCAGTATGTTTTTCTGTCTAAAGATAAGTGGAAGAATTAACTAAAGGAAAAGATAAAATAAGCAAAGGCAAGGTCTTGTCCACAAGTTCATATTTATGTATCGTTTTATACTTTTACATTATCTATATGCATAATTAGCCCCTATACTCTTTGATGACTAAGATAAGTAAAGGAAATCCCTGAAAGAGAAAATAAAATAAATAAAGGTATGATTCTTTCCACAAGCTTGTGTCATGCATCATTTCATGTTCTTGCATCATCCATATGTATATTTGACCTCTAATTCTTTCGTTGCCTCTTATATATATATTTATATATGTTTTATATGAGGAATTGTATATCTTGTTTTTATGGTACCTTACTAAGCGTAAAGCTTATCCCTTGCTATTTTTGCCTTCTTCCAGATGGTACCAATGAGCCGATACCTGATGAAAAGAGTAAAGGTAGGGGATAGCTAAAGCAAGGTTGCTTGACCACGGAAACTTGGAAGTTTTAGACATGTTGATGAAATATGAATGGAAATAATTAATGTTTGATTAAATATTGTTTATTAAATTATGGCATGGTATAATGTAAATTATTATAAACTTTTGTTATGCTTTCGCAGTTTATTTGTGGTTATAGTCATGCTTTCATAGGTACAATATTAGATTTTGTATAAGTATTAGATGACATCTTTCATTTGATCCAATATAGTAGTGGAGATTACTGTGATGGAGCCATAAATAAAATGGCATTTGATTGTGATCCTGTGGTTTTGTTGTGGTTAAAATGTGAGGTTGATTTATTTGTATGTTTTGTATAGGGTTTATTATTTATGTTGTATGTAGGATTTTTGTCCATTATTAGGAGAGGCTCTACCCAATTTTCTACAGAGATTATTGTATTAAATTAATGGCGTATTAGTTTGATTTGTTATGTATTATATTGACGAAGGTCATTAGTGGATTATGACTCGTTTCGTCATATACGCTTTCCTTAACCTTGACCGTAGGAAGCCAATAACTCAAATACTCACGCAATCAAGTATGACGTTAAGGCTTTACAGTTACAAAAATAGAAATGTCACTCGGTGCTAATAAGTACCATACCCATACAATCGAAGATAACACAAATAACACCATCATTAGGAAAAAAAGAAAAGTATTAATGATAATTTAATTATTCGTTCAAATGCCTTAAGATTTTATTAAATCCTCTCTTTATATATATTCATTCATAGGTTACTACACCACCCACACATAGCAACACCCACGGCTGTCCTCTCTCTTTCTCACATACCTACATCATCCCTGTACCTCTCACACACAGTCACACCCAGCTACACACACACACATACATACATGCTACGCACACACACTACACACACACACAGGCTACACACACACATACACGCTACACACACATACACCTTTGTAAATCCTCGAACTCAAGGTTGACATATATCCCATTAACGCACTTAAGTTCTGAGTCAACTTCTCATCATTTCAATCACAGAAATTGCACAATGGCACAGCAAAGCAAGATGCTCTGTTTTCTCGACCATATTTCGATTCTCAAAGATAATAAGAAAATTCCCAACTTTCATAATTCAATAAGTAAATCAATAAATTTTATAAAATAAATCTACTAGTTATTATACCCCAATTCAGTATAAGCCCCTCGAAACAAATCCATTTCCACTGTCCAGAGCCAAGGCTCTGTTTTTTTTCATTTTACTTCCAGAACATATACTGTCGGTTCCCACAATAATCACAATGAGCAAACACAAAATTTTGACATTAATAAGAAAGAATGCGGGTAATTGCAAGAGAACGAACAGATTATTTGCTAATTAATGGATGGTTCACTTGCAGAAATCAGGAGTTTTACTTACGAAGAAAATCTCAAATCAACTTGTTTAATTAGCGAGAGATGCCAACAATGGTAGCTTCGAACAATCCTAGCGATACTCCCTGATAGCAGCAACAGTAGAAGACATTTTGCTACGCCTTTCTTGCTCTTGCGTTCCTTGATTTCGCCCATAACCACAGCCGAAGAAGAAGAAGGCAACGATTTTAAAGAAATGAGGGCAATTGAAAAGGGAAAAAACGAAGCTAGCGACCGAGAGGAAGAATAGAAAGTAGCTATTCCAACTGATCAGCAGGAGAAGGAGAAGTCGTCGTAGCAAAATCGGTCATCAGTTTCTCGCTCTTTCCTCTCCTTCTTCTTCGTTCATTTCTTTCATTTTTCTTTCTTTATTTTCTTCTTTTTCCTTTTTATTATTATTATATTATTATTATTTATTATTATATTTTATTTATTTAGTTATTATTATTATTCTATTTACTTATTTATTATTATTATTACTATTATTATTATTTTACTTATTATATAAATTAATATTAAATAAAAAATATCCGGGATGTCACACATATTAACCCACCAGAGCCTTGGACTACCAGGGTTCCACACACATATCGACCCACCAGGGTTTTAAATCACCATGGTCCCACACAGTAGCGATTTCGACTCTTGGCAGTATGCATGTGTACCGATGCACGGCGTGGTTCATGCTCTTTCCATATAAATATGCTGATCACACATATATTTAGTCCAAATATTTTTTAGACTTTTATAAAATATTAAAATCCTCCAAAATCATAAAACTTGAACAAAAACTTTCAAATCGGCTAGTAAATCATACATACATATATTGAATAAATACATAGGGTATATAAAAATAATATATATGTTAGTAAAATCTTCAAATATTAGTCAAAACACATCAGATGTCGAAATAGATCAAAGATAAGATTTATAAATATTTACCTCAATTTCATACTAAGCAGACCAGGTAAAAGGATGTTCTTAGGTGCCTGAATTGTGCTTCTTCTCTCCTCTTCCTCGCACGTCCTTCTCTCTCTCCTCTTTCTCTCTCTTACTGCATGCTTCTCCTCCGTGTTGCTCTGCCTTCACCCATGCACCACTTCCTTCTTCCTCCTCTCTTTTTCCTTCACCTTCTCCCTCTCTCCCTTCCTTCTCCTTTCTCTTCTACCGCACGCCCACCAACGCTCCCCTATTATTATTATTAATTCTATTCCTTTCTTCCTTTTCTTTTCTTCTTTTTTTATTATCCAACTGACACTCAGATGTCAACACTGGTGTACCTCGGACGGCAATCGATTGATCTAATTTTCTTTAAAATTTTATAATATATATAATTAATTTTTATCACATCAAAATTAACCAAAGTAATAAATACATCAAAAATAAATTAAATAGGACTCGAGATATTATAGTGTGTGTATATTTTATTGGCATTCCATAAATAAGTAAAGGAGAGTATGTGAATACTCTAAAGAATTCGGACGGGTGAAAGTCTATAACACTTTAAAATAGTCTATACTTCTTCAATACTTATTCAAGTTTGAAAATTTAGAGCGTTGATTTTGAGGAAAGATACTTATATTTTAGTAATGATATTTAAAATATCACAATAGAAGGGTATCATGGGTGATATGAGCATACTATGTGTATAATAGGACTGTAGAAATAGTAAAGATAACATGAATGTCAAGTAATCTCATGAGACTCACCCAACCATGAGGGAAATAAATACATGGTCTTTGACTTATTATAGTATAATAAGGTCAATGGAGATTTCTATTATCTCATAGAGTAGTGACTTTGTGTTAAAATGATATTTGAATTCAATGAAATCCCTATTGCATCCTTGATCCAATTGTGGTTATAACTTTTGGGTGGTTGTTATGATATCATATTGAGTCTCAGATAGTGATTGGTATATTGTGTGGTGTTATTGATTTTGCTATCTATTTGATATTATAGTTCAAGTTGCTTATATATATTCTAATATTATTAATTTATATATTTGTTAGACATTTTTTCACGAATCTGAACCTAAACAAGTTTAAACAATTATAATTTACAAAAACTAAAATTTTTAAATAATATAATAATAATCAACAAATCTCAAACCCGGGTGTGACAAAACAAATGTCCATATGGCAATCATAAAAATAATAACCTGCATAGGATTTTATCGGATAACCATCCGGATAAAATAATAAATGCAACTTGTTTCATAAATATTGTAAGGGAGGTGACAAAGTGACAATAACAACATAACCCAATGACTAAATAATCCAACTGATTTCAATACATAACCATAGGCTTACATCTGGCCAATTTGAAAATAAAACTAAAACTCACCAAGTAGATGAACGGTGATCAGATGACGTCTAAACTTTTATAATGTATTCAAACCTACTAATTTGAAGGAATAAGAAGTAAAAATATGAGTATAAGGCTCAACAACTATTTATATCATATAATAAATAATAATGTCCAAAATTAGAGAGATGGTCGATAAATACATTCAAAATGCATAAAAGTTACAAATCTAAAAGCTCAATATCAAAAGTTTGAAGGTAGTCTCATACTTAAAATATAATATAAATTGAAATATAATTCCATCGAGACGTACTTTGAATGAAATGTGATTTGAAGTGAAATCTCATAATCCAAATTATATTATATTTCATATAGAACATATACTGAACAAAATAAGGTTTGGATCGAAATCACATACAAATGAAATATAATTCAGAATGAAATCATATAAGAACGAAATATCTTTCAAAATGAAATCACATATCCAAATATGCAGACTGATCAAATTTCATTTGTGGGCAAACATGTGAATCTAAAATGATGTCCATATGCAAATCAATACAGAAAACATATCAAAATATAAAGTATGTACAAAATCGAAAAACCAAAGGCCAAGAGACTAACTTGAAAAAGAGTTACACATATTTTTACTAACTTTAAGTCATATCAACTGCTATTTAGACCTATGGGTAAGGCCGTTTATACATGCTCTTTTATAGATAAGGAATATACTCACTGTATTTTTTCACCCACGGTATTATATGTAATATTTAAGTCTAGTTCATATATTAGAACAATTGAATATATTAGTTCTGTTTAATTACCTTATGATGGTTCTTATTATAATACAGATGAAGAGGATCATCTACATAACAAAGTCTTTTTCTGCTAGTAGAAAAGGGAGTTACAAAGCTTTCTCCACTGGAAAAGGGTCATAAAGCTCTCCCTGTCGGGAGAGAGTCACGTCGAAACATATCACAAATGTAGAAATCTTGAGCCCTAAGCAGTGGAACATATATACCAATACATGGCCCATGTAGGCTTTATGACTTTTTTTTGTACAAATATATTGATACACATATTTTTTTTGGTAAGTAAGTAAATTGCATTAAAAAGAAAAGTATACACAAATATAATATTTTAAATATTTATCCATTTTTCTATAAAATAAACAAAGCCCTCAAATACTTGTAAAACCTAAACAAAATCCCCAAACGATCGGTAAAATAATATGCATGTACAAAGAAAACAAATAAGATAAGTAAAAATAACATGCATGTACATTAAACATCCAAAACATAAACAAAGTTTATCAGATATAAAAACAGATTAAGGATAGGGTGTAAGAATAATTGTATCAATCTTCTACTAAGTAGATCTAATAAAATGATACTCCGATTTACCTTTTCTCTTATCTCCCCTCTTTCTCCTCCTCTCTCATTCTCCTTTCTTCCTTCTCCAACACAAAATGATTGCACGGTGCCCTGCCGTTGCTTATATTGGCCACTCGATACTTGAGCGCCACTTAGAAGCGTATCAAGAACTAGCCCTATGGCATTTGGTGTTCGAGCACTACCTTGGGCACCCCTCGAGCATCAACCCATGGCTTTCTGTGCTCAGGTGCCACTTGGGTGCACCTCAAGCACCAACTGGATGCTTCAAATCCCTTCAAAATTTTACTATATATAATTATTTTTGATGCATCCAATTAGCTGACAATAACATATAATAACAAATTACATAAATAGAAACCAGGTATTACACGTTTGGCTAACTCTTTCATTTTCGTAACTATAGATTAAAGAGCTATTGTAGTGCTGGTCGGAGTACATGAAATTGTTTTTGGATACCAGATAGAGAATTTTAGAAATAATAGCTTATGAGTGAGAGTGGGTAAGGTTTTCTTTTATTATTCTTTTCCAGAGAGTGGTTGGATATTTATGATTGGGACTAATTCCCTTAATTTCAGTGGATGTATTGGATATTTTGTTCATTCTATTTTTTAGAGGATTGATATTTATTGATATTTTGATTATAAGTTTATTTATGTCGATGGATGTTTAAATTTATGATGAATAATTGATATTTTTTGTGGTTTGAGGTTTCCCATAAGTGGTTCGGGCTAGGCCTGGGGACTTAGATTTGGGTTGTTACAGCATCTATGGATAGTGTTGGAGAAATTAAGGGATGTATTATTATATGGAAAGTTCAAAAAATGTGAATTTTAGATTAGTAAGGTGGCATTTCTCGATCACATCATTTTTGGAGAAGCAATATTGGTAGACCTGGCATTAATCGAAGTAGTCATAGAGTTGGCAAGACCGTTGACATTGACACACGTGCGTGAATCTTCTTTGTGAATTCTAATCTGCTCGGACTAGAAGGCTATTATCATAAATTTGTGTAGAGATTCTCAAGCATTGCTAGGTCATTGATGAAATTAATGTAGAAGGCTCCAATTTCATTTGGATGGACCAGCATGAGGTATGTTTTAGCAGCTTAGGAGGAGATTGGCTTTGATGTCTGTTTTGATCATTCTTGAAGGGTCTAACAAGTATGAGGTTTAATGTGATGTATCATTAAACAGTTTGAGTTGTGTTCTATATAGCATGGGAAGGTCATGGCATATGGATCCATATAGTTGAAGGTCATAACATATGGCTGCTTGATTTTATCAATATACCTCGGCGGTGGAGTATTGCAGATTGATTGCTAGTTATGTACGATGAATTTCATAGCAATCAGATCTTATTTCACTAAGGGTTTAAGTCAATGCTTGAACACCATGAGAGAAATGTACTGGACATATTGCGGGTGCCATGTGTCAAATACTTAGTGTATTTAAGGGATTTCTCTAGTTATTTTTCTTTGAAGAATTCCTTTAAGTTGTCCTTGATTGTCTGCATATACTTCTTGACATCCATGGTAAGGTAAATAATGTCAAATTAAAACACTACGATTTTAAAAAATATAAAGCTTGTGAAACTTTTATGTAATTTATGATTGTCTGATATCTATTCTATGTGCCAGTGAATCAAGGTCTGTTATTTTCATAAAGGGATGCTTATATAATCATATTGTATGATATCAAGAAATATCACCATGAGGGATTTACATATTGAGATTAAAATTCATACACCATAAATTGATAGAGGGAATTTGGGATTTATACCTACACCAAGAGTTGGCATAAACAATTTAAGATTCATCCCGGCGCCATGCATTGGCAAAGATAATTTACGATTCCTTCCTTCAGAATGAGTTAGCAAAGCTTCAAGAGACCATCGTGGTTACATGCCAAACATTTGAGTATTGATAACCTCATGGTATTTATTCAGCTGATGGGGTGATAATATATGGTTATTGGTTCACAGTGACAAAATAACAAATATCACCATGACGAATTTACATATTGAGATTAAAATTCCTACACCATAAATTGATAGAGGGAATTTGGGATTTATACCTACACCAAGAGTTGGCATAAACAATTTAAGATTCATCCCGGCACCATGCATTGGCAAAGATAATTTACGATTCCTTCCTTTGGAATGAGTTAGCAAAGCTTCAAGAGACCATCGTGGTTACATGTCAAACATTTGAGTATTGATAACCTCATGGTATTTATTCGGCCGATGGGGTGATAATATATGGTCATTGGTTCACAGTAACAAAACAAGATTCAAGGAGATTGTTATGATATCTCAGTTTCATGGAGACCTCTATTGGAATATGTTTGATAAAACTTATATTTTTATTCGGATTTGAATTCCACGGAATCCTCATTGTCTTTGTAATGTTCAAGTTCGGTGGAGCCTCCTTATTGATGATCCTTGTAACTGCTCTCGGGTCCTATTATTATTTGTTGTGGAGTCTTAAATAATATTGTTGTTGAACTATATATTGTTGTTGTCAATTCTTACTTCTTGAGTTAATTAACCTAATATATTTCTTGTTATGATTATATTGCTAATTATTATTACTTGCTAAGGAAGTGCTTTCAGGTGGAGAGAATACTAGAGTTTGAAGACATTTATTTTTGAGATGGAGAGTTACTACTCTGCTAGACAATATCGTTTGATACTTTGTTTCTGGGTATCATCACTTGGTTTTGAGTGAATTATGGACATTAGTATCTCAAAGTTTGTGAGAAAATTTAATAATTTTAGTTGATGTTTTTACTTATGAGGCTTTTATTATATGATGATAAGATATTTCAAAATTCAACGTGAATGGTCTAAACTGCGGGTATCGACCGAATCCGAGTCACCACTAAAACTCTTTAGATTTTCTCCCAAAACTTGAACTACATACCTGTTAGGTTTGGTCACTCAATTGTGAGTGACACAACAAACATTTTTGTCATCGGAGGATCTACAGCAAATTGTGGTCCGGCTGCAAGAAGGCAAAGTGGC
Organism: Nepenthes gracilis; assembly: GCA_033239525.1. Lineage (NCBI taxonomy): Eukaryota > Viridiplantae > Streptophyta > Magnoliopsida > Caryophyllales > Nepenthaceae > Nepenthes > Nepenthes gracilis. The sequence goes on along the minus strand of BSYO01000033.1, from coordinate 10,512,473 downwards.
CGGTCAACAGAGGTTGACCACTGAAGGTAAAATGACCGGTTAACGAATTGATCCACTGAAGGTGTGCGGCCGACTAAAAGCGCAAAAATGCACTTTATCAATGTGGGGCAAAGTGGCAGGTCAACATATTGACTAGCCAATTATGGATTGCGGCTGATTATGGATTTCGGTCAACATGCATTGACCGGCTACTGAGGGCGCACGAAATTTGTCGATTACTTGTTAACGGCTGTGGTGCAAAAAGGGCCGTGGTGCTGATATTGTCTGAGGTTGCTATGTGACCGAGGATATGGATGTGCACAGTAACATCCAAGGACTTTGTGATGGCCAAGGGTACAAATGGCCAAGGTTGCTGAGCACAGCAAAGACTGAGGATATTGTGAAAGCTAGCAGATGATGTTGCGAACAGCTGGCTGTCAAGGGTAGGTAGGCTTTATAAAGCATATAGCTGACCTACAGTACATGCGCCTTCTGTACAAATAGTAGATTGACCTCCAAAGTTGATAGCAATTGTAGAGCTTTCGGCGCATCCAACCAGGTGTGCATAACATGCGTGCTGTGAAACTTGGGCGAGATCTTCCTATCTATAAAGTGCGGCTTCTAGAGAAAGAGATGGGCATGTGTCACCCAAGGAGTGCGTGGAGCATCAACAGCAATATGGGGGTTGCGAGGCGAGCTGCCGCTGCTGCTGCCGCAGGTGCGGTAGACAGTCATCTACTGCTACACTTGTGTGTGTATGAATCCAAGTGTGTGTGAAGGGAGAAGAGAGTTGTGAAAAAAAAAATGAAGAGAGATTTGTATTCTTACTCTTTTTTGTTCTCAACTCTTCTAGAGACTTTTATAGCAATGGGTTTGTATAACCATCTTAACAGAGTAGATTTTGTACGTGGATTATATATTCCGTGATTTTTTCCTCCAGTTTGTAAAGGATTTTCACGTAAAAAATATTGTGTATCTCTTTTGTTCATTGTGTCCACTAAATTGATAGTTGACGATGACGGGGGGGTTCAAAATTTCGCTATGCCAGATCAGATGAATCCGGATTTCAAACCCCAACAATTTCTTCTAATCCTTTCTTGAATTTTGATTTACTGCCTTGTAAATCTCTAACACTACTAGAAATTAAGTGTCTGAGCCACCTATAGAACTTTGACTGCATATCCATTGAACTAAGTATTTAGTAAGTTGTAAGTTGTAGAAGATTTGGGAATGAGAAAATCTATACTTTTGAATCACTCAAATAAATATAATTTTCTCTTTCACTAACCTCTTTTTTGTCTAGATCTCGCACTCTTTGGCTCAAATAAAAAAGAGAAGGTGGCTAAATTAAGAGAGAGAAGAGAGTTATTTTATTGTAGGGGTGGAAAAACAGTTCATAAAATGTGATGGAACGCATCCCAAGGGCATCTAGCATTGTCCAATGATGAAGTGGCACACATGCGCACATCATGCTTGCTTTAAGCATTGACTTCTGTCAGTTATATGCATATACTCTTTCACTTGTATCAAGCATTAGTTTCTTTTTATTCTAAGCATATGGGCCCCGCATGCTTGTATTATGCACTAGTTTCTGTCTTCTCTGATCATGTTCGCCCAACATGTTCTAGGTTCTATTCCATCATAAATCCCATTAGAGCAAAATATTTAAATACAACTCAGACACTATTTTGCATGGATGTTAGGCTATATAACATATCTAATAGAAATTTGTTATTCATCTATAATTTGTAGTAGTTACCTGATTGTTTATCCAACAATCAAGAAATGAACAACTTACGGTTTCATTGTTTTGTGCTAATGCACGGCGTTTAGTGGATCTCTCTTTCATTTGGACATGCCGAGTCCCCTCGGTGTTCTATTTTGAGTAATTACAAATATAAACCGTAAAAAAATTTTGAGTAAATGTTATGGGCTTAATTTCAGAAGATACAAATCGGCCGACGGATTTGCGAAAAAGCTCACGATCCACCAGAGCCCGAGACATTTCCAGGACTTTACGGTTTAGGACAGAAATACGATACAATCTAATACACACAATTACACACACATTTATATATATACGTATAGTTATACATACCCTGTACGTATTCCCCAATTACATTTATACGTAGGACATATATATACGTATATCTTCATTTCCACCGTTGATTTACGCCATCTGTCGTTGCAATCCGTGGTGGAAGTCTGTTAGCAGGCAATAGGGATATAGAGTAGGCCACTTGGCTCTGCAGCATTTATGAAATTACTTTTCTTCTGCACTTCTTCTCTTTCTCCCTCGAACTCCCTCCCTTTCTCATCTTCATCTGTTTCTTTTCCCTTTTCCCTAATTTTGATTCCTGCAGCCAGAGAGATTTGGCTTGTTCTTGCATGTGTGTTGAGTGAATTGCAGGGAGAACCGGTGGACTAGGAAGCCGGGGCGTAACATTTGGTGCTTTCATTGAGAGGTTTTCCATGGCAGAAGGCAAGCGCTCGATGACGACTGAAGCACAAGCGCTCGATGCGCTCGAAGTTGCCGTTGCAAGTCTTACGAAGGAGCTGAAGAACGTTGCCATGACTGTCCACTCGCAGACGACGATGATCCGCCAACAGACTAACTGAATCGCGACCGCCTCCTCCACTACAGCACAAATCCATGACTCCCTTGTCGAAATCAGTCGATCACTCAATCGAATCGAGCAAACCTGGTCAGTAAATCCTTCTTCAACTGTGGTTTCTTCATCTGTGATTTTCCATCCTCCACCATTTCCTCCAACCATCGCTCCGCACCTTTTCTTACCTCAACCGGAAATTGCGCCCGGTGTTGCGTCCTTACTTCCACAGGACGACCGTACCACTAGCTTTACTTCCACCACGGCACACATCCGGCAATCCCTCCATGAAAGCCCACGCTCACCAACTCGAATCGAACGACAAACGGCGTCATCCGCAATTCGCCCTGTCCATCCGCCTATATCACCATTCAAGACTGTCATCTCTGATGTGTTGCTCCAACCTACTCAAGCCCCAACCCTTCCTCCATCTGAATCCGAATCTGAGAAGAACACCAGAGGTGCTGACCTTGTTGAGAAGGCCTTGTTGTCCGTAACATTTCACAACGCTTCCTCTGTTCTTCCAATGTCCTCACGACTTCTGACTCCAACTTCCGACATTTTACCTCTAACTGCTCAAGCCCTACCCGTACGACCTCATGCTTTAGCCAAAGTCCAAATTACTACTCCTGTAGCATGCTCACCACTCCACCTGCTACCACTCTCCAAACAACCATTACACGGATGGGTAGGACCACTACAACCTCCTATTACCTTCCGTCTTTCCCCAAAATTGTCCATTAAGAAACTCTCTTCGGTCGAAACGGCCTCTGGCTATGAGCTCCTCCTATTGAAACCAGTGCCGTTGTCAGATGTCAACGGTTTGACAAAATTGAGGGAGAACAAAGTGGATGCAGATCAAGCGTGTGCTCTTCGTTCTTCACTCACCAAAAGTTCTGTCATACGGAGAGTCTCGAGACCGCACGTTGCTCAGATGCTCGCTGATGATCAACAATTCTTCCTCATGGTGCAGCTGTGCTATGCTAAGCTACTCCTTGTCAATACCCCCAGAAGAGGCTTCATAAGCTTCGGAAGGCATCGCATCCTCAAGCACAACCTCGTTGATCTGTTACGACAGCATAGTCACACTTTTGATAAAGCTTATGAAGATCTCATGCGAGCAGTCATCGACTGTAACAAGTCTAGTAATCTCAGAGCCAACTATCGGTTCGATTCTCCAGCTACGGCACAGTTCTCATTGACATTTTCTCCTTTTCCTATTGAAGACTACACTGGGAAAGAAAATGTTGGGAAAAATGATTTAAACCCTGGGACAATTGGGTCTCAAATTGGTGTAGCTTTGCCTTTCCAAGAAGACAAAGAGGGACAACTAAGTGACAGGGATGTTGTAAATTGTCACATTCTGTTAATAGAGGTAGCAAATTTCACAAACACCTTTTCCCATTTCACTGCATGTCCTAGCTTCAGCCCTGAGGGAAGCAGTGTTTCTGATGGAAATTGTTGGTTAAGATCTGTTGAAGACAAGGATGGAATTCAGACCCCCAATATGATGTCGGTATCAACGATATGTGTGGTCCACTCCCTGCACACTGCTCTTGTTACTCTTGAATATGGTGTGAGTGGGACAACCAGTACTCCAGGAGGAGTACTTTTTGTTGATAAAGGAATGCAGCTTGAGCTTTCAGCCCCAACGTATGCTTATGTAAAGGTACTGGCCGAAGGAGTAACATGTTATGTATTAGTGTTGCTAATTACTCTCCAACAATACGGTACACATCAAGTGGGATACATCTTTGCACCGGTGGTGTTGGTTTGGTCACTTTGCATATGTGCTCTTAGTTTGTGCATTATCTTCCACTGGAAACCACACGTCTATGAAGCCCTCTCACCTTATTACACGTACACTTTCTTGAAGCAGACAAGGTGGAGTGGCTGGATAGTCCTGGGTGGAGCTTTGCAGTGTATAACAAGGTTAGAGGCAAGGTTGCTTGCTCTAGGACACTTCTCCTATGCTGAAATTCAGCTTGCTTTTATTCTTTTTGATCCAGCACTTATATTAGCATACATAGGTCAAGCTGCATACTTATCAAAGAATCATCAGATCAGTGCAGAAATTAGTTCTTATTTTTCAGTTCCAGAGAGGGTGAAATTGCCAGTATTGCTTGTATTCATACTTTCTGCAGTTGTGGGAAGTCAAGCAATCACAAGTGGAATGTGCTCTATCATCAACCAGAGCCAGTCACTTAGCTCCTTTCCCAGAGAAAAGGTGGTTCACACATCCAAGCAAATACAGGGGCAGGTCCATATCTCAGAGATCAACTGGAGTTTGATGGCCCACAACATTGTGGTTCTGGTTGCTGAATTTTTCAGGAGAGTATATCTTAGAAATGATACGCCGGCAACAAGAGGTGAAATTGCCCGTAATTTTATTGGGTGTGTGGGTGAGCTCTTAAATTTGCACGGAGCTCGCTATGCAATTGGCTCACAGCCATTGCTGTTCCCAGCACAGATCTTGGGTTTTCGAAAAATCCTACAGCGTGGACTCCAAGTTCCTCAAATTCGGGTTCAGTGGCAGTTCCAGCCAGCTGCGGAGGCTACATGGGAACCGACCTCTACCTTCATACGAGAATTCCCTCTTTCAACCTTGAGGACAAGGTTGTATTCGATGAGATGGGTAATGTTACGGGCTTAATTTCAGAAGATACAAATCGGCCGACGGATTTGCGAAAAAGCTCACGATCCACCAGAGCCCGAGACATTTCCAGGACTTTACGGTTTAGGACAGAAATACGATACAATCTAATACACACAATTACACACACATTTATATATATACGTATAGTTATACATACCCCGTACGTATTCCCCAATTACATTTATACGTAGGACATATATATACGTATATCTTCATTTCCACCGTTGATTTACGCCATCTGTCGTTGCAATCCGTGGTGGAAGTCTGTTAGCAGGCAATAGGGATATAGAGTAGGCCACTTGGCTCTGCAGCATTTATGAAATTACTTTTCTTCTGCACTTCTTCTCTTTCTCCCTCGAACTCCCTCCCTTTCTCATCTTCATTTGTTTCTTTTCCCTTTTCCCTAATTTTGATTCCTGCAGCCAGAGAGATTTGGCTTGTTCTTGCATGTGTGTTGAGTGAATTGCAGGGAGAACCGGTGGACCAGGAAGCCGGGGCGTAACACCCTCGGTGTTCTATTTTGAGTAATTACAAATATAAACCGTAAAAAAATTTGAGCAAAGTCAAAAGTTCAAATAGGAAGACCAAGCACGGCCCCAAAGGGCCGAAACCCAGTGCAAAAAACAATTTCAAAAGCCACAAGGGAAAGCAGAAGTAAGCCGAAGTAACCAGGGATTTTTTTAAAAAAAAAAAACCAGGATTATATCTTCTCCATCTTCATGAGGTCACTGCGGCAGCCTCAAGGGGCCTTCTTTCTCGACAAACAGCAACGCAAAAGCATCTTGGAATGCTGTCTCCAAATCAACCGAAAAAAAAAACGCAAAAAAAAAAAAAAAACAATGGAAAACAAAAGCGTATCTCAGACCTCAAAAGAAAATCTTAGTGAAGGGAAGCTAGTGCAAGTCCTTGCCTGATGCCGATTCTACTCTATTGGGAGAGGGTCACATCAAAACATATCACAAAGGTAGAGATCCTGAACCCCCGGCAGTGGAACATGTATACCAATGCATAGCCGATGTAGGCTTTCATGACTTTTTTCTGTATAAACATACTGATACACAAATATAATATCTCAAATATTTATCTATTTTTCTATAAAATAAACGAAGCCCTCAAATACTTGCAAAACTTGAACAAAATCCCCAAACGATCGATAAAATAATATGCATGAACAAAGGAAACAAATAGGGTAAGTAAAAATAACATGCAAGTACATTAAACTTCCAAAATATAAACAAAGTTTATCAAATATAAAAACAGATTAAGGATAGGGTGTAAGAATGCTTGTTTCAATATCCAACTAAGCAGATCCGATAAAAGAATACTTCGATCTACCTTTTCCTTCTTCCTCACTCCTCTTTCTCCACCTCTCTCCTTCTCCTCTCTTCCTTCTCCCGTGCAAAATGATTGCACAGTGCTTTGTCGCTACTTATATAGGGCACTCGATGCTTGAGCACCACTCAAGCGTGCATCGAGCGCTACCCCCATGGCATTTGGCGTTCGAGCACTGCCTTAGGCACCCCTCGAGTGCCAACCCACGGATTTCTGTGCTCAGGCGCACCTCAGGCGTCACCCTGCTACTTTGAATTCCTTCAAAATATCACCATATACAATTATTTCCGATGCATCCAATTAGCTAATAATAACATATAATAACAAATTACATAAATGGAAACTGGGTATTACACATTTGGCTAACTCTTTCATTTTCTTAACTACAGATTAAAGAGTTATCGTAGTGCTAGTCGAAGTTCGTGGATTCGTTATTAGATACCAGATAGAGGATTTTGGAAATAATACCTTATGAGTGAGAGTGGGTAAGGTTTTCTTTTATTATTCTTTTTTGCAGAGTGGTTAGATATTTATGATTAGGACTACTTTCCTTAATTTCAGTGGATGTACTAGATATTTTGTTCATCCTATTTTTTAGATAATTGATATTTATTGATATTTTGATTATAAGTTTATTTATGTCGATGGAAGTTTAAATGTATGATGAATAATTGATATTTTTCGTGGTTTGAGGTTTCCCATAAGTGGCTTGGGCTAGGTCTGGGGACTTAGGTTTGGATTGTTACAGCATCTATGGATAGTGTTGGAGAAATTAAGGGATGTATAATTATATGGCAAGTACAAGAAATGTGAATTTTGGATTAGTAAGGTGGCATTTCTTGACTATATTATTTTTGGCGAGACCGTTGACATTGACACAGGTGCGTGAATCTTCTTCATTAATTCTAACATACTCAGACTAGAAGACTATTATCACAAATTTGTGTAGCGATTCTCAAGCATTGCCAAGTCATTGATGAAATTAATGTAGAAGGCTCCAATTTCATCTGGATGGACCAATATGAGGTATGTTTCAGGAGCTGAGGAGATTGGCTTTGGTGTCTGTCTTGATTATTCTTGAAGGGTCTAACAAGTATGAGGTTTTTTGTGATGCATCATTAATTAGTTTGAGTTGTGTTCTATATAGCATGGGAAGGTCATGGCATATGGATCCATGTAGTTGAAGGTCATAACATATGACTGCTTGATTTTATCAATATACCTCGGCAGGGGAGTATTGCAGATTGACTGCTAGTTATGTATGATGAATTTCATAGCAATTGGATCTTATTTCACTAAGGGTTTAAGTCAATGCTTGAACACCATGAGAGAAATGTAATGGACCTAGTGCGGGTGCCATGTGTCAAATACTTAGTGTATTCAAGGGATTTCTCTAGTTATTTTTCTCTGAAGAATTCCTTTAAGTTGCCCTTGATTGTCTGCATATACTTCTTGACATCCATGGTTAAGTAAATAATATCGTATTAAAACACTACGATTTTAAAAAATATGAAACTTATGTGAAACTTTTATATAATCTATAATTGTCTGACATCTATTTCATGCACCAGTGGATCGAGGTCTATTATTTTCATGGAGGGATGCTTATGATTATGTAATAATTGTATTATATGATATCAAGGGATATCACCATGAGGGACGTTGGATTTACATATTGAGATTAGAATTCCTATACCATGAGTTGATAGAGAAAATTTGGGATTTATACCTACACCAAGAGTTGGCATAAACAATTTAAGATTCATTCCGGTGCCATGCATTGGCAAAGATAATTTACGATTCCTTCCTTCGGAATGAGTTAGCAAAGCTTCAGGAGACCATCATAGTTACATGTCAAACATTTAAGTATTGATAACCTCATGGTATTTATCCAGCTGATAGAGTGATAATATATGGTCGTTGGTTCACAGTAACAACATAAGATCCAAGGAGATTGTTATGATATCTCAGTGTCGTGGAGATCTCTATCGGGATAGGTTTGATAAAACCTATGTTTTTATTGGGATTCGAATTCCACGGAATCCTCATTGTGTTTGTAATGTTCAAGTTTGGTGGAGCCTCCTTATTGATGATCCTTGTAGTTGCTCTTGGGTCGTGTTATTATTTGTTGTGGAGTCTTAAATAATATTGTTGTTGAACTATATATTGTTGTTGCCAATTCTTACTTCTTGAGTTAATTAACCTAATATATTTCTTATTATGATTATATTGCTAATTATTATCAATTGCTAAACGAAGTGCTTTTAGGCGGAGAGAATACCAAAGTTTGCAGACATTTATTTTCGAGATGGAGAGCTACTACTCTGCTAGGCAGTATCATTTGATACTTTGTTTCGGTGTTAAATCACTTGGTTTTGAGTGAATTACGGACATTAGTACCTCAAAGTTTACGATGAGGTTTGATAATTTTAGTTGATGTTTTTACTTATAAGGTTTTTATTATCTGATGATAAGATATTTGAAAATTCAGCGTGAATGGTCTAAACTGCGGATATCAACCGGATCCAGATCACCACAAAAACTCCTTAGATTTTTCCCCAAAATTTGAACCACATACCTTCTAATCTTTTTATGGATTTTGATTTACTACTTTGTAAATCTCTAATATTACTAGAAATTAAATGTCTGAACTACTTATAGAACTCTAACTGCATATCCATTGAGCTAAGTATTTAGTAAGTTGTAGAAGATTTGGGAATGAGAAAATCTATACTTTTGAATCACTCAAATAAATATGATTTTTTCTTTCACTAATCTCTTTTTTGTCTGGATCTCTTACTCTTTGGCTCAAATAAAAAAGAGAAGGTGGCTAAATTAAAAGAGAGAAGAGAGTTATTTTATAGTGGGGGTGGATAAACAGTTTATAAAATGTGATGGAACGCATCCCAAGGGCATCTAGCACTGTCCAATGACGAAGTGGCACACATGTGCACACCATGCTTGCTTTAAGCATTGACTTCCGTCATTTATATGCATGTACTCTTTTACTTGTATCAAGCATTAGTTTCTGTTTATTCGGAGTATATGGGCCCTTCATGCTTGCATTATGCACTAGCTTCTATCTTCTCTTATCATGTTCGCCCAACATGTTCTAGGTTCTATTGCATCTTAAATCCCTTTTGAGCAAAATATTTAAATACAACTCGACACTATTTTGCCATGAATGTTAGGCTATGTAACATATCTAATAGAAATTTGTTATTCATCTGTAATTTGTAGTAGTTACTTGATTACTTATTCAATAATCAAGAAATGAACAACTTACGGTTCCATTATTTTGGGTTAATGCACGAGGTTTAGTGGATATCTCTTTCATTTGGGCATGCAGAGTCCTCTCGGAATTCTATTTTGAGTAATTGAAAATATAAACAGTAAAAACATTTGAGCAAAGTCAAAAGTCCAAATAGGAAGACCAAGCAAGGCCCCAAAGGGCCGACACCCAGTGCAAAAAACAATTTCAAAAAGCCACAAGGGAAAGCAGAAGTAAGCCGAAGTAAACAGGGAATTTGTTTTTTTAAAAAAAAACCAGGATTATATCTTCTCCATTTCATGATGTCAGTGTAGCAGCCTCAAGGGGCCTTCTTCCTCGACAAACAGCACCACAAAAGCATCTTGGAATGCTGTCTCCAAATCAACCGAAAAAAAAAAAAGGAAAAAGAAAAACAATGGGAAACAAAAGCGTATCTCAGACCTCAAAAAGAAAATCTCAGTGAAGGGAAGCTAGTGCAAGTCCTTGGCTGATGCAGATTCTACTCTATTAATCATCCCAATGTTTTGTTGTTTTGGAAAATAATTGATTTCTATAAAATTAAACAAATATCTATGTAATCCAAAGATGCCTATAACATCACAGACAACTCTCTGGCATCATAAAATTACCTGAACCTAGCCATCCTAAGTTAGAGAAAGTATTAAAGTAAACAAAGAGAAATTACTAAAGTAAACAAAAGACAAAGAACAAGAAAAAATTGAGATGATATTCTACAATGAATCCCAAAATCCAAGACTGAGTGGAGCATGATTCACCATTTATCTTCTTCAATTATATCTTGCATTTGATTTGATAAGATTGGTTCTGTCTAGCCTGCTAACCTGCTTTAATATTGCAGACTGTTGTATTTTGCCTTGTTGGCATCTATGTCATGCTTGGGAAATCTTTGCCGTATTTGGAAGGATTAAGCAGTACACTGTGGCGGTTGGTGACAATTTATGCTAATCTGATCTCCCAGGCAAGAGTGATTACTACCATAGATGCAAACCATGATTAGCTGGCTTTCTGCTGGGAAGATGACTTTCCTGGGGGTTTGGTAGTTGTATTTTTTCTTGTGTGAAGTTGAGTTTGCTTCTTGTGGTTCTTTTGTCTCACATATATAGTTCTTTTCCCTGTTATTTTCTTTGGTATGATGCCTCTTTTTTGTGTCGGGGTTCAATTGTGGAATTATCTGTCACTCCCTTTTTCATTGATGTTGTTATTCTTTTGGATGAGAGAAATGGATCGGTGACTGGTTTGCTACTACATTGGCATTCATTCCTACTATTTGGTACATGTCTGCCGAAGGTTGCAAATGAAAGATGAAAATGTTGCTGTATATACGCTGCTGTCAGGTATCACGTGGTCCTCGGTGGTGACTCAGAATACTCATGGAGGTAATTCTCTACTAAAATATTATCCTCCTAATTATTCCAATATAGAGAACACAATTATGTCACCCCCTGCCGACGTTATACAACAAGGTGAGGAACTTTGGGGAACCACTTTGGTTGGCTATTGTGTTGGTAACCCCATTCACTACAATACAGTTAACAGTATAACCAGGAAAATTTGGGCCCGTTTTGAACTTCAACATGTGGCCGGGAATGATTTGGGGTTTTTCTTTTTTTGTTTCTCATCTACCCAAATGCTTGATAAATGCCTTAATAGTGGCCCTTGGTCTATCGCTGGTCATCCTTTCTTCCTAAAGAAATGAAAACCGGGGATATTGCTGTCCAAAGAGGAGCATAAATCATTCCCTAACTGGGTGACAATGACTGGGGTCCCTGTTGAATTGTGAATGCCACTTGGCTTGAGCTGGATTGCCAGTGCTGTAGGGAAGCCAATTCGATTAGATCCAGTCACTGAGCGACTTGAAAGAATGGGGTTTGCTCGGGTTTGTGTTGAAGTGGGGGTGGATACTCACTTACCTGACTCTGTGAAAGTTCGTTCAGGATGCCCTGATGAGCACTCGGACAATTTGTTCATTAAAATTAAGTTAGATTACCAATGGAGACACCTGAAGCGGACCACTTCTGGTGCTGTTGGGGTCAAGGCACCCCGGTCCAAAGAAAAGTGGGTCCCCAAAGATGTGGGAAATAATCATAACATGGATCGGCCTGCCCGAGTGCCGAATACTCTACTGACTTACCAGGCTGGTCCTGTTATTGCCCCATCTTCTCTTGGCGAGCCGGGTCATAAGTTAATAGATACCTCCAATCCCTTTAGTGTCCTTTAGGAGCTAACTAAGGCTAAATTATCTCATGATGGCAAATGCCCTCCAGATTCTCTGAAGGGGGATTCCATTGTTTCTCCCCTAACCATGGCCGATACTGGATTAGACCCTTCGATGAGGTCAACCGAGTTGAAGAACGGACTGAAATTGCAATGTGGACAACAAGAGGATTGGTTGACTCATGTCAACTGCCATTCGGACTCCAAATCTCCACTCCCTACCGATGATTCGTGTGGTCATGTGGATGTGGAGTCATCTAGAGAATCCTCTGATACTGAATTAGCTGGTACTCCAAGATTACTATCGAATAATCAAAGCCCAGCTTCTATGACTCATCCCCCTTCCAATGGCTGTGTTAAAAAGAAGGGGAAAAAAGCTTCGAGAAAGAAAAAAGATTCCCCGGGGTCTAAGAGATCTTTCCCACTGTCACCTTTAACCCATGATTAATATAGCTTGTTGGAATGCGAGGGGGCTAAATGGGTTGGTAAAAGCCCATGAATTCCGAAACCTCATCAGCTCCCACGGCTGTAATATAGTCGGTTTGGTTGAAACCAAAGTTGCTGAGAAAAACTCTACGTCCATATCAGCTAGGATTAGACCTAATTGGAATTGGCACATGAACTATTCTGAATCTTCTGTTGGACGTATCTGGGTGGGTTGGGACCCTCTCAAGGTTGGGGTGAAAATTATTTCTTCAGAAGAACAGGTTATTCACACCGAAGTCCTAGCTTTGGAGGAAAATTTTTGTTGCCTTTTATCGTTTATTTACGGTGCAAACTCAGAAAGCCTTCGAAGGAGTCTTTGGGAGAGTCTTAAACAGATGGCTTCCTTCCCGGGTGATCTCCCCTGGGCTGCACTTGGAGATTTCAATGCTATTCGGTCTCCATCCGAGGCTCTTGGAGGTGTTTGGCACCAAAAAAGTTCACTAGACCTTGACAAATGCCTATGAGACTGTGACATTGAGGATGTGTGCCATGATGGTATGCATTATACATGGAATGATGGAAGGGAGCCTCCTAACCGAATTTTCAAGAAACTAGATAGAATTGTGGCAAATGGGCATTGGCTGGATTACTTCAAAAGGGCCAAAGCAATTTTTCCATCGCCCAAACTGTCTGATCATTCTCCTTGTATTCTTTTTCCATCAGATGAATCAAATCAAAATCATGGGATGTTTCGTTTTAATAATTTCCTAACCAAATCCCCAATATTTCACCAAATGATAAAAGATGCCTGGGTAGATGAGGTGAGAGGTACTCCGATGTATCAGTTGGTATCAAAACTCAAAAAGATGAAATATGCACTTAAAACCCTTAATGTTCTTGAAGGTGATGTTCATGACAAAGTCTTAAGCACTAGGAAAAAATTGGAAGAAATTCAAGGCCAATCCCCTTCCCTACTTGGATGTTCCCACGAGGAATCTTCAAGTAGGATTGTCTATCAAGATGCAATGGCCAAGGAAGTTGAATTTTTGCAACAAAAAGCTAAGACAAGATGGCTTAAAGAGGGAGACCGGTGCACAAAATTCTTTTTCAAGACCATAAACGGAAACAATAATAGAAAAAGAATTATCTCCCTGCTAGATGAATTTGGAAACCCGACTGTTGGGACCGAGGCTGTCCATAAATTGATTGTCGATCACTTCAGGAAGGTCCTTGGGTCGGGTTGAATAAGTAGATTGGCAGATGCTTAACGGCTTCGGCCCTACATCCACCACACGGTTCCGGACTGTCTCACTATCACACTCATTGATCCGGTAACTGAGGCGGAGATTCGAAAGGCGATATTTTCAATTGGTGATGATAGATCCCCAGGTCTAGATGGATTCACTTCAAAATTCTTTAAAGCTTCTTGGGAGGTTGTAGGTCAGTCTGTTTGTAAAGCCATCAGTGACTTTTTTAATTATGGCAAGCTTCTTAAACAACTGAATACAACTATTATTAGTCTTATACCAAAGTGCAATCTCCGCGAACCGTTTCTGATTACCGACCAATATCATACTGTAATGTCATCTATAAAGCAATTTCAAAGATCATTGCAAACCGTCTAAAGCTGACATTACCCTATCTTGTCGGTAAATGCCAAATGGCCTTTGTTGCTGGGTGTCAAATAAGTGACAATATTCTTTTAGCTCAGGAGCTTCTACATAAGTACCACCTTGGCCATGACCCTCCCAGGTGTACTATGAAGATTGAACTGATGAAAGCATATGATTCCGTCTATTGGGACTTTATAATTATTATGCTATCACTTATGAAGTTTCCGTATCGAATGGTTGAATGGATTAGACCACACCTTCGTACACTATGAATATTAATGGAGAAGCAATCGGGTTCTTCAAGGGGGCAAAGGTCTCCGTCAAGGAGATCCTATTTCTCCATACTTATTTGTGCTTGTCATGGAGGTGCTAAATGGTATCATTGAAGTGAAGGCTTGGAGGAATGATCAATTCAAATTTCATTGGAAATGCAAAGAAACCCAAACAATCATGCGTACATTTACAGATGACCTTCTTCTCTTTTCTCATGCTGATGTTACATCAATTCGAATTCTTAAGGAATGTCTTGAGGAGTTCCAATTGTATTCGGGACTCTCTGCAAATATGAATAAAAGTAAAGTATTTATTTGTGCAAAGGAAAATTCCATCCACCACGACATAGCTGATCTTTTGGGCTTCAGAGTTGGCAATCTTCCAATTCGATATTTGGGGGTTCCATTAATTACCACTAGGCTCTCTTCCAAGGACTGCATTTCTCTCACAGATCGTATTACTCGTCGGATCCAATCCTGGAAGAATAGGTGGCTATCCTTTGGAGGCCGTTTGCAACTTATCGCATCTATCCTATCCTCCATTCACATCTACTGGGCATCAATTTTCATTCTGCCCAAATCCATTCTCAAATCAATTGACTGTCTCATGTGTCGTTTTCTCTGGTCTGGATCTATTGATGGAGAGTTTACTGCAAAAGTAGCATGGGATGATATTTGCTACCCCAAGAGTGAAGGCGGGCTGGGCCTTAAAAATCTACAGGATCTAAATAAAGCCCTCATATGTAAGCTTCTGTGGCGGATCATCTCAAAGGATCCTGAGTCAATCTGGTCTTCTTGGATTCATAAAAACAGAATAAGAAATCGCTATATTTGGACCCTAAAAGTTTCGGAGTCAACCTCGTGGAGCTGGAGGAAGATAATGAAGCTTCGCTCATTTATGCGCACTCACTCCATCCATACTATTGGTGACGGTTCTGATACCTTTCCGTGGCATGATAATTGGCACTTGATGGGACCGCTGAGTATAGTTAGCTCAGACCGTGCTCGATTGGTATCGGGTCTGCCATGGGATGCCAAGGTTCATCATATAATCAGAAATAACCAATGGGTCTGACCTAATCCATATGATCACGACATCTCTCGTCTAGCGGAGAAAATGCCCACTTATTTTCCTAACACCGATAAATCAGACTCTGTGAAATGGGATGACAATGCTGATGGTAAATTTTCTACTAAATCTGCTTACTTTCTTATCCACCCTCACAAGCCGACATTAAGATGGACAAATCTAGTTTGGGGTCCCTTCCATATTCCTGCTCATGCTTTCACGCTCTGGCTGGCCATTAAAGGTAGGCTCAATACCAATGATCGCATCCATGGTATTCCAAACCTCTCCCCTAAATGCATTCTTTGTGATTCGGCTGATGAAAATTATGAACATCTTTTCTTTTCATGTCCTTTCTCTAAAGATCTATGGACACGGATCCAAAGGAAAGCTGGTATCCACTAGCCTTACCCTGATTGGAAACAAAACATTGATTGGGCAGCCCAGAAAAGGAAAGGGAAGAATTTTATGGCTCAGTCTAAAAGGATCACTCTTGCAGCTACAGTCTATTTCATCTGGAAGGAGCGTAACGAGCGAATTTTTTAAAAATCTATCCCACAAGAAATACCACAGATTTTTTCAATGATTATCAATGCAGTTCGAGACAAATTGAAGACAACATCGAAAAATGACAGATGTATCCCGCGAATGCATTTGATGCGTTGGAATTTATATAAAAAAAAATTGCTAGTTTTACAGGATTAGATATCTCTTGTTATTCATTCCCTTGAGATATGGGATGTTCCAAAAAAAAAAAAAATTCTGTTGGACGATTGTCTGGTTGCTTACATTTGGACAAGACCTTCATTTGGTTTGTTTGGGCGATTGTATGGTTGCTTACAGTTTGGACACGAACTGCCCTCATTTGCCAAATTTTTCGGGCCTGTTGGGTTTCTCATCCATCATTGTTCCTAGGTTTTCTTTTCAAGGTAAAAAAAAAAAAAAATTCCTTAGCCTGGACGGCCGATTATGTGGGATAATCCTTCTTTGGCCCAAAAAAAAAAAAACTTTTTGTTTACTTTCTTGCTGGACACGATTCTATAGGAGTAGCCCATTCTTGTCATTGGGTACTGAAGCCACCTTGAATAGGAATTCTCACGAGTTCTAAGAGATGGTTCATGAAGACATTGTTTGCTTATGATGCTGATTGATATACTCTTAAAGCTTGCCCATCCAATATTCACAATGAAGGAGGATGGTCACGTGCTATTGATACTTGATGGATTCTGTGCTATTGGAGTGGCTCATTCCAGCTCTGATGAATGATGCTACCTTGAGCTGGCGTTCCTTTGGATTCTAAGTGATGGTTAATGAAGATATTGTTTGCTTATGAAGCTGATTAAAGTACCATTAAAGTTTGTCCATCCAGGTTACACAATGATGGCTAATGGTCATGTGTTGTTGATACTGTCTGGTATCGCAACTACTTTGCTCCTTTGGTTCGTTTTGGCTCTTGTTCGTGGAATATGAAGCTAATATCATGCTATGGATGTCGACTTGGCCATTTCCACACTGAAGGCAATTGCACTATTCATCTAGATGTGTCTTGCTATTTGGGTTTTTTTTGTTTGTTTTCATGATTTGGATCATGGTAATGCTCGGGGTATGTCCTAACGTGTTGTTCTACCTCTAAGTCGGTAAAATACTTTGAGTTAGAACATCGTTTTGTAAATTTTGTTTATTTTAATCTCACCTTACTTACCAAAAAATATATATATATACCCTGCTGTAATGTTCAAGGTCTTGATTTAGATTGTGCTCTGTGCGATATTTTAATCAACGTGGTGTATTACTATGTGTCTAGTTTTTTTTTTCCCAGAGGCATTGGATTGCTTGTTAGCATTAGCAACTGCGATTGTGCCCGTGTGATCTTAATGTAGGCATTGCTGACGTTATGATCCATACATGAAGAAAATATTTACCAGCCACGAATTATTCTCTTTGGTCTCTTTGGTTGGCGTCTTCCAGTTTCATTTATGACATTTGATGGTTCCTACTTTTTAAAGTCGAAGACATGAATAATGACAAGGGCATCAGTTCGATTGTATCTCTGGCATGCTGCAAGTGCCGGGGACTGAGCTGCTGATGATAATTCTGGCCATTCTTTCACAGATGTACTTATCAAATCCCACCGAATATGCAAAGATTGAGGAAGTTGTTGGGGTCACTCCCGAGTGGCATAATGTCCGCGGACTCCGTTGGGAAGAACGGACGAGGACTTCTTTGAAGCATCATGTCCAAGCGGTTGCTGAGGACGAGGACGAGGAGCCTAGAATCGTAGGCGTTGGCTCTATCAACGTAGGCCTGCAGTTGGCCGTTTTTGCAGGTGGGTTGGTCACCCACTCTGATTGGATGCTGCAGCGGCTGTAACTTTCCAATGACAGGCCTTCCATCTGACACGCCAAGCATGCGCCTGCCATGACAGGCCTAGGGCGTAGGTCTGGAGACCTACGCCCAGTAGGGTGGGCGGACACGCCACCTTTTGTGTATATATATACTGAAGCTTGTTGCCCTTGCTGGTGTGCTAGAGCTGGGCCATTTTGATTTCTAAGAGCCTTGAGAGAGCTGTGGGCAAGCTTTGTTGTAAAGATAGAGTGAGATACACTTTGAGAGAGGAATGTTGTACACTTGAGATTGTTTTCTTTCGTTAGAGCTTGAGTAGCCAACACTTGTAAACAATTCTCTTATAGTACATTTCTTCGTGGTTTTTCCCTTGGTTTTCGAAGGGTTTTTCACGTTAAAACTTGTGTGTTCTCTTTTGTTCTCTATCCTTACTTTCCTTGCCGTCCGAGAGCTCTGCTCTGTGTGCTGTCTGAGAACTCTATCCGCTCGGTTACCGTAGTCTTCCGCGTTTTGCGCCAACAAGTGGTATCAGAGATTTTGGTTCTCTATCTTGTTGCTGGCTGCGACAGAGGTTGGAAGCAAAATGATCTGTTTGAACGAATCTAACTTTGACTCTTGGCAAAGCAAGATGTCAGACTTGCTTTTTTTGAAGTCCATGCATAATCCCGTTTTTGCCGCAGCAAAGCCGGCTGACAAAACGGACGAGCAGTGGACGTTCGAGCACAAGCAAGTGTGCAGCTACATACGGCAGTTTGTGGATGACAACGTGTACAACCACGTTCGGGGTGAGTCCAATGCCAAGACACTGTGGGAGAAGCTGCAAAAGCTCTTTGCCTCCAAATCTGGAAATAACAAAATCTTTCACTTGATGAGGCTGATGCAAGTGCGGTACAAGGACGGGTCATCTGTCGCCGATCACCTGAATGAGTTTCGGGGCTGCGTGGACCAGCTGAATGGAGTGGGGATCAAGTTCGAGGATGAGGTCCTCGGACTATGGTTGCTAGCAACCCTTCTGGACTCATGGGAGGTTATGAGGATCACCATTGCCAATACAGCTCCAAACGGCGTGGTGACTTTGGAGATGGTCAAAGGAGCGGTGCTGAACGAGGAAATACGACGGCGTTCTCAAGGAACGTCCACCTCTCAGCACTCCGAAGTCCTTGTCACCGAATGCAGGGGAAGGAGCCGAGGACGTGGCCCAAAGTCTGAAGACAAAAGGCGGAGTAAGTCACATTCCCGGTACCAAGACATGGAGTGCCACCATTGTGGCAAGAAAGACCACATCAAGAAGTTTTGTTATAAGTGGAAGCGTGAAAACGCGACCAAGCAGAAGGGCGAGAAGAGACATGGCGAGGCAGAGTCCTCGGTCTCTGTTGTTACAGGAGAAGATCTCCTTTTCGCCCACGAGTCTGAGGACTTAGTGGCTGTGGCTGAGCAGTCCTGTGATTGGGTAGTGGATTCTGGTGCTTCAATCCACGTCACCTCCAAGAGGGAACTGTTCTCCACTTACACTCCGTGCACCCCAGGAGTGTTAAGAATAGGCAACAAGGAGACGTTCGAGTACATTGGACGTGGTGACATCACCTTGTTGATGAGCACTGGGAGCCGACTGATTTTGAAGGACGTCCGACACGTCCCTAATATTCGGATGAATATCATTTCAAAGGAGATGACTTGATGATGAAGGCTACCGCAGCGTCTTGGACGTGCGATTTCAAGGCAGGGTGAAGGGCTCCATGGTGGTTGCCCGAGGAGTAAAGGCTTCAGGCCTTTACGTGGTGAAAGCCCAGGCCGAGGTAGCAGAGGTGAATGCTACAGGGAGTGTGGAGTCCTCAGGCCTGTGGCATAAAAGACTCGGACACATGAGTGAGCGTGGCATGAGTCATCTGGCGAAGAAAGGTCTCATTCCAGAGATAGATGGAGAAATGCCGAGGACTTGCCCTCACTGCATGGCGGGGAAGCAACGAAGGGTCTCCTTTTCAGGAGATGTGTCTTCCAAGAGGTCCGAGGTCTTGGAGCTCGTCCACACTGATGTGTGTGGTCCCCTCCCGGAGAAATCATTTAGCGGAGCACAATATTTTGTCTCCTTTATTGACGACTGCTCAAGGAAGCTGTGGGTGTTCCCTTTGAAGACCAAAGATCAGGTTGCGGGAACCTTTGAGCAGTTCCATGTCCTCGTTGAGCGGGAAATCGGGAGGAGATTAAAGGCCATTCAGAGTGATAACGGCGGAGAGTACATTGGGACGTTTGATGCCTACTGTAGAGCTCACGGCATCAAACATCAGAAAACTCCACCAAAGACGCCACAGTTGAATGGCGTGGCCGAGAGGATGAATCGCACCCTGATGGAAAGGGTCAGGTGCATGTTGTCCGAGGCCAGGCTTCCGGGATCCTTTTGGGCCGAGGCCTTGAGGACGGCCGCCCACGTGATCAACCGGTCGCCCAGTAAGCCTCTGGACGGGGAAGTTTCAGAGCAGATTTGGACCGGAAAGGAACCAGTGTACAACCATCTTCGGACTTTTGGCTGCAAAGCCTTTGTTCATGTTCTGAGAGATGAAAGGACCAAGCTGGAGCCAAAGACAATGCAATGTGTCTTTCTGGGCTATGGCGAGGATGAATTTGGGTATAGGTTCTATGACCGAAAGGAAAAGAAGCTGGTGCGGTCCAGCGACTTGGTCTTCGTTGAGGACGAGACCATCGAGGACATTGGGAAGGAGCAGAAGTCTCCTCCCACTACTTCCCGGACGGACAGAGTTGATTTTGATGCTGTCCGTCCAGTGCCTCGTGAGTCGGATGTCGGCGGTTCAGGTGTGGCAGGCAACCAAGATGAGGCGATTACTGCGCCTCAGGACTTGGTTGAAGATTTGGCACCTCCTCAGGCCGAGGTTGCCCCAGCAAGACGGTCGTCCAGAGTGAGGCGTCCGTCTGTCCGCCTTCCAGCAAGTGAGTTTGTCCTCCTCACTGATGTTGGAGAACCAGAGAGTTTTGATGAGGCCATGAGTAGCGCTCAGAAGGATGAATGGTTTGAAGCCATGAAGGAAGAAATGGTTTCTCTTCATAAAAACCATACCTTTGAGCTCGCTAAATTGCCAAAGGGGAAGAAGGCTCTGAAGAACAAATGGGTCTTCCGCCTGAAGGAAACCGAGGACACAAGTAAGCCAAGACACAAGGCGCGACTTGTGGTGAAGGGCTTTGGTCAACGAAAGGGTGTTGACTTTGATGAAATCTTCGCACCTGTTGTGAAGATGTCCTCGGTCCGTGTAGTGCTCAGACTGGCAGCAGCTTTGGACTTAGAGGTTGAGCAACTGGACGTCCGGACAGCTTTTCTCCATGGAGATCTAGAGGAAGAGATCTACATGGAGCAACCAGATGGTTTTGAAGTCAAAGGAAAGGAGGGACTGGTTTGTCGTTTGAAGAAGAGCTTGTATGGGCTGAAACAAGCTCCGAGACAGTGGTATCGGAAGTTTGAGTCTGTTATGGTTGGACAAGGATACTATAAGACTTCTTCGGACCACTGTGTATTTGTGCAGAAGTTCTCGGAAAACGATTTCGTCATCCTTCTCCTTTATGTGGACGACATGCTGGTTGTCGGACAGAATAGTGCTCGGATCAAGGAGCTGAAGAAGCAACTGGGGCAGTTTTTCGCCATGAAAGACCACGGACCGGCGAAACGGATTCTGGGGGTCAGAATTTCTCGCGACCGAGAGGGCAAGAAGCTTTGGCTGTCCCAGGAAGGCTATGTTGAAAAAGTGCTCCAAAGATTCAACATGGAAGGGTCCAAGCCTCACAAGTACCCCATTATCACAACCATTTCAGCCGTGAGTAGCGGCAGGTGTCCGTCCTCGGACACTCGAAAAGGCGCGCATGAGTAAGATACCTTACTCCTCGGCCATTGGCGACTTTATGTACGCTGGGGCGTGTGTACGCGCGGCCGGACATTGCTCATGCGGTTGGCCTTGTGAGTGATTTCTCTCAAACCCGTGTATGGAGCATTGGGCCGGTGGTGAAGTGGATCTTCAGATATCTTCGCGGGATCTCCAAGACGGGTTTGCAGTTTGGAGATGAAAAGCCTCAGCTGATTGCGTACACTGACGCAGATATGGCAAGGGACGTTGATTCTCGGAAATCAACGTCCGGATACTTGGTGAAATTTGCGGGAGGGGCGGTCTCCTGGCAATTCAAGTTACAAAAGTGCGTCGCTCTCTCGACTACAGAAGCAGAGTTTATTGCCGTGACCGAGGCCTGTAAAGAGATGCTTTGGATGAAGAGGTTCGTCCAAGAGTTGGGTCTAAGGCATGAGACGTACGAGGTCCTTTGTGATAGTCAAAGTGCCATTCACTTGTGTAAAAACTCCTCATTCCATTCTCGGTCAAAACATATTGACGTGCGATATCATTGGGTGAGAGATATTTTTGATGATGGGCAGCTATCAATTGGGAAGGTCCGGTCAGAAGAAAATGGCTCGGACATGTTGACCAAGATTTTGCCAAAGGGGAAGCTAGAAGCTTGTTGTGACATTGCCGGTTTAACTAACTTCTCTCCCACTCGGTCGTGAGGGAAAGTTTGTTGGGGTCACTCCCGAGTGGCATGATGTCCGCGGACTCCGTTGGGAAGAACGGACGAGGACTTCTTTGAAGCATCATGTCCGAGCGGTTGCTGAGGACGAGAACGAGGAGCCTAGAATCGTAGGCGTTGGCTCTATCAACGTAGGCCTGTAGTTGGCCATTTTTGCAGGTGGGTTGGTCACCCACTTTGATTGGATGTTGCAGCGGCTGCAACTTCCCAATGACAGGCTTGCCATCTGACACGCCAAGCATGCGCCTGCCATGGCAGGCCTAGGGCGTAGGTCGGGAGACCTACGCCCAGTAGGGTGGGCGGACACGCCACCTTTTGTGTATATATATATTGAAGCTTGTTGCCCTTGCTGGTGTACTAGAGTTGGGACATTTTGAGTTCTAAGAGCCTTGAGAGAGCTGTGGGCAAGCTTTGTTGTAAAGATAGAGTGAGATACACTTTGAGAGATGAAGGTTGTACACTTGAGATTGTTTTCTTTCGTTAGAGCTTGAGTAGCCAACACTTGTAAACAATTCTCTTATAGTACATTTTTTCGTGGTCTTTCCCTTGGTTTCCGAATGGCTTTTCACGTTAAAACTTGTGTGTTCTCTTTTGTTCTCTATCCTTACTTTCTTTGCCGTCCGAGAGCTCTGCTCTGTGTGCTGTCCGAGAACTCTGTCCGCTCGGTCACCGTGGTCTTATGCGTTTTGCGCCAATAGAAGTAAAAAGAAGCCAAAAGATGTCAGGAAATGTTCTTAAAATTTCCCAGACTTTCAAATACGGCTTTGAATGGTGAAGTTTAATCATCACAACATGTTGGTCTCCTGGCTGTTGCAATTACACTCATGATCTATTGGTATTGTGTTTAGCTGAAGTTCAGCTACTGTTGATCTGCCTTACCATTTGATGCCCGGTGAGAATCGTGCTCTCTGCACGCAGCAGAGAGGAATTTTCACACACTCGTGCTGCAGGAAGATTATTTTATTGTGATAGGAATGTTATAGGTTAAAAGCATTATGTAATTGTCACTGTTTTCGTGTCAAAATTCAAAATTAAAATATACCATAATTAAACATAAATCGAAACCATAAAAATCGTATCAAATAGTTATTTGCTATTTTTTAAAACCATATCAAATAGTTAAGTTCTAAAAATATAAATAATACATTTCTAGAAATCTATCAAGTTTAATTTTATTTAAAATTTGAATCAAATCAAATTTATTTTATATATTTAGATATGGCCAAAATCATATAGCTCTGTCAGTTTCAATTTCTGGCACTTATCTCTACAGATTATGAATCCAAATTTCTTAAATAATATATCGATGATAACATTATAATGTCTAACTTGCAAAAATATATATATATATATATATATATTTCAGATATAATCACTATAAAAACTTAAATTTTCAAATCTCAACTCCATGATGTTAGTTACATTCTAACAATGAAATAGTTTTTACATAGAAATCTATCAATTCTAAGTTTAAATATATTTGATTCTTTAAAATTATAATATTGATAAATATATTTGTATGTATATATATAGATATATATATAATGGTGATTTTCTTCTTACATTGGAAGAAAAACCAACGGTTACTGAGTTGATCATGAATTCTAGTTGTTCAGTCAAGATGTGCACGTTTAGGGAGAAGTTGCATGTGTATTAAGAATGCAATGGTGGTACTATGAGAATGAAAAACAAATAATAGAGCAATGCTGTCGGCACAGGGACACTACAAATTTATATGTTGATGGGAATTGTAGGACGTAGGCTAACGTGAGACACATACCAAATTTGAGGATGAATTTGATCTCATTGTGACCGTTTGACTTAATATTCACATAACTCAAGTTGAGGTTGAGATTGTTTAGATGTGTATTGTATTATGACACATGATCTGGGCATTAAAAAACAAACGGGCTAATGCATATCTAGAATCTGGATAGTAAACTAAGAGATTTTAAAATAGGCTATTGAATATTCTAATACAAATCTTACACACCATAAATTTAAACAAACAACTCAGAGATTTGTGAGTAATTTCTTGGTTTGCCCTCTAACATTTAAGTTAATAAAGTTTAATATATTTCAGAAAGGTTGAAGTTAAAAAACAGGAGGAGGTAAGGTTTTTGGAGAATAATGCTCCCTGATTTCAGATTTTCTTCGAAAAGATCAGTTGTGGAGAACTTTTTAACCATCTGAAAAACAAAATTAATTATCTTGGAATATATTTAAAATACGCATAGAGATAAAAGAAATTCAAGCTATATATCTTTGAGTTGTGAACTCAAGATGTCCTTTCTGTTCTGAAAAAATATTTTACACTTTATAGAGATGCCAAACCCAATATTTGGGATAATTGAGGAACCTGATAGGCGGTTGTAGTCTTTTCTTTGCTCAATTGAATAACTTTCATAGGAGTTATCATTTGTTTCCTACAGAGGAGTTTTCTTTCACTTTGAACAGTTACGTAGAAGGATTGTTGACTGCCATATTTGAAATAAAAAATAATAAGAATTTTATGAAAAGTTTAGCAATAAAAAATAAAAATTGAATTAGATACACTAACTTAAACTTACTAAAGATTTGATTAATATCACTTTAACTTTACTTCCTTCTCCTTCTTTTCTTTCTCACCTCTCCTATTTCTCTCTCTTTTTTCAAAATTTCATCAAAAATGTAATACAATTGGTAGAAAGTCCTTAAATATGCATTAATCATATACGGGTCAAGTTCAAATGCTAATTTTAGTTAACGCTTGAGCACCCGTTAGGTATGCATCTAGTGTTCCGATATTAAAATCAATATGCATGAGCACCCATCGTGTTCACATTAGGCACCACGATCCTATCACAAACACGTTCATGCGTATCTCTTATACTGATTAGGCGTCCTACCAAATCACTTTATACTTAACTTTCTCGATCAAACTAAAACTTTTGCTTAAAATTTACTTAATATTCTCAACGTCTTATAAGGAATTTGAGTGTTCCAATTTGGTATCCGAGTGTTCCAATTCTCTTATCTTTATAAGATTTTATCATCAAAATTTATGCACCTTATTAAAAAAATAAATGCAAATACTCTTCCTAAATCTCATCTTCTCGCCCACACAAAATTTTCTCAAAGGAATAATTAATATCCAAAGGAATGCTCATGTGTGAAGTACTTGATCAAACTGTCCATGAATTTGCACTTGTCATTCAATATACATGAAGTTTTCATTTATTTGTAGGGATTTGGGATCGACTATCTACGAAGGGTACGTAGATGTACTTACGAAGTATTGAGATATAAAATATTATAAAAAATCTGCTACGTTTTGAGATAAGATTAATTTGTAAGTTACATTTCTAATACTTTTAGTAATTCAAAAATGATATAATAAATATCAAGTTTAATTTATTTTTTAATCAAACTCTGGAGATTCCCTTTAATACAGATATCTTTAGAAACATATGATCTCATTGATCTCAAAACTTAACTTAGATCTTCTATTACCTGCATAACTCTTCTATCAGTTTTGAGCAATATGGATTTGATTTCTAATCAATTAAATCTTCTTTGATATTTTTTAAATTACATCGCTCAAGAAAGTCTTCAGTCTCTAATTTTCCCCCAATTAATTAGGGAATGATACTTTCTTTCATAAAGCGTTTCAAAAGGTGCTATACTATTACTTCCCTAATAACTATTGTTGTAGGAAAATTTAGCCAACAACTTCATCTCATCTCCATAATAAATGTTCGCATTATATCCTCTAAAATTTAAATTATTCTCCCTAATAACTATATCATTACTTCTCTCATAACTGTTGTTGTAGGAAAACTTAGCCAACAACTTCATCACATCTCCATGACAAATGTTCACATTATATCCTCCAAAATCTGAATTATTTTCCAAAATTATGCTTCTATTTGAAGTTTGTATGTCATATTAAACTTTAATTTGGTATCTATTTCATGATGAAAACTATCCAAAAACTTGGACAAAAAACTGATGTCTCGGTCTGAAGCAATTGAAGTTAGAAAACCATATAATTTAACCACTTTATTAATGTATAATACTATCAAACAACTCTAAAAAATGTCATCTTGATATCTATAAAGTGTACTGATTCTGTCAACAATCTACAGTCACCCATACAGCATCATAGTTTCTCGACCTTCAAGGAAAACTCATAACGGAATCTATTATTGTGTACTTCAACTTTTAATTAGGAATTGGCATAAATTGCAAAAGACCTAGTTGCTTCTTATGATCATCATTCACTTACTGACATGTGATATACTGTCTAACGAATACTATAATTTCTCTTTTTATATTTCTTCACTAGAAAATCATTTGCAAATTTTGATATAACTTATTCAGTCCTGGATGGATCATGTAATTAAATTAATGTGTCTCATTAAGAACCTCTTCTTTTAGCTCCTTCTCGATAGGCTAGGAAATGTGTTACTTAAACCTCAAAATTTTATCAGCCTAAACATCAAACTCAACTCCCGATTCTTGGTTCAAAAGATAATACCATGGTATTTTTTTGGGATATTTAAACCACAACCAATAGATAGTTAACTTAAATAATTTAATTATGCAAGTAGACCTTTTAAATTAGACATGGTGTAGTAAGGCCTTGATTGATTTTTAGGGGATTGATACATATCTCTAAAGTAAAATCTTTTGCTAAGAAATTAAAAAAATATATCAATTATTCTAATATTTAATTATCAATTAGGAAAAATTTCCTTAGATATATTTATTATATTTGTAACAGGACTTGGACGAATTATTCAAGTTTGTAAAAACAACCACCATAATAATAAATAAATAAATAAATAAAATCTCCCTCTGCGTCCTTCATATCTCCCGATTTCTATCAAAGCTCCAGGCTCCCTCGCCTCCCAAACAACCCTCGGCCTCCTTTCTCATCGCCCAAATTCACTCCTTCAGCCAACGCTAACCACTCTTGCCACTCCCCCTCCCCATGGTCGATAGCAGACTCGTCTTGTTACCGGCCAAATTTATCATGTCCCAGAATCAAATTTTTGTTTTTCATTTTCTAAATCTGAAGTTTACTATGATACAACTAAAACCCCAAGGCCAGGTTGGAGGCGAATGAACCCAAAATCCAAAGTAATGAAAGTCCACAAATTACAGAAGGCACAAACTTTGACCGAACTGCCCTTAAATTTGGTTTAAAATCTAAATAAAATTGCAAGAAAGAGTATCAAATAAATATTCAATAATCAGGAAATTAACTTGAACAAAACTAACCTATATGATAAATTCCAAATATAAATAGATTGTGATGAACAAAAAGATATGACAAACTTCAACTACAAATCAAAATACAACCAAATACAAACCCAATACAAAATCCAAATATGATTACACAATACCCAATGCATTCAAAAATCTTTCATCCAAATCTTGCAAGCTTTCAAACCCTCTAATTTGGAAGGGTTATAAACAGTATAAAATTATAAGCTAAAATCACAACAAATATTGACATAAATATAATAGTGAAGTACATAGCCATCCGAACATAGCAAAGGAATGAAATTAATAAAACATGAATAAAAATTCCATAATCAAATGATTCAAAATATCATATGTCAAGTGCTAAAGTATAGACATATCAATATCTAAATATACCAAATATCTAATTTAACGAATATTTAAATATAATTTTATATGTAAAATTTATAATCTTTATACAAATTCTAAATAATCTAAATGTATAAAATTGTACAAAAGCCTAATATCATAAGTCCAAATGCTCGAAATATAAAGTTCAGTTCTAATGTGTCCATGAATTTGGGTTGTTATATGGATTAGAAAGTCGCTCGATTTTTCACATTGGAATCGAATTCAATCGGGTCCAATCTTCGTCTCTACTAATCTAGATCCTGCGCACCATAAATAACAAATAAAAAATCAGAACATTGACAAGACTTACGGTACGTTTGATTGCTAGAATAGAATAAGGTGGGAATAGAATAGTTATTCCAGGGAATTAAAAATGATGGGATTAGAGTTAAAATTGTTATTCTTATATTTGGTTATTGGAATAGAATAAGGTAAAAATTAGTATTTTATTGTTTGATTTGTAGAATAATATAAGGAATAAGGTGGGAATAGTAATAATAATAATAATACCTAATAAATAATAATAATAAATATAATATTAATATGTAATAATAATAATATTATTATTATTATAAAAATAATAATATATAATAATAGTATTTAATAATAATAATAATAATAATAAAACAAATAAATAATAATACCTAATAATCAATAATAAACATAATAATAATAATAATAATAATAATAAAATAATAATAACAATAATAATACCTAATAAATAATAATAATAATAATAATAAATATAATAATAATATCTAATAATAATAATAATAAATATTATAATAATATGTAAAAATAATATCTAATAATAATAATAATAAATATAATAATAAAATAAATTAATAATAATACCTAATAATAATAATAATATATGAAAATTATTATTCACACATGCGTGGGAATAACAATTTCCAGGGAATAATAATTTCCTTCCTATCACTAACCAAACAGAAAAATTTATATTCCCGCAAGAATATAAATTCTATTTTTTATCAATTCTTGCAACCAAACATGATCTTACTCTCTGATTTATTCTTCGACACTCAAATTAGTAACCTTTCTTAGAGAATGGAAAGGTGGAGGATGTAAGATATAATGATACATGAATGGGGGAATGTGAGTTGGGTGGAGGATTGGGATCCTAAAATGAACTCGATAGGGAGTGACTTTGAGAGTTAGAGAGAGAGAAAGAGTTGTAAGATAGAAGGAGAGCTTAATTCTTTCTGAGCTCTTGTATGCCAATTGTGATCTCCCCCTCTCTTGCAATGGCGAAAGGTATTTGTAATACTTCACAGAGATGGCGCTGGTGTCAAGACTTGCAACAGGTGTCTTACCAGGATTCGCCGACTTGTCTCGGCAAGGGTCGCAGTTGATGTGTCAGTTGTCGCCTTGCAATGGTGGTGCAACCATAAGTGGTCCTTGCCGACAGGTGTGTTAGTTGTCAGTTGTAGGCAGGCGATCGTGGTTGTCGTTCTTGATTGTTGACTGGACAACCATGGTAGGCCCCTTTTGCGCTGATGTCTTCTATGCTAGCTTAGTTGTTGCCAACAAGTTGGAAGGTTTTTGTGTCGTGATTGGTAGAGCCATAGAAGTTGTTTGCTAGATCTGGCCGATCACTATCTCCATTGGCCTAGTATGCACTTGCAGTTGATGGGCTGGTTGTGTGGTCTCCTGGGTTTCACTTCATGTTGGATTCTACTGGCGGATGGACTAGTCATTGGATCGGCCCATATCATGATTGGACCTATCACTAACCCTCATGCTGAGTGATTGGACCTTGCCAGCTTCACATAAGGGAGGGTGAGAGTTGATGAATCAGCTTCACATAAGGTAATAAATATTTAGAGTAGGAAGAAGAAAAGAGAAGGAACCGTGAGAGCGAAAAGAACATGGAGAGGCAGAACTGGAAGGCAGGAAAGTGAAGGGAAGAAACTCAGCAAAATTGTGGGCAAGTGTACCTTATTCCTTCTTGCTTTGGTGTTCATTTTTGCTGTTATTCTCCAAGTATTATTGTTCCAATACTTGATTCTTTATTTTACTAAGCTACTACTACTATTTCATCAGTTTATATTGAATAGAAATTAAGTTGGAAGGTGGAAATTCGGATACTGGATATTGAAGGCCCAAACTAGATTTTCAGTAGCCTGAATCGGCTATTGAAAAAAACTGAACCGGTCATCATCTGACCTCCAAACCAGCCTCAAATTAATAACCAACTGGCTAAGTCCCTTACTGATATTGTGTAAATTCGGCTCATAAAAATGGGTTAAATGGATCGCTGAATTGAACTCCTAAACAGCAATATATCCGGATAACAGCATCCTGCTGATGCTGAGTTGTAGTCCCTGAACCAGGCCCAAACTAAGCCTTAAACCGGATAAACCGGTAGCCATATTAGCCTAAACATCTTGTAGTGATGTTGAAGTATCAACCCGTAAAATTGGACCCAAATTAGCCACCGAATGGGGCTCCAAATCAGCAACAAAATCGACCCCAACATTCTTGCTGATACTGAATCTAGGAACCTAGGAAAATATACCGAACCGGCTATGAACTGGTTGAACTAGCAACTGACCCGACCAAGTCAGCAAGTCTTAAGAGTGAACTATTAACCTATAAAATAGCTGCCAAAAATACTTTGAATCAGTATATGAACTGGACCGCTAAACAGCAAGTATATTGCTGATCTGCATCAAGGACAGTGCTGCATTTCAGTCATTGAACTGGCCTTGAACCAGACCCCAAATTGGCTGAACCGGCAACTAAATTTGCCGAAGTATTATGAGATAATGTTGAAGTATTAACTTGTAAAATTGGCTTTAAATTTACCATTGAGCTAGACCCTAAATTAGTCCTCAAACTAGCTTCAGCATCCACGACGCTGAATTTTGGCAGCTTAGGAAAAACAGCTTGAACCGGCCCCGAACCACTTGAACTAGTGACTGACCCAGCCAGATTATCATGAATAAAGATTGAATAGTCAACCTGTAAATTGATAACAAAAATCACCTCGAACCGGCCACTGAACCGGGCTTTCGAATAGTAACCGAACCTGCTGAATGTATATATGCTGATTCTGATTTTATAGTTACTGAACTGAGCCAAACCAGCCTTTAAATTAGCTGAACTGGAAGCTAAATAAACCAAGGTGAAGTGGGAATGTCAATATGAAAAATTGGATTTAAATTAACCATTAAACCAGGCTTCAAAACCATGGTTAAACCAGTTAGGTAAGCTGGAAATTCCAGCTCTTGACAAGGATAGCAAACTGGTTTGAACCAGGCCCAAACCGACCTAGCATAGTAAATTAATATTAAATTTTTAATCTGTAGTAAGTAAGCCAAATCAACCTTTAAACTGAAAAATAAATCGGCAACCAATTAGATTAAACACATCAAGTATGGAATTTAATTTTCAGAATGCACTTGAAATTTCAGTATATGCATTATAAGGCTTTGATTTTATTTTTTTTTACATTTGAATATTTATCTACTAAGCTTTATTCATGAAAGTTTAATGGAAACTCTACCAAAGTATTAAGAAGTTCAATTATTATGTTTCAGAGTGAAGAAAACTAAGAAAAAGTATTAAGAATAAGTGTAGTATTTTTATAAGAAGTTTTGAAAAGAAATAAGAAATTGGACCAATGATCTTTTTAGATGATAAGATTTCCTGACATGCCTTAGAATATTATGGTAGAAAATTGAAGAATTTCCCTAAGAACTACGAGGTGGCTTTAGGCCCCGTCTACTGAGTATAAAGGTAGTACCACCCACTTCAGGGTGGAAAAGGAGGTAAAACAGTTGCGAGACGATAGCCTCCGGCCCCGTCTACCAAGTATAAAGGTAATACTACCAACTTTAGGGTATAAAGGGAGGTAGAGGTGTGACGGAACGAGATTTTCTTTTTTTTGTGACACAGGATCAAAGATGCCATCTAGGACCCAAATACCTTTAACCATACGAAGTATAGCGAAAGTTATTCTAACACTTGTGGAAACACTCGTATTCATTCCAAAATATTCATTTCCGAGTACATAATCAAAAAGGTCTAACCATAAAATTCATGAATCAAAATCAAATCATTACAATGATATCCTCCAAAATAAGCTTCTGAGTCTTTAATGATCCTTCAGACAAGCTCTAATCACTCCAACTCGTTAGACACAAGCTCTAAAGTTTTATCTGTAGGGAAAAAAAACAGAAAATAGTGAACCAGCGCTCAACAAGTTACATGCAGATTTTCATAAATATTTGTACTGTCAGGCGATGCATAAATATTAATAAATAATAGCGGATCAGAAAATAAATGTAATCAATGCAAGAAAAATCAGAACAGAACCAGATGCAATACTATAATCAATACTTAGCCGGATGAAGGTCGAACAGAATGTCAGAGCATAAAACAGAGTCGGTTTCATTATAAAAGTCTTCTTTTATTCTTCTGCTTGTGGAGAGGGTATTAATCGAGGATAGATTGTATTCAGTCCACACAATCTAAGGCCGATAACTGAACAGAAGTATTCCGTCTCGTGGGATTGGTGTGCCACCCGAAGGTAGGCCAGAAACTATGCTTTCCTTCTGATCGTAACACCTCGAGGACAGGACGGACCACAAATAGCTCTATGGACAGAGTTCGCTTTCCTTCTGACCCTAATGCCCCGAGGACAGGGCGGACCATGATTAACTCCATGGATAGAGTTATCCTCGATTTCTACCATAAAGTTCTAAGGCATG
This sequence comes from Nepenthes gracilis, assembly GCA_033239525.1. Classification (NCBI taxonomy): domain Eukaryota; kingdom Viridiplantae; phylum Streptophyta; class Magnoliopsida; order Caryophyllales; family Nepenthaceae; genus Nepenthes; species Nepenthes gracilis. The sequence goes on along the minus strand of BSYO01000033.1, from coordinate 10,479,717 downwards.
CCGGAGAATCTTATCTCCCAAAGCTAAAATCAGAACTTCTTCGTCTTATCATAAAGCCGGTTCAGATTTTATCTTATGAGGAGGGAGGCTGGACTTTATTTTCTTCACACACAAGTCGATTGTGATTTTCTTTACACAAGAGAGGCCGGACTTGATTTTCGCTTAAGGAAAGCTGGAGTGCCCTTTTTTTTTAAAAAAAAAAAAGTTAGAGTGCTTAAAAAATCGAAGTGCTTAAAAAGCCGGAGTGCTTTTTCTCAAAAAGCCGGAGTTTGTTTTCAACAAAAGTTGGAGTTCATTTCCTCAAAAGCCGGAGTTCATTTTCTTTTCAGAGCGAGAGTTCATTTTATTAAAAGCCAGAGTTCTCTTTTTTTTTTTTTTTACAAAGGATAGAGTTCTTCTTCTCAAGGAGCTGGAGTTCATTTTCAACAAAAGCCAGACTTGATTTTTCAAGCAAGACCGAACTCGATTTCAGGCAAGCAAAAATCGAACTTGATTTCAGGCAAGCAAAACCGAACTTAATTTTAGGCCAGCAAAACCGAACTTAATTTCAGGCAAGCAAAACCGAACTGGATTTTAGGCAAGCAAAACTGAACTTGATTGCAAACAAAACCAAACTTGATTTCAGGGCTGATTTCGATTAAATCTACAGAGACCGAGTTCGATTTTGACAAACCGATTTCGATTTCTAACGCCAGGGCCGAGTTTGACTTCAATGCAGGCCGATTTCGATTGAATCTACAAAGGCTGATTTTGGTTCTGATTCTCAAGCCGATTTCGGTTTTTGATGCAAGGCCCGATTTCGATTTTTAACGCAAGGGCCGAGTTCGATTTCATGCAGCCGATTTCAAGTTTACAAAGCAAGGGGCCGATTTTGAAAGTTCATGCAAAGTAGTCGATTTCAAGTTTGCAATGCAAGGGCCGATTTCGACTTTGATGTACAGGGCCGATGCACAAGCCGATTTTGATTTTTTTGTCGATTTCTACTTTAATGCACAGGGCCGATGCACAAGCCGATTTCGATCTTTCACTCGAGGACCGGTTTTGATTTTAAACACGCCAAGGAGCCGATTTTGTTTTTCTCATATAAAAGAGCCGGTTCCGATTTTCCTATGCAAAAAGGGGCCGATTTTGGTTTCTAATGCAAGAGCCGGGTTCAATTACAAACCATTGCCGAGTTCATGGCCAATGTTTAATGCAGAAAGCCGAGTTCAATTACAATGCCGAGTTTATTTAATATGCAGGAAACCGAGTTCATTTTACATATAGGAAACCGAGTTCAATTTTCATGCAGCCAAGTTCATTTTGCAATGCAGAAGGTCGATGTTCAATGCAGAAAGTAGGAACTTTAAAACAGAGTACACTTGTAATAAAGCATGATCTTCAAAACAGAGCAGAATACACTTGCAATATTCTTAAAAATAGAACTTAAAGAGTAGCGTCCGAAGTAACTTGCCTGAGAGTTGATTGCCTAAATTTTTACCGTCTTGAAGCATTTCCACTTCAGTCTCTTCCTTCTGCTTGCCTGTGCATCAAGCAGCGCCGGATTTATATAAAGGAGGGGTTTGGTGGAGTAAGTGGCGTAAGTCACTTACTCCCGTACTTGTTTTCATGGGGTAGGTATAGTAACCAGGTTGGTTTACTTACTTCATCTGGTCGCCGTCTAATTGGGTTCTAACTGAACAATAAAGTTTACTTTTGTCTTTAGTTACCATTAATTTAATTCAGACCAACTGCTCCATTTTCATGTCAGCGGCCCACTCTTTGTTGGTTAGCCTTTTTGGGCCGGTTGTATTTTTTTATTAAACAGCCGATTTTGGATTCTATGGAGGAGGCCGGTCCATCTTTTATTCACAGAAGGGAAGCCAGGCTTGATTACAAGGCTGGGCTGGGTTTTCATAGAAGGAGGCCGGTTAACATATTAAATTTTGGATCTCACAAGAGGTCTAAGATTGTGGGGACATATGCAATCCACCAATCTCGGGGTGTAAAAGGAGGTTAAGCCTTAGATTGTGTGGGTTAATACAATCTTTTTTTTGATTGACCTCTCCATTAACTGGTAAGGCCTACTAGCCCTGATCCCTCGAGATAAGTAAATTTTAAATATAAAACAGTAAAAGAAAAAGGTAAGAGAAGTTAAATGCATCAGGGAAAAGTTTTGATCACATTTTATATTTTGTATGTATTTTGACTACTATCTCTTATGATGACATATTTTCCGTTCAAACATGCATATCTTTGTATATATTGTATGTTGTTGAGTGATTGGCTTACTCTCTTACTATTTTATTGCCCCTCAAATATTTCATAGGAGTAGAAGCCGGTCAGACAGGAGTAAAGATGGATGTTTTAAATTTTGCTTGGTAGCTGGACAATGTGTTAGGAATGTTGAGAATTTTGATGTGCTTGGTTAGATTATGTACTATAAAACTTTTGTTGTATGTCATGCTATGTTATATTTTTTTGGTAATAATAAAGTAGATTACTTATGCAGATTATGTTAAGTTTTTTGCTTCTACAAGTTGATACATGATGGATTGTTAGTTTTTAGCAAGCGTGTTTCCTTAATAAGACAAATATCGTATTCCAATAGTACGAACTTGGAGCCATTAAAAATATGTAAGATATATGAATCCTATGACGAAACGTCCATATTCCACCATAATAACCTCTGTTAAATTATCGTATTTATATCATATTAAAATATACTCCAATCAAAAGGTATATATATATATATATATATATATATACTTATGTGGGTGGACATAAATTTTTTTTATTTTGCTTTTGCATACATAGGATCGCATAAGACCGATCACTCTTGAGTCGGCCATATTAAACAGGTCAGTCGAATTAAGTCGGTCAACATCTTAACCGTTCAAGGATTTTGAGTTGGTCAGCCAGGACACATGAGTCAAAAATGAATTGAGATGCCACTAGGAATCCACAAATTCTTTTCAATAAAATTTAGCGGAAGTACATAATTTACCCATTAATTAATATAACAGAATCATTTTACAAAATTTTCCAAAAGAACCAAAAGAGATTTACATCAATATCACTCATATACTGCTACTTAATTCCCAATCAGTCTTCTACCTATCTAGTCCATCAGGCTTCATTCCTTCTTGTCCAGCATAAACTCATCATCATTTGAAAGAAAACAGAATGAGAGTAAGTTGAAAGCCCAACAAAGTACCCATAAGAAAGAGTCATGCATAATCATAAATAGGGCAAAGACAAACAAAATGTAGTAAGGGCATTTATGCATGCTGATCATGAAACGTGGCCGGAGTCAAATTCATAAAAACATGAACCAAAGTCATTTTCATGCAAATTGGTTTCTAAAGCATATTTTTATTTCAAAACCAGTTTTCATCAAAAGCCAACTACATTTAAGGTCCATATTTCTTGACCAACAAACGGCTATATTTAAGGTCTGTAGTTCTTCACTAACATATCTCAAATAACGGCTACATTTAAGGTCTGTAGCTCTAAACCCTCTTGACCATCAAATCCTATAAATGGCTATGTTTAAAGTTTGTAACTCTTAACCAATATAACAGCTATATTTAAAATCCGTAAGTCTTGACCAACATAATCCATTTTCAAAAGCCATAAGCTTCCAAATGTCTGGAGTTCAAATAGCCGAAGTTACTCAATAATACAAATAACCATATATCTTTTACATGCCAATAGCTAGACTTTTTTTAAACATGTTCATGATCAAACTATTTTAGATATGCAAATATACAAATAACCAGACTTCACATAAATGAGCAAATAACCAAAATTCTTCAATGATGCATTCATATACAATAACATCATGCAAAAAGTAATTATCCTGACATTCTTAAGTAGAAACTTAACCAAGAGAGCATGATAACGATAATGCTTAATAGATTTAAAACATGAAATTAGTAAAAACATTGGGTATAATTGCCTGATTTGCGAACTCCTTACCCAAAGTCTGGCATGAAATTATTTCCTTCCTTTCTTTTGTCTCTTATATGCCTTTTCTTCTTAAATTCACTCTAAACTCCCGTCCTTTACCCTAACATCTAATATTTATAGATGGTAGGATTGATAATAGTAGGTAGGGGTAAGTCACCTACTACTAATATTTTACTTTTATTTCTTCTTCTAGAGAATTCTAGATCTTTCAAGTAGGTGGGAGCAGCTCACCTACTCTAAATTGACCACTTCGGCCTCCTGTTAAAGCTTAATCAGGTCGACTTTCTTGATCTGGTAATTTTTTTTATTCCGGACAATGTTTATTCCAACTACGTCTCTGAAAATCCTCTTCGGAGTTCTGTCTCCAAAAAATGGTATCCAAAAACCGTCTCTGAAGACTGTCTCCGAAAAATTGTGTCTAGATACTTACTCAATGTCTTAGGAAAAAATCCACTCTCCAATCTCAGTTGGTTGGATTTTTTCTTTATCATGTCTTAGCTTCTCTTAACCAGTCAACCTTCAGTTGACCAAATCATTTCCCTCTTACTCTGCCTAACCGATCAATATGGTGCTAACCAGATTCTACCTCACAGTCTACCGATCAAGAGGGTGTTGAGCGAATATTGTGGCAACCAGATATTTTTCCTCGAAATGCATAATTGGCATTTGCAATCGGTTATTTTTTCAAAGGCATGCCGTCATTATTCATCCATACCGGTAAATTGGTGCAAACCGGTATTTCATATCATTTTGCCATATTGGTCATTTTTAGCTACAAAGCATACCAGACATTTTTACTACAAAGCATACCGGTCATTTTTGGCTACAGGGCATACTGGTCATTTTGTCTCCATTTCATCACTTTGCTTCTTTCTAGCAAAATACAGCATATCGCCCGAAATGTATTTTTCCACGCATTGCCCATTCCGACATTTTGCTTCATTCCAGCAAAATAGTCCAAACTGGCAAAATGCACCATCCCGGCATTTTACACCAAACCGCCCAATGAACCATTTCGCCCAAAATACTCATTTCAGGCATTTTGGCCATTCCTAGAAAAATGTACGACTCCGGGTATTTTGGTCAACCGGCCATTTTCTCCTCAAAATTCATATCGGCATTTTTCCTCACAAGCTTACCGATCGTATGCATACCGGCATTTTTCCTTACAACCATACTGGTCATTTTCATCCATTCCGGCCATTAGTGCAAACCGGCCTTTTTGTTATCTTGTCCAATTAGCTCATTGACCGGATACTTTGGCAACTAGGTATTTTGCCTCAAAGACACATACTGGTTATTTTTGTTGCAAAACAATATCGGTAATTTGATGCAAACTGGCCATTTTCCCATACATGGCAATTTTATGCATTTCGGCCATTTTATGCGAACTGGTAATTTCATGCATACCCGCCACTTTTTGCCATACCGGTAATTGTGCAAACCGGCAATTTCATCCCTTTCAATCTATACTAGTTATTTTAATCACAAGCATACCGGTCATTTTCACTTCAAGGCATACCGGGCAAAATTAACTGGTTAACGCATTGACTAATAACTTTTACCTTTAACATTTCTTAGTCTACACTTCAGTCGGTCAACAATTCCCAGCGAGTCAACATTTTGATTCAGCCTGTCAATGATGCCTATCCAGTCAACGATTTTGGCAGGTTAACTTTGCTAATTCCAGTCAGCATTTTCTATTGGTCCACTATTCTTTTCCTTAGATAATTTCTTGGCCATATGATAATTCCTCATAACTTAATATCTCTATGTAAATTAATTAAGCCAAATCTTGATTATATGACCTTAATTATTACAATGTTTAAAAATCGGGACATTACAATTCTCTCTCACTTATAGAAATTTCGTCCTCGAAATTTCGACGAACCTCAACTTATCATCTACCAGGCTCTATCTCTTGGTTATGGGCCCTCATACTATTAGTGAGCTACTCAGATTAAATATTTTACTAATACCTCAAGATGCAAACTGTGAGAAAAACTAAAATTTCAGAAGGTACCTTTAATCACGTTCGATAATGCTTTGATATCCTAAACGCAAAGGCTTTAGATGGGACAGTGGACTTCTCTATCCCCAGCATTCTAAGTGTGGGACAATCCTTGACTCGGTGACCTTATGGACCACAATTAAAACAAACTATCGTTAGTTTAAAACAAGGCTTTTCAAAATTCCTTCTTCCACAATGGATGCAGTTTACTGCTGACGCTAGGGAACTAGACACTGGCTGAATTTCAGTACAACTTTGCCCATTATCCGACACTTTTCCCTTTTTAGATGGTCCTAGGGGTCCTGAATCGACTTTCTTACTAAAACTCCTCCGACTAGTTGCCCTTTTCTTGAAAAATTTTACCTTTTTAATTTTCTTCTCATAAATGATGACCCTATCTAACACTTCCCCATAGGTTAGAAGCTTTAATGTTGATAGGTGTTTCCTAATACCATCTCTTAATCTCTGATAAAATCTTCTTGCCTTTCTTTCCTTGTCTTCCACTATATATGGAGTATATCGAAATAATCCGTAAATTTAGCATCGTACTCGGCTACAGTACGATTGTCTTGTCACAACCATAAAAATTCATCTTCTCTTTGCCGATGAAGGCTGGCAATGAAGTATTTTTTTCATAAAAGTTTCTTCAAATATGGCCCAATTAATTTCATTTTCTAGCATCCCAAACACTAATTTTTGCATTTTCCACCAGTGATGGGCCTCTCCTACCAACTTATGAGTGCCAAAGAGAACTTTATCTTCAGCTGGACATTTAAACATCACAAACACCTTTTTTAGCCATTGGATCCACATAACTGATTTAATTGGATCTGATTCTCCCAAGAATTTTGGAACTCTCTCATTAGTGAAGTGATCATACACCGATGTTCCCTATTAACCGAAGTTGAGACTAAAACAGGAGCCAAATTTTGTAGTCCCATGGCTTCTATAACGTTGGTCAACCTTTCTAACAGGTTCAAGTACTTCTCCTTCCGGTCATGAGAATTACTAGTATTAATGGTCTGTTTTTCTCTACTTATCATTCTTTAACTAACACTTTGACTTCTGAAATAAAAGCAACTAGACTAGATTATAATTTGGCCTTGTCAGAAACTAGGACTTGATCCCTTGGCCCATTTCGCCTTATTTTGTTTCGGTACCAAAACTTTTCACATTCTCAAACCTAAATATGATTTTCAATCATATAATTACTCTATAATTATCATATTCCAGAATCGAGATCTCACACCCACTCTCTCTCTTTCTCCCACGGAACTAATCGAAAAATATTGTGTAGGTTTTCTTTTATAAATGAATTAATGCACAAGCACCCAACAGGCACACATCAGGTGCCACACCGAGACCTCATTTGTGTATGAGTATCACATCAGACACGGCTTAGGTACCAACTAATTTATCCAAACTACTCATTAGTGCTACAAAGGTACTCCTTATGTGCACACATTGTGTGAAAATATGCATGAGCACAAATTAGGCAACTACAAGGTGCCAAGCTTGGATTTTCAAATTCAATTTGTCTTGTAAATTTTAATCAAATAATTATTTTTAAATTAATCTAAAATTATAATAGAGACACCATAAATTATATACAAAATATGAGACATTATAAAATTATTCAACCGTAGCAATCTTTTGGCCACGTCTTCCCTCCAAAGTTTCTATATATATGACCCCTCCTCTTTGTCTTGTGGCGCTAAATCAATTGGCAATGGGGGAGAGAGGGAGCTACCATAAAGTGGAGAGAAGCCACAGAAAAGAAAAGGAACGGTAGCGCTATGTACAGCTGCTGTCGTGTAACCGCCGAGATTCCATCTTCGCTACTGCTGTTGGGTTATAATTAAATTTTGAGGCAAGTAACTCTCCATACTTCAACTATTTCCTCCATTTGCAAATGATTTTTCCATATTCTATGTATTTGTAAGTGATTTCCCTTCTTCTTCACCTTCCATTTGGTTGCAAAATTTCTTCCCTAAACAATGCGTGTGCTACCTCCTTCCTCACCGTAAGTCTGTTGATTTCGTTTGGCTTAACTCCTCACCCATGCCGAGCTTCCTTCGGTTGGAGAACAGAGCCGGTCTCTGTATGTGGAGACGATATGTAAGGCTCCTTGATTAGTGATGGTCGTAAATAGTGAGTGTGGGGAATAACAGGAGTTGGATAAAGCTCGCTCATAGCAACAATAGTACACAAAGTTGATAAAGTTGAAGAGTAGTGATTCGTATATATAATGGAGATAAAAATAATAAGATGCTAATAATAATAATAATAATAATAAACTGAAGAAATTTGTGGTAACTTTGGTAAAGGAACCGTAGAGTATATAGATACAAAGAAAAATTAGCAGTTGGCTAGTTGATGAGAATAGCGTCGTTGATTTCTTTCAAAATGAAGCTTCAGTGTTGGTTATTGAATTGGGAGACGGCTGCCGTACGCGGTTGTGAGCTAGGTTTGGAAAGCAGTTGGGCTCAGATTTAAATTAATTGCTTACTATTATCTGTATTCGATGCCCAAGTGTTGTTAGGCCGACACCAAAACATAGGGACGGAATTTGAATAAAGGATAATTCTCGATTTCTATCGGAGAGTGATGAATTAATTGGTATATTATTATTTATGGGATTAGAAATAAAGTTAATTAAATGGTAAGTTAGGTGGGATATGAAAACACTAACGTGAGTGGCCACCTCGATGCAAACGTGTCATTTGGACTATTATAGTACCGAATTTGGTGGTTGGCAATGTTATTTTAGGAGTTGCAGGACTTAGTGTGCTATCGTGGACCAGTGTGTTGAGATTATTTCAGATACTTAGTGCGTCCACAAATCTTTTCATTTTCTCAATAATGACTTTCTTTGTTTTAGTCTAAATTGTATTAATATGGTCATTGTTTGTATCGACTAACACTTTTATCGTTATAATTACAAAGTTTTCTTTATATTATACTCAATTGTGTGAGTATATGTATTATTAGCTTGTTACGGATAAGGTAAAATAAAGGTAAAATTAACTATATAAAAATATTATGGTATCGAAAAATATGAGATTTGTGACACTTTAGTATAGTAATAGTCATTCGATAATAATTGTTACATAATGGTGGTGGTGATGAGATATATTATTTAATATGAAAATATACTTATAATCATATAACCATCATATAATATAGTATTGAGAGTTATTACTACGAGAGATGTTGGGTTTGATATGTCAATGTGACTCTCGTGCTTGTGAGTTGTTAATATATGCATTGGTAATATTTATACTCGATTTGGTAGAGTTTCGGTAAACCGTTGATTTGATCACATGTCAAACTTTTGAGTATTAGTTATCCCATGGTAAATACCTAGTTGTCGGGGAAACATATGCAGCATTTAATTCACAGAGGCATAATAAAATCTATGAGATTTGTACGTTATCTGATTATTGTTAATATCTCATAAGTTCGAGATTCAGTGAAATCTATGAAATACATTTAGTAGAATCTATATATTAGATTCAATGAGATTCAGATTCAGTAGGATCAATGATACTTATTGTTATTTGATTTTCAGGTCATTCTTGTTGATATTTAGATCAAAAGATTTCTATTTTTCACATTGAAAGAACTGTTTTGGTCCAAATTGCACAATAAATATTTCGATACCTCAATAAAATTAGTGGAGACAGTATATAATCAAATATTCAATACACGTAAAGAATATTTGTGTCTAGATATTACGAGCGATGTGAGTATAAAAATAAAGTAATAATAATAGTAAAAAGATAAGCTTTTTGGTGACGAAGGAAAAATCCGATACCCACAATAATTGAAAAAAATTATTTGGGCTTCAACGGCCAGAGAAGAAATGTATTATGAAAATTAACTTACAGATCAGGTGGTAACGACGCGCTAACCTAACCGACTTACTCCCGTCTTGTGATCCTTACCAAGGAACTCCTTGGATTTGCCCACGGCAACGGAACTGCACGCCTTCCGATCTTCATGTCAATCTTCTCTCTCGTGCCACTTGAATTGCCAAATACGACCGGATCCCCTTCTTCAACGTACCGATATAACCGACAAAAATAGAAGGGTAGAGATGATGGATTGATAAGGGGAAATCTTGAGAAAACCTGTTAGAACATGGAGCACAATGTTATAGTTTTGGTTTTCTCCAATGGAGCAAGATTAATGAAATAAAAGTTAGGTTTTTCTCAAGTGGGCGCTCCAAACAAGTCTGCCAGGGGACTTCGGGTTTCAAAAACATAAGACAATTATTTATAGATATGGCGCAAAAAAATCGTTCAGAAAATTATTCCGTTGCCACAGCACTCAAGCGTGGATCAAGGGCACGGCAAGTGCATGGAGGGTTATGGATAAAACCCTACCGGCGCTCGAGCGTGGATGAGGCGAGCAGCGAGCGGGGGGTTTCTGGAATTTGCGCTCGAGCGTAGCTTAGCGCATTGCGAGCGCATGGGTTCGAAATTTTGGTTTCGAGCAGGTGTCAAGCGAGAGGTAAGCGGGGTGCGTATGTTGATCCGGGAATGGGCAGCCATGAAAATATGTTGATGCAGCACTTCAACGAAACACAACCCGACATTAACACATGATTATATATGATCACAGAATATGCAAATCATAAAAATGACCCTAACAATCTCCCCCTTTGGTAATTTCGTGACAAAACACATTAATTAAAAAAATACAAGTGAAGTACGGGTTCAAAAACCATCGAGATAGAACTCGTGTACATAAAAATCTACACCTAATGAGAAATAAAAATAATACAATAAGTAAACGTAAAAACAAATTGTGCTAACACTGCTGTGTTGATACTATGACTGCCTTGCCGGTACTATAACTGTAGTGCCTTGTCAAACATGGCTAGTACAAACAGTATAATACAATATAATATAATATAGCGGTAGTAATAGACAAAGAAGACAACATGCATCAAATAAAAGAAGTCTCCCTCACAGAATTAACAATTTCTCCCCCTAACAAAAATAATACCGATTCCTCCTATCAAAAATAACAGAAATGGTCTCCTCCTATCAAAATAATCCCCCTCTTAGACCACACAGTGAGACACCTTTACTCCCCATTTTTGTCACGGATGACCAAAGGGTAATGAAACTCACTTTTCTTGATCCATAATATTTTTACCATATTTTATGGTGTTATTTAAATTTATTACTTAATCATTTAGATATTGGATGTGGTGAATTAGATACTCTATCTTAGAGTTTTGCCGAGACTTATTTTGACATAATGAGATAGGGTAGTGGGGACGAATATGGCCAATAATGCCGCACCCATGACATGTTGGAATATATTTAGCCTTAACGTCTGAATTATATGATTGCTTCCTAACGTTTTGAGAATTGATCAACTTCTCTAGGAAAACTCTTGACGACTGATCAATATGGCTAAATAATGTGCTACTTCGTCTTAGTGTGGAAGTGGGTCGAACAAAAACAGTTCTAGATTTAACATTGGTATTTAAGAAATTTTTTGAGTAATCCAACCCGATTTTATTTCTTCTAATTTTTTTCAACCCGAGCATATGATCCAATTTTTTGGACCCATTTAAAAATTATTTCAAATCATTGCGAATAACCTCAAGATCAGATTCAAGAATTGTGATTTTTTCAGTAAGGGAGCTTTTCAGGTTTTCAACTTTTTGAGCTTTTGTGTCTGACTCAGATTTTAGAGCTAATTTTTTTTTTTATTTTTATCAGTTTGTACTTGAGTGACACATTCATTTTCTTAACTTGAAGACATTCTTTAAATAATTTATCATAAGCATCCTAAAGGTCATACAAATCAGATTCTGACTCATTCTCAAAGTCATCAGATAGTTTAAGACTAGCCTCTAAGCGATCAATATTTTCACATATTGAGGTCATAAAGGCCATGTATTTGACAGGCCATCTTCAGAGCATTTTTCAGCCTCTTCTTCTTCGTCATTATTCAAGGTCATATTAGCTTTATGGGCTTGATCTTGTTGGCATTTATGGTTTGAACATTCGATACGATAATGACCAAAACCTTTACACTCGTGCCATTGAACACTATAGGTATTTTTAGATTTAGATTCTTTAAATTCACGTCGGCCTTTTTTATCAGATTTTAGAGTTCGTTTTAAATCCAAACTTGGTAAGTCAGATGAAGATTTATTATTCTTCAAAAATTTCTTAAAATTCTTAACAAATAAAGTAAAATCTTCATTGCTATTCGACTCCTCATCGGAGTCACAATATCTCTCTTCCCTAACGGATTTTAGGATAATTGATTTTTCCTTCCTTAACTATGGAAGTGTGTGCTCATAAGTTTATAGGGACCCAACGAGTTCTTTGATCTTCATTTTATCAAGGTCTTTACTTTTTTCAATAGCAGTAACCTTAGGTCTAAATCGTTCAGGGAGTAATCTAAAAACTTTTCTAACAATTCTATTTTCAGAAATTCAATCTCCTAAATTAAACGTTGAATTCACAATATCATTCAACTGAGTATAGAATTCATCAAAAGTTTCATCTTTCATATGGATTTCTTCAAATTTAGTAGTTAGCATTTGTAATTTTAAATTTTTGACAAGTTTAGTTTCTTCATGAGTGATTTCAAAAATATCTCATGCATCTTTTAATATCTCACACATAGAAATTTGTTTAAATTCTTCAGGTAACACAGCAATAAATATAGCACATAAACCCTTAATATTCCAATTGCATGCATGAAATTCATCTTTTGTCCATGAGGATAGAGCTTTCAGCTCATCACCACTTTTGGATGGGGTCCACTCGGTTTGGGTGCTAACTCACACGCGCTCATCCATAGATTTGAGAAAAGCTCTCATCCGAACATTCCAATAGGTATAGTTGCTCCCATCAAAGAAGGGAGGTACGGAGAGCGATCCACTCGTATACATCTAGAGCGAGGGTCGTGGATTGTGATAAGTCTTTAATATCAAATGAAAGAACCGTTTCAGTCCAAATTGCACAATAAATATTTCGACCCCCTCAATAAAATTAGCGGAAACAGTATACAAACAAATATTTAATACACGTAAAGAATATTTGTGTTTAAATATTACAAGTGATATGAGTATAAAAATAAAGTAGTAATAATAATAAAATGATAAGCTTTTAGGTGATGAAGGGAAAACCCAATACCCACGGTAATCGAAAAAAATCTTTCAGTCTTCAATGATCAGGGAAGAAATGTACTATGAAAATCAACTAATAGACCGGGTGGTAATGATGTGCTAACCTAGCCGATTTACTCCAATTTTGTGATTCTTACCAAGAAACTCTTTAGATTTGCTCACGGCAACAGAACCGGATGTCTTCCGGTTTTCACGTCCATCTTCTCTCTCGTACCACTCGAATTGCCAAACACGACTGGATTCCCTTTTTCAACATACCGACGTCAGCAACGAAGATAGAAGAGTAGAGTTGATGGATTGATAAGGAGAAATGCTGAGAAAACCCGTTAGAACATAGAGCACAATTTTATAGTTTTGGTTTTCTCCAATGGAGTAAGATTAATGAAGTAAAAATTGGGTTCTTCTCAAGTAGGCGCTCCAAACAAGTCTTCCTGGGGATTTCGGGTTTCAAAAATATAAGACAATTATTTAAAGATGGCATAAAAAAATCATTCAGAAAATTATCCCGTTGTCGTAACGCTCGAGCGCGAATCGAGTGCACAGCGAGCGCATGGAAGGTTATGGATAAAACCCTACCGGCGTTCGAGCGTGGATGAGGCAAGCAGCGAGCGGGAGGTTTCTGGAATTTGTGCTCGAGCGCAACTTGAGCACATGGTGAGCGCATGGGTTCAGGATTTTGGGTTAAAGCAGGTGTCAGGGGAGAGGCAGGCGCAGTGCATATGTTGATCTGGGAATGGGCAGCCACGAAAATATGTCAATGCAGCATTTTGAAGAAACACAGCCCGACATTGGCACATAATTACATATGGTTACGGAATATGCCAATTGAAAAAATGACCCCAACACACATGATATTAAACTTTGAGAGATTTTTACTTGTTATTTGTGAATTTTTTTTATTTTTATAATATGAAGGCTCGGTGTGGCCTATCTTACTATTTTTTTGAGTCATGATTACAATGAATTGTAGATTCTTATATAGAGTTGGATTTTATATTACTATTGTAACTTTTGTATTTTTAATATTATATATCCGAGATATTCGGTATTTATTATAAGTTCTTGGTTATTATCATTTGTTGGATACTTGACTTTATTTATGTATTCCATGTAATATATTTGTTTCTTATGTGTGTTGATTTGTATTATGCATTGAGATAGGTATATCACCAAAAGGAAACTCATCCCAATACAAATCAATTTTAGAATTCTGAGATCCTCACTTTCTGGTCAATTCTTTTGTACTAAATAACAGTGTGATCAAATTGGTCAACGATACATAACAAGATGATTACTCAAGTTCATTTTTTATGATAGCAAGTCAAATTAACTTAATTTTAGACTCGGACAGATTTATCAGTTAGTCAAACTTAGGTAACTAGATTTGGAATAGTCATTTTGACCTGTGCCACCTACACTACCAAACTTTATTTCTCTTTTTGACTTCAATAAAAATATGAACCATAGATGTAGATTACAGAAGCAACTTGGCATAATGATAGATCACAAGTGTATATAAGATGCCAGTCTTATTCGTATATTCATATGGAAGTAATTGTCAAAAACTTAAATTGAGGGATTAATAAATATCCTATCATATAATAATATTTTGAAAACATTTCTCCTTTTATAATGATAGGTTTTCACTCTCATTTGCAAGAAAATACAATCTTCTTTTTCCTTGGAAAAAAAATTATTTGATAAAAAAAATAAGTCCTATTAAAATTATGAAAATAAGAATGAGAAATTGATCATTAATTATTATAGTGGCTTCTTCTAATCTTAAAAGAAATTTAAAAAATATAAGAAAGAAAGTCAAAAGAGGCATGGGAGAAAAGTGTTCATGAAGATGAATTTATGTTTAATCTCTTCTTACTCGCAGAGTAATATATCAATTCAAACTATGAATTTGGTGAACTCGAAAACAAAATGTCAAACATGTCACCTCAATATGATCTTAATATTTTCAAGTCTTTATTGGTAATTAAGCTAATATGTATGGAGCGCAGGGGCACTGCGACATGATGTCACCGTACGGTGTCCATTCGACGCTGCATCGCAACCGTTAGATAATAATCTAATACCTCTTTTTTGTTATTAAGAGAATAAAAGAAAATATTTTTTTAAAATAATAAGGATTAAATGAGAGTTGAATTCCCATCCAACAATTGCGATGGAATATCGTACGAACGTCATACAGATGTGTGCCGAGCGCTCCTTGTTCTAATACGTATGGATTTATAACAATAGGTAAGTCAACCAAGTCAACATTTTTTCCATCACAATCAATCCGTACAAGAGCAACGCGTTCTTCTTTGGTCCATAGACATCAATTGAGAATGTGACTAAGAATCGAAGAAGACTTCCCCGGCCCTCCCCCTGGTGTTGCCCCAATTCTATATATTGGCACGTCTTCTGTAGTGTAAATAATCCCTAATAACACCTCACCTCAAATACTATGGCTTCCCGAGTCACAAATTACTTACTCACTTTCATCCTTCTGGCAATAATAGGTGCCCGATCACCGCGGATCTTTGTTTGGGGCCAAAACTGTGGATGTTCATCCGGACTTTGCTGTAGCCAATACGGGTATTGTGGCACTGGTGACGCCTACTGTGGGACGGGATGCCAGCAAGGCGCTTGTTATTACACCCCCAATACCACGAAGAACGATGTTTCGGTTCCTGACATCGTGACGGACGAGTTTTTTGACGGGATTATCGACCAGGCAGCATCGACTTGCGCTGGCAGAAGATTTTACTCGCGAGCCGTGTTTCTCCAAGCCATGGAAGACTACCCAAATTTTGGTACAACAGGCTCCGAGGATGATTCTAAACGAGAAATAGCTGCCTTCTTCGGGCACGTCACGCATGAGACCGAACGTGAGTAGTACTACCCTCAATTTCCCTCAAATACTAACTAGGAGGCGCCCCTTGGTCTACCTGTCATAATTTACTGCTTGCTGTGCAATGTTGTTTTTAATCTTTTCCTAGCTCAGAAGTGGTTTTTTTTTTTTTCCCCCCCCT
Organism: Nepenthes gracilis; assembly: GCA_033239525.1. Taxonomy (NCBI): domain Eukaryota; kingdom Viridiplantae; phylum Streptophyta; class Magnoliopsida; order Caryophyllales; family Nepenthaceae; genus Nepenthes; species Nepenthes gracilis. Next base: position 10,463,564 of record BSYO01000033.1, on the reverse strand, counting down.
AATGGACTCAATTTTTTTTTTTTTTTATTCGTGGAGATTTTTGCTACATAGAGGAGATCAATGGTACCTCGAAGGACTATTGTGATGAGACAAACAAAGAATGGCCATGCAAGCCAGGCAAGGGATACTACGGAAGGGGACCAATTCAACTATCATGGAATTACAACTACGGACCAGCAGGGCAAAGCATTGGGTTTGACGGTCTGAATTGCCCGGAGGTGGTGGCAGATGATCCTGTTGTGTCCTTCAAGACTGCGTTTTGGTACTGGATGAAGAATGTTCATTCCATCGTCATCTCTGGCCAAGGGTTCGGAGCCACCATCCGAGCCATCAATGGCCTTGAGTGCGATGGCGGCAACTCTGCCGCGGTTAATGCCCGGGTCAAGTACTATACTCAGTACTGTGATCAAATCGGTGTTTTACCCGGTAATAATCTTACTTGCTAGAGGAAACTACACTAGCAAGCAATTTATATCTTTCACAGTAGAAAGTTGTTCTTCAATTTTCGAGAAACCATCTTTTTCTTTTTATTCTTTTTTTTTTTAATTAGAGAGAGACTTTTTTTTTCTCATTCGACGATATATACACAGGCTAATTAATATATTTGTCTTTTTTATTTTGTGTAACGAAGATGCCCCCTGTGGCTTTGGACCAAATTTCCTTTTACGAGGAATTTGTCATGAGAACTTGATTGGGACATCCCATGTGGTTAGTATCACTTCATGCTGTTTAACAAGTGATCACTTTTATTTTTTAGGTTCCATTTGGTTTTATATAAGAGGTAACTATCAAGGGATTTCTTAATGGTATTTGCTTTTTATTTTGGAAAGGACTTTTTTTTTTTTTCCAAACAGATGATAATTTGTGATTTATGTTAAAAAGTTTTTTTTTTTAAAGACTAAAGAGAAAGTTATTTGAGAAATTCAGATAAGTTATTCAAAACCTTAATTAATTTTTGAAAATGAATTTATGTCCAAACTTGTTTGGAACTTGTCGAAAAACTAGAATCCCCATAGTTTTTAAGACAAAAAAAAAAAAATCTACTATTTTTAAAAATCATTTTACAACTACAAACTTTTTTAGGACATAGACATCTTCAAAATACACTCAAGTGGCATAGTATTTGATGGGTACCGAAACTAGAGGTCCATTAATAAGGTCCGTTTTCCCATCGATGGACCCTAACACTACAGGGACCTAGTGGGCCCAAGGGGCTCGAGAGGCCCAGGTGATAGAATCAGCCCAAGCAGCGTGACAAATTGGAAGCCCACAGAGTTTCACGGACTCAGGATGGCCCCGGACCTCAGCCGTGCCTAGGAAAGCAACGCCCCAGAGATTTGGTAGTAGACTTGTCAAACCGTATGAAGGATGATGGCCCACGCACACGATCGATCACTATATATGTGATTTCACGAGAGGTCAGTCAGCGTACACACCACATTCCTGGCACAAAGGATAGGGTTGGTAGAGTTGGTGGCTGACTTCAGTATATGTCAACGCCACGTGGACAACCTACCAAAGATGGTTCAATTACTTTAAATACACTAACTGTGCCTCTAATAAAAGATTTCAATATTTATTCCTACCCAGAAGTTATAGGGAGAGAAAAAGAAGGGAGAGAAAGGATTTGTACCGCTCTGTAATCCATAATAGCATAGTGAGATTGATTCCCGGAAAAAGTCTCATGGTTTTCCCTTCCTTATTTACAATGAGGGTTTCCACGTAAAAATCTTCTTTTCATAGTCCTCGTACTCTCTCTCTTTCTTCCCACTCACGCATTATATTGTGTTGCTGTCGGATCCTCATCCTAACCAGAGTAAGGATCCGAGGACGCAACATTAGCACCGTCTGTGAAAAGTGACTAAAAGTAAGCTTTTCATGCTTCCTACGCAACATCCAGGAACTCTTTGACACTCCTTCACAAGTCCAGCATGGTGAACACCAGGGCACAAGTAAGTGCACCTATTAGGGACGCGACTTTATGCGATAATAGTCCCGCTCCCTGTGCCAGGGCAGAGGATCATCCCGATCTAATTATACGCACACTAGCTACCAGAATAGAGGATATGTCAAAAGCCTTATTGACCCTTTACTCTAAAAAGGATGAGTGAACGAAAGGAGCGTCTTCTAAGACCTCCCAAACGGCGACGTCCCACAGTAGGGATAAGGAGAAGAAACACCCAAGCAGGCCAGCTAGTCAGCACAAGGCCCCGAGAACCCAGGTTGCCTCAAGCAACAAGGTCCCTCGAAGACTTGAAGGTCGCTTAGGTCCCCAAGTGCAAGAGGAAAGCCCTGAGAGGCGCAACCTGCGTTCCGTCCGCAACAATCGAGAATTACCAACTCATAGATCTCCATCTACAGTGTCTGGCAGTCCTCAGTACTGTGGCCTCCATTGTGACAGTAGTGACAGTATTTAGTCTGGTCACCACTTCCTGAATTCTTCAATGGCTTGGGCTACTTCAAAAAATTTTTCTCCTAGATATGTATCAGAATGTTTATACGGATGTCATTCAGAGGGGTTAGACTCACGGGTCTGGGCTCCCTCCGAATAATTTGCTTGGATTTGTGTAGCCTTTTCATTGTCTGGGGACCAGGATGGTCCCCTCCTTTTCTCTTCCCTTCCGTTGCCCTTGGATGGAAGTTTTCATCTTTTTCTAGCCTTTTTGCCTCGTTGGCTTCTTCGGCCGCGATGTACACCCTTGTTACGGCCTTGGCCTCCGCAAATATTTAGGGACCCTTATGAATGAGGTGTTTGAAAAAAGCACCTCCCTCCAAGGTGGAGAGGAATGCGTTCAGCTTTACTCTATCAGCTAGTCTCGAGATTTGCCTGGCCTCTACTATGAATCAGCCTAGGAATTCCCTTAAACTCTCCCTGGCATCCTGTTTTACTTGGGTGAGGTGCCAAAGTTGTCTCTTTATTCTCCTACTGGAGGTGAACTGTAAGAGAAAAATTACTGCCAGCTCGTTAAAAGAGTGAATTGAATTTGCTGGTAGCCCATAGAACCACACCCTATCATCTCCCTTGAGTGTCAATGGGAAGCAATGACACATGGTCATCTCATCTAGCCTTTGGAGGTTCAGGTGTTCACGGAAGTGGTTCAGGTGGTCCATAGGGTTTGTACTTCCATCATAGATGTCGAAGCTTGGCATCTTGAACTTCGGTGGGAGTGTCCTCGTCCTGATCTTTGCCATGAACAGAGATTGGAGTATATCCGCTCCTCCTCCATTATCTTCGTTGAATATGATGTTCTAGATTGTTTCTAACCTCTCATCCGCGTAGGGTGGGACTGTTGCTTTCTTCTTGTCCAGATAATTTCTTAACTCACAAGGCTCTCAAACTACCTGCTGCTCAGGGATTCCCCTAGCTCCGGCGGATGGATCGTCTAGTAGAGCTACCTCCTGAGCATTTCCTATAAAGACTCAAACAGACTTCTGGAACAACAAATGATGCTGAGCTTGACTAGCCCAAGAACCGAGTAGCTGCTGGGATTATAAACATGATATCAACTCGCTCGGCTAGAGAGGATGCACGAGATATAATTGCGGCAAAAAGACCGAGGATAAAAATTAGGGACAAAGTTATTAGTTTTAGTAACAAGGATATGGCCCATGTAGTTTCTCCCCACTCTGATCCCCTCATTGTAACCGTACTTGTTTCAGATAAGACAAATGACTACCAGATGAAAGAAATTTTTGTTGACAATAGAAGTTCCAGGAACTTGCACTATCTCTATACCTATTTTAAATTTGGACTGAAGAGAAGTCAAATGAGAGCACCGGAGGGACCACTCTACGGCCTAGATAATAAGCCAGTGCCCGTCCAGGGTGTTGTCCAGTTGAAAGTCACGTTGGGAACGTACCCAAGGATTGCGTCTAAGGTCCTCACCTTTCTGATTGTGGACCTTCCATCAGCCTATAACGCAATCTTCGGACGTCCCTACTTGGCCACCTTTGGCGCTGTCACTTCCATCCCGCAACTGAAGATGAAATTTCCAACTCCATTCGGGGTTGGGGAGTTCCTTGGAGACCAAGCTGCCGAACGGACATACTATTTATCCCAAATCATGCAGAAGCCCTTTCCCTAGCTAATTGAAGACCTTGATCTGCGAGATGAGGCAATACTGCAGCAGGCACAATCCGAAAAACCAACTGTCCAAGTCCTGCTAGATCCTAAGGATTCAGAGAAATATATCCAGATAGGAAGCTCACTACTAAAGGATATCCGAGACCAACTTATCAACTTCTTGTGGGAGAATGCGAACGTTTTTTCCTAGGTACCAAATGACATGCCGAAAATCTCTACTGAAATAATGATCCATAAATTGGGCATAGATCTTCGTCACAGACCCGTTAGATAAAAGTGTAGAAACTATTCAGTAGATAAGCTAGTGGCTATACATGAAAAAGTAAAGAAACTCTTAGATGCCGAATTTATCTGAGAGGTGCAGTACCCGAACTGGCTATCGAACGTGATCATGGTAAAAAAGAATAATGGAAAGTGGAGAATGTGCATAGACTTCACGGACCTCAATAAAGCCTGCCCAAAGGATAGCTTTCCAGTTTTCAAAATCGATCAACTTGTAGACTCGACGTCTAACAATGAGCTTTTAAATTTTATGGACGCATACTTGGGTTACAACCAAATAAAAATGAACCCCGAAGAAGAGGAATACACATCGTTCATGACGGATCAATGGACATACTGTTACAAAGTGATGCCCTTTGCCCTCAAAAATATGGGAGCGACTTACCAAAGGCTCATGAATAAAATATTTAAGAACCAAATTGGCTGAAATGTGGAGGTCTATGTAGATAACATGCTTGTCAAAAGTAAAATAAGCGGTAACCACATCCAGGGCCTAACCGAGACCTTTAACGTGCTTAGGACTCACCAGATGAAGCTCAACCCAAGCAAGTGTACATTTGGAGTGGCGTCTGAAAAGTTTCTAAGCTATATTGTTTCACATCAAGGGGTTGAAGCTAACCCGAAAAAGATCAAGGCCATCCATGATATGAAATCTCCTTAGATAATAAAGGAAGTCCAAAAACTCACCGGACGACTAGCAACTCTTTCTCATTTCTTGGCCAAATTGGCCAAGAGGCACTTGCCATTTTTTGAGGCACTAAGAACTCAAAGACTGCGAGGAGGCATTCGGAGAACTCCAAGACTATCTGTCAAGTCCTCCTCTCTTAGCCTCTCCCTAGTCATGCGAGAAGCTATATTTGTACCTTACTATGTCTGACACAGCCTTATACTCAGTGCTGGTATGACAGTAGAATGATAGACAACGCCCTGTCTACTACGTGAGGAAGACCTTGGCTGACCCGGAGACTAGGTATCCACACACGGAGAAGGTTGCTTTAGTGTTGGTATACTCTGCTCGAAAGCTTTGACCATATTTTCAGGCAAATAAAGTAGTTGTCCTGACAGATCAACTGTTGAGAGCCATTCTACAGAAGCCCGAGGTGTCAGGACAATTAGTCTTGAACCGCCTTAAAAGTTAGGTGAGTTTGACATAGAATTTCATCCGATGCCTACCTTAAAAGGCCAAGTCCTCGCAAATTCTGCTGTCGAGACAACGACATTGGCCCTTAGTGATGCAAACCATCATGGTGCAAGTCAACAAAGTGAAGCGACAACATGGACATTACACGTGGACTGCTCTTCAATGAAGGACGACTATGGAGCAAGAGTTGTGTTGTGCATGCACGAGGGATCAGAGATCAAGTATTCAATGACTATTGGGTTCTCAGCCACAAACAACGCTACGGAGTATAAAGCATTGATAGTAGAACTCCAATTAGCCAAGGAATGCTCGGCCAAAAATTTGATTGTTTACAGTGACTCCAAATTGGTCGTCAACCAAGTCTACGGGCATTTTGAGGTTAATAGCCCACAACTCTCCAAATATCTCTCAAAGGTCAAGGCATGACCGTGGACTTTGAGAAGATTGAATTCGTCCAAATCCCAATGGAAGAGAATGGGAAGGCTAACACGTTGGCAAGAGTAGCATCTTCCAGAGACACAGAGCAATATGCTCGAAGCATGAGGGAAGTTTTGAACAGGCAGAGTATTGAGGACCCCAAGCCAGAAGTGATGCAGATCTCGACTAGCGACACTTGGATGACTCCCTACTTACGGTATCTGTCCGAAGGAACATTACCTGAGAACACTGACGCAGCCAAGAAAGTAAAGAAGACATCGGGATGGTACACTACTATGGGCAGCCAGTTGTACTGGTGAGGATTCTCAGCCCCTTATCTAAGGTGTCTCTCTCCCGATGAAGTAGAATACTTCCTCTAAGAGGTACACCTCAGAGTTTGTGGATCCCATATTAGGGGAAAGAATCTAGCCTTCAAGCTCATGAGGTAAGGGTACTAATAGCCGACCATGAAATACGACGCCATGAACCTTGTGCGCAAGTGTGAAAATTGTCAAATCCACGCCAACCTTGCTCACCAACCTCACACAGAACTCCGAGCACTACAATCACCATGGCCCTTCACCCAATGGGGACTTGACATCCTTGGACCTCTCCCAGTAACGACCGGATAGAGAAAATTCCTAATCGTTGGGATTGATTACTTTACCAAGTGAGTAGAGGCGGTGCCATTGGCAAAGATTACAGAGTAGAACACAACTGAGTTTGTCTGGCAGAACATTGTATGCATGTTTGGGATTTCTAAGTGCATTGTAATTAACAATGGGACCCAGTTTACCAGGAAAAAATTTACTAGATACTGCACTAGCCTTAGAATCAAGTTGATACGTACGTCGATCATGCACCCACAAGGTAATGGGAAAGTGGAAGTCACGAACCGAAATATTTTACATGGACTTAAGATGAAACTAGTGGACTCCGGGGGCTCATGGGTGCATGAATTGCCATCCGTACTGTGGTCGTTTAGAACAACCCCAAGCGAACCCACAAGGGAAACTCCTTTCAGCCTGTGTTATGGGGTAGAGACAGTTATTCCAATGAAAATCAGGCTTCCAAGACTTCATGTAGAATGTTTTAGTCCGATCGACAATAATCAAAGGCTTCGAGAGAATCTCGATGTGCTCGAAGAAGTTCAAGAACAGGCACGTCTAAGGACCGCGAGATACTAACAAAGGATTGCCTAATATTACAATAAAAGGGTGAAGGCACGGCAGGTCGAGATAGGGAACCTAGTGTTGAGAAGCATAGAGGCCGCGGGTAAAAATACCGGCCGAAATAAACTCTCCCCGAACTGGGAAGGGCCGTTCCTGGTCTCAGTAACCTTTGAAATGCGGCCTACAAACTGCACACCCAAGAAGGCAGATTGGTCCCCCAGACGTGGAATGCCACGCACGTCAAAAGATACTATCAATAAACGCACGGATGGCCAGGAAAGGCAAAACTCATCATTCAAATGTGTTTGTAACACGTTTCATTGGTATAATAAAATCCATTTCTCCTATTTCTAATCTTGCATATCATTGAGTGCTTCATGACATCTCATTAACTCACATGACCTAGGCTACCCCTAAGTTAGGTGGAAGCAACCCTTTTGCTTGCTCTAAAATTCTACTCTGTCCGAGCGGCCTAAGTGGTCAAACTCGAAACTCGACTGTGTTCGAACAGTCCATGCCATCCGTATTTGAAGCTCGGTTGTGTATGAGAGGCCCAAGAAGTCAAACTTGAAACTCAGCTGTGTCCGAGCGGTCCAAGAGGTCATACTCAAACTCAACTATGTCCGAATGGCCCAAGAGATTGGATTGAAATTTGGTCATGATACCAAGCAACTCTAGAGGTTAGACTCAAAACTTAGGGGGCTAAAAATAGTAAGGATGCGATGACCCTAGGGGTAGTATCTTCAGCCTAAGATGGTCAAACAATTCAGACATCATGCCAATATCAGGTTAAGAATTTCTTACAAACATGACATAAAATAACCAAGCATTTCAATAGCACAAATAAGACGAACCAAGAGTTCACATTGAAACCACAAGCTTCTCATTGAAGTGACCAATATGTGTATAGCAATATACACATATATATATATATATATATATATATAAAGAGAAAAAAGGAAAACTATGAGCAATCAGCCTTCAAAAGGTCTGGGTTAAGGAGTGCCCTCCTGCTGCTGTCCTCCAAGACCAAGGGACTCCACTTGCTCCGAGGATCTTGGCTGCCCAAAGGTCTCGGGGTGACTTAATGACCCAGCCATAGGAGGGCTGGGAGGTCCATTCCTCCCTGAGAGGCCATACAAGTCTTTCCTGTAAGTAGCGCTGTCATTCTGAGGACCAAAGACGATTGTTGGAAATCGAGGACTCAACAGCTTCCCCACTCAGCAGCACAAGTTGATGCCGTCCAAATACTTACCCTCTAACGCTGGAGCAATATCCGCGGCCCTCACTAAAGCCCTCAGTATTTCCTCTAGTTAGAGGTTCCGATCCCTCAAGGTTTATACTGAATTCGTTGAAGCTGCAAAGTGTCTTCAAGGGAAGCAATCTTTCCCTTAGCAACAGCGAGCTCAGCCCCATGAGTTTGTTGGCCTCAACAAGGGCCCTAGAGGCTTCCAGTCCCATGTAAACATGGGTAGCCTCAGTAATAATCACACCAAGGCCATTGGCCATCTCCTAAAGTTACAAAGACCAAAATAGATCAGTAAGACATTGCTAGGAGAAGACAAAATCGAAAGCAACATAAGACAGTACCTTGGCCACAAAAGAGTCAGCTGAAGTACTCGCATCCCCGGGGATCTCAGGCTCCTTGGCCCTATCAGTCGCGACCTCCTGCACCATAGGAATTTTGTCCCTGGGCTCAGGCACGGCGGCAGTATCGTCCGAAACTGGAGGCTCAACCGCTTCAGCGTGTTCCTCGTCCTCAACCTGGACTTCAGCTGAACGTGAAGTCCCTGCGCCTTCCTCAACCAAGGACTCGTCATGAGCCGCGGACAGAATAATTGTCGGGCTGTAAATTTGAATGGCAAGGCACGAGGGCTCGGAAGCTGCGACAGCGGGCTGGTCAGCTGTACAATTTTCCTCAGCCTCAGCAGTTTTTGCAGTCGTCGTAGTTGTTATCATCACTGCTTCCTCAAGCTCCCTCACTATCTCCTTCCCCAGTGGTATCCTTAGGTGGGTTATCAAGCCACTCTGAGACCTCGTCGGTACAAACAGAGGGGAGATCGGGTATGGGTTCTTCAATAGAAGACTGAGCAGCAGGAAGACGAGCAGAATGTCCAATGAGATCAGAAGGATACCCCGAGGATTTAGCAACGTTAGGCTGAGGTCTTGGCCTCCTCATAAGGGAGGTCACATCTAAGTTCTCGTCGTTGGATGAGGGGTAGTCGACAATGGACACCGAATGCTTTGAAGCTCCTATCCAATGACTTTTCCTTTGCCACTCGAACAGCTCCTCAATCCTCAGAGATGGTTGTTTCTTCCTCAACCTCTTCTTCTTCGAGGGGACGACGGCAGCAGCAAAACCAGTAGGGACGCCAGATCCCTCATTACGGGTTCCTCACTTGGCCTTCTCCAAGTTCGTGGGCCACAACCAAATATTTTAATTGAAGGTGCTGAGATTGGCTAGCACCAAGTCCACAACCTCCTGAGCGACCTTCCTCTCCCTTGCAGAAGGATCTCCCTCCACGTTGCCCCAAGCGTTGGAAAGATTTCAAGTCCTTTAGACCCCCAGAAAAAAGAACTTATCCTTCCACCTCTTCAAGGAAACTAGATTGCCACCGCTTATGACAGTAAACTCAAAACAAGGGGTGGCAACAGTCCAATCTAAGTTATGAGTGAAGCGAAATATCGTCTTCACTATTGTGACTTAAAGCAACTTGCCATGGCAACGAGCAAAAATGCAGAGTGAAACGAGTTACCTTATGGCGTTAGGCTACAACCTAGCGAATGGGATCTCGAGCGCTTTCATGATGAGATAAAGCTCCTCTGGGACGAGAAAGCAAAGCTCACCCTTAAGGTGGACTTCATAGATGGTGACGAAGCCATCCGGTGGGCTACAAGCCCTCTCATGGGGCTCTAGAATCACCATAGCCATTGATTCAAGAACCTTGTATTTGGCCCAAATGGCCTCAAGTCTGTCCAGAGTTATGGTGGAAGTGATATCCTTGACCTCAGGAGCTACGAATATTTGAAGGAAAAATAGAGAGAACACGAAGAAAATTGACAAGAAGGTGAAATCCTAAATAACACAGCCCAATTCCTCAGGTTGAGTAAAATGAAGGCGGAGGAAAATTGTGGTATTTGAAAACGATGAAAAAGCAAAAGGCGGGCGCCATCATCATCCTAGCCACATGTCGGCAACCCATATGTCGTCAGAGTTAATGGGCCTTTGGCTTCCTGAAGCATTGCAAATAAAATGACGTGCATTTAATGCGCCTTAATAGCCAAAAACAATGGTGCAGACCAACGTCTTGAACTCAAGGAAGGTCCACGGGCAAACTCTCAACAAGGACTTTGGTCCTGAAAACACCTCAGGATGTATACGAAAGTTCGCAAACACCATCACAGATTGTGCGAAGATGCTTAGAATCCCAAAAAAAAAAAAATCTCCGATGTTTTGGATCATGAACAAGCCTCTGGATGTCTATGGACATTCTGATCCGCATACCCTGGACTACTGTTCGCGGACACTAGAAAGAGCACAATGCAAACATCAACTTCAAGTGAAAATTAAACAAAACCACAAAAACGAAGGGACGAGTGGACCTCCAATGGAAGAGCCCTTCACATAAGAGCTGTCCACGCCCCTCAAGCATACCAGAAGAAGAGAAGATTCATATGACAAGTAAAAGGAGCAAAGGTAAAAACTACTACTTTTATTAATCAAAGTTCCTTTATGATTTCCTTTACAAGTACGCGGCTCACTACATCAAAAGTACTAGAAAAATGCAGAAAATATAGCACGGGGCGTAAGCCCCAGACGGGCTGCTCCGGATTCTTAGAGCATGATGGGGAAGAAGCGGTTCATCGCCGATAGCCCAACAAGCCAAAGCCACCGGAGTAGTCCTTCGCTTCCCCTCCGGACGGTACAAACGGTGGTTCAAGTGAAGTGGAGACCATAAACGGCTCGTCACTTCGGAGCCAAGGCGTCCAGTGATGGATCCACCATGATCTACCGCTGCACAAGAAATCACCACAGCCTGAAAGGAGACACACGACAATGGCAGAATGGCCAAACCATCTTCATTAATTTCAAGAACTGCCCATAGTAAGGGTGTGAGGACGGTCTTTATCAAAAGTTTCAGGTCTCCAACTAGTCCATCTGATTCCTTTGAGCGCTCCCATTGAAGACGGAGCACACCAAGGCCTTCGCATCGTTCCCCCGAAGTCGACCAAAGGATGAACCCCACTGGTCAAGAAGCCCACCTATTTATAGGCAAACTAGCACCTTACCCTCGCTTAATCAGACACACTTCACTGGATCCATAATTCATGGGGAAGAAAAACCCTAAAGACACCTGAAAAGCCTGCACGGTGCTATGGGGAAGGCACAACGTCAGACTGCCTGAGGAAGACGTGACGTTAGACTGGCTACGGAAGGTGCGACGTCAGAAAAGACGTGACGTTAGAGTAAGACAAAACATAGCATAGCCCGAGGATGACAGTGCAGTGACCAACTTGGCCCAAACCGAACATGTTAGGCCTCGACTACAAATCAGCCCAGGCATGGGGGGCTAGTGATGGGTACCGGAACTAAAGGCCCATTAATAAGATCCATTTTCCTGTGGACGGACCCTGGCACCATGGGGACCCAGTGGGCCCAAGGGGCCTAGGTGATAGGGCCAGCCCAAGTAGCGTGACAAATTGGAAGTCCATAGAGGGCCATGAACCCAGGATGGCTCCGGACCTCAGCTGTGCCTAAGAAAGTAATGCCCTAGAGATTTGGTAGCAGACCGGTCAAACAGTATGAATGATGATGGCCCGCGCACACGATCGATCACTGTAGATGTGACTTTACGAAAGGTCAGTCAGCGTGCATGCCACATTCCTGGCACAAAGGACAAGGTTGATGGAGTTGGAGGCTGACTTCACCATATGTCAACGCCACGTAGACAACCTACCAAAGATGGTTCGATTGCTATAAATACCCGATCTGTGCATCTAACAAAGGATTCCAGCATTTACTCATACCCAAAAGTTATAGAGAGAGAAAAGGAAGGGAGAGAAAGGGTTTGCGCCGCTCTATAATCCATCCATAATCCATAATAGTATACTAAGATTGATTTCCGAACACAAATCCCGTAGTTTTTCCTTCCTTATTCACAAGGAGGATTTCCACGTAAAAAATCTTCTTTTCGTAGTCCTCATACTTTCTCTTTCTTTCCACTCACGCATTGTCTTGTGTTGCTGTCTGATTTTCGTCCTAGTCAGAATAAGGATTTGAGGACGCAACACTATTATTAGTATGAATTAATAAATAAAATATTATATTTTGTAAAGATATTTTAGATATATCTAATGAATCTGCATCCCCCTTTTCTAAATAGAGCAAACATTCAACACTTAATCCGCAGGAATAGAAAAGATAAGTGAACAATAACACCGAAAACACTCACGCATGCCAACGCAAACAGCACCACCGCAATGTCAACTGCAACCACCATAAACTACGACAAGGAGACAAACATAACCACCGTAAGAGCCAAAATCTGCACACGTAGCAAACAAATCAAGGATTTTTTTTCAAGTATAATTTTAAATGCCATTGTGCATTTAGTTTGTTTTAAAAACTATTTACAATTCTATTTAATGCGTCCTAGGAATCTGAATTATTACACGAATTAGAGATTTAGAATTTTTGTTTTGGAAGTGGATTGGGTCCGTTCTTCATGTCCGTAAATTCTTATCCTGTACATTATAATAAATCGAACAAGAGATAAGAAATATACGAAACTCATTCCCTAATATATATTTTAATATTAAGTCAATAACATTTCCTCTTGAATTGAGAGGTGGAATGAAAGTTGCAATACCCCGGTATTTCGGATGAAATGTTTCAGTGTAGATCGATGAAAATTATTAATAGTGCTCATATTTTAAAGTTAATATTGTATAATTAAATTAAACTAATTTTAAAAAAATCAAGACTTATTTTTCATAAAATATTTCTATGAACAAATTGAAAATATGATATGAGATATAAATATATTAACTATAATTAACACTATCATCGTGTTAATAATAATATAATCATTTGAAAATAATAATAATATAATTATATACGAATAAAATATAGTAATAATATAAAATATAATATAATAAAATATAAAAATAATATAATCCTGAAATAATAATAATAATAATATTTATAATAACGTTTAACCCCATGCCATCTCTCTCTTGCGCGTTCTGGTTTACCCTCTGCCTTGTTCCACCTCATCTCTCTCCCTCTAGCTCTCGAAGCTTCGCACGCCTCTCTCTTTCTCTCCAGATTCCTTTCTCTCTCTCTTTCTCTCTCGCAACGGCTCCAACAATGGCTGTTCGAATCTTCAGCAAACCCTAACAGATTTGCCATCTGTTCCAACCGCTTGATTCCATTTGTCTCTTCACCATTTTCAACTCCATGGGTTTCTTTAAGCCTGACTTCGGTGGGAGTGCGGGAGTTGAAAGGAGGGGTCGAGCTAAGAGTAAGAGCAGAGAGAGACTCTGCTTTTGGACTTCTGTGAGCCATCACCAATGCGTCTTCTTTGTTGGGTTTTGCCGCCGTTGCCGTCATCGATTGGTGCCGAAAGAAGAGTTACCGTTACAAGCTTGAGCCGGAGGGAGTGTTTCCGTCGTTAATCTGTGCCGAAGCCACCATCGCCAACTCTAGCCGTCGCTTTTGGCAAGTGAATCCTCTTTAATGTCATTCTCCTCTGTTGCAAGTGATTTTTCCTTCACTGTCATTCCTCCTCTAATTACAAACAGTTCTTCTGTTATTTTGAAACCCTTCCGTTATCTCTCTCTATTAAATAAGTGAAGCATGTGGAAATTGAATCGAGAAGAGAAACAGAAGGCGATGCTCTATTTTGGGATTAGCAATTCGGAATAGTGAATTGATGAGTCCCACGGAGCTGTGACTTTGGGATTAATTCATGTTATGGATTCGTTTGCTTAATTAAGAAAAATTGAGGTTCCTATTTATGTGTGGGATGTTGGGATTGGGTTAGAAAACGGAGCTTCGTGCTCTGTCGGTTGATGTTGGGTATATAATCGGTTCTGTATTTTTATGAAATATGGTATACATATTTGTACGTGCAGGTATGTGTGTTTGGGTATGAGTATGTGGATGTATATATATATATATATATATATATATATTTATTTATTTATTTATTTATTGTGTACTGTGTGTATATATGTATGTGTAAATATACGTGTACAAGTGCAGGTGGTGTGCGTGTGTGCTGTGCGTAAAATTTGTGTGTGAGAATAAGCAACGTGAGCTGCTGGTGAGAGTGTGGCTCAAGGTGTGGCTGTGCAAGAGCGGTGTGTGTTGTGTAGCCGTGAGGGTGTGTGTGTACACCATGCGTGTACGTGTGTGAGTTATTGGCAGAGCTGTTGTCGTGTGCATTCTGGTGTGAGTGTGTGTTTTGTGTGTGTGATGGGGGGGTATGTGGCAGTGTTAGCGAGTAAAAGTAGTGGGTTGTGCTGGGCTGAGGTGAGTGTAGTGAATGTTAGCCGCGTGAGTGTGGGCATGGGTGTGTGGCAGAGTGTGTATGTTGACAGCAAGGGTGTGAGTGGCCATGTGTGTGGGGAATGTATTTATTTATATATATATTTATATGTATGTATGTATATGGATATATATGTATGAATATATGTATATGCATGAGAAAAAAGATGAAAAGGTGTGTAGAGGGCATTTACGGTTTGTCTATGTTGCATTTAAAAATATATATGGGTATGCGTTTGGAGTTATGCATATATATTGCATGCTGATTTTACTGAGAGTGCTGGTTATAGAATTGGAATCAGTTGATTTAAATGTTGACCTTAGTTGTAAGTATCGCACTGGAATAGTGCAGAAGAATAGTTAAATAGTGAATTAAACCAAAATAAATTATATTTCGGTTCCGTGATAAATTTTTTTGTATTAAATTTGATAGTGTGAGTACGATCTTTGTCAGTACTGAACGACAGTTCCATCATTGTAGTTGCCAAGCCTTCTTTGCATTATATTTGATCGCGTGAGTGTTGAGATTATTGTTTTTCTGCAGTTAAGGTTGAGAAGAGTGTATAAAAATATTAAAGTATCTATTCGAATGGGAGGTTGTGGTACCTTATTGTGGTCTATACTTATCCAATACTAATTTTTGTGTCTTGGTGGTGTTGAGGTACATTGCCTAGATTGGCGGGATGCTTATGGCCATGTGACCATCGTAGTTCATGATATCGAGGATATCATGGCAGGAGATGTTGGGTTTAATGTATGAGATATCTTCCGTACCTTGTAGAGTCGAAAGAGGAGCATGATGGTGAGATCATCTGTACCTGATTGAGTCGGATGATGAGCATGCTCGGGAGACATCTGTACTTTGTTGGGTAGAGTCTCTGTGAACCATGGATTTTGGTCAAAGGTCAGACTTGCCAACATCGGGTAGCCCATGTAAGTACTCGGCTATCAGAGGATATATGTAGCCTTTGGTTCACAATAGCGGAATAAGATCTAGGAGTTTCTTTGTGATATTCTATGATTATAAGTACCTATGAGTTGTGTTGGCAGTATCCTTGTATTGGATCCTATGATATCCAGGTTCAGTGAAATTCAGAGTGGCTATCATCATAATTATGTAGGTTGTACTTGCTAACATAGGGATTAGGAAATCCCCACTCATTCTTGACATCAGATTCAAGTGGATTACCATTATTTATTGGTATTCTTATTATCTTTGTGATATATGGGTCAAGTGTGACCTATCTTGCTTAGAGTTGTATTTACAACATGTTGTGATTTTTTTGGATATAGTATTTGGTTAGAGTAATGTTGAAAACTTTATAGTTATTATCCGAGATTATTATTGTTATATAGCGTTTTTTTATTATTATCATTTGTTAAGCTTTGGCTCACCCTTTTTTTTTGGCTCCAGATTGAGTTGATTGCATAATACAAACCGTGGGATTCTACTTTTAATACTGGACTTTCAGGTAGCGTGATTTATGGAGACTAAATATTCTTTCAGTGGAGACAAACTAGATATGTTATTGATGGAAGTTGAGTAGTTTTCCTTCGGGTTGCGACCCATGATCCTTAGTAGTTTTAATTTCGGGATAATTATATGATGTATTGATGAATTTGATAGTAGCTTAATAGATTTGCATTGCCTTTATGGAAGATTATGAATGATTTTAAGTTTTGAGGTTTTTCAGTGTGAACAGTCTGAGCCGCGGTTGAAATTTTGGTTCAGGTCATCACAAAAGTATATGCTAAAATTGAAATAGGATAGAGACGAGTGTTAACTAGGAAGACTTTGCTCCGTTTGGGTGTATTCGTTTGCTTGATTATCTTTTTTTTCTTAGGTTTTCTCCTTCTTGATTTGGGAGGAGTTGTATTTATAGCCCGGGTTCCTATCCATCTAGTTAACAATTGAAATTGCTACCTACGCTGAAAGGTATTTCAACGCAGTTATTGGGAGGCATTATTCTTGGTGTATAATCATCATTTGAATTTAATGAGAAAACCATCTGACTGTTAATTGTAAGGACTATTTCGATCATTTTTAGATTGAGTTATTTATTGGTTTATTATTATTATTCGATTTTCAATAACTATTCGCTAAGATTGAATGTCCCAATTAATGTCTATCTGAACCATTATTTAGTTGACCCGTTCTATTTTTTACTTTCTCATTTGGGCCGTTGAGGTTTAAGCCATGTTTTAGCTTTAAGTTTGGTTAATTTATTTTGGGCTACACGTAACACTAGCCCCCCGTATTTAAATGTTTAAATTCAAACTCTGAGTATGCCATTAATGGGAAGCCAGCTAGTTAGTCATTCATGCCAATAAAGCATATCTCTGCCACAAATCTTCTGCCGATTAAGGGTATTGTTTTGTAAGGATTTATTCTCTGTTATTATTGACCGTTATTTGATGCCTTTATGGTCTTCGATTTTCTCTGTAGTTGGGCTTTTGCTTTGACTATAAATTGAGGGTCTTTCTTTAGATTGCATCCCAGAATGCCTTATTTCCTACACAGTTGTATGATCTCTCTTAACAAACAATTCATTTTTACTGTTTCTGGTGGATGTAGATGCTAAAGTTGGTGGAGGAGATCCTTCAAGTTTCAAAGTCACGGCTCGAGAATGCATTTGAAATCTATCTTGGCTATCCTCTTTTATTAGGGAAATTATCTTGATTATTTTCTTTTACGTTTGTCCCAAAACTAAGCCTGCATGTTGTAGCAAGCCCTTTATCTTGCTGATCCTCATAGAGGTGATCAAGATAGACGTTGGCAATATAGGCAGATGCTTTTTTTTTATTCTCTTCTTTCTCGTGATACTTTTGACACAGCTCATGTCCAAGTACCTAGAAAGAAATGTATTTTTTAATATTTGGGTCGTTGTCTTGTGTCTTCCTTTTTTTTGCGTTGTACTTTTATTTTTTGAAGCTTATATATTGTGAAAGGATCTAATGAATAAAACTATCCAAATGGGAACACACATTCTTCATTTGGCTTCTATATGCTTGTAGTTCTTTAAATTATTGCACTTAGGCAGAGTGTCTGCTCGTGTATTTTGACTTTGTTCATCTTTTCACCCATTTGATTGTTTGACAATTTAAATTTTGGACAATTCGGCATGTAATAATTTCATTCAAATGAATCCAAAATTAAAATATTTATGGAGTGATTGAGTCGACATTTTGATTTAAACTGAATCATTTAATCAAAATTAATGAAGTATCAGAGCTATCTGTTGCCCTAGAAAGTATTGCGTCAGATTATCATTGTTTGCACAGTGGAAGTGACTTGCTACAGTGTCTTCCTATGCTGGCCCGTGTCCCTCGTCATTATAATGATGTGCTTCTTTAGACATGTCCAAATGATGTCATACTGGGTTAAAGTCATTTTGTTTAAACTCTTGTGAGCCTTCATTTTTTCATCATTTCATATTCCATCTCTTAGCCTAAGTTTGCTTTCTGCTTCTTATTTTCGATGGCTCCTCACATAGCTTCCAAGGGCATTGCTAACATTCCATCGAGCCTCATGATTTAGAAGGCTCTGGACATTTATGAGAGGTACAATATCCCTGTTGCCATTTCTTTCCAAGTTCTCTTATTATCTTGGAGAGCTTGTTTTCCAAGGTTTGGCTTTATTGTCTTATATGAGACTCATCTGAGAGAAGGCCTCCACATTTCTTTTGCTAGGGAGCTCTACGAAATATTGGAGGCCCTGAAGGTTCCCGTTGCACATCTCCGCCGTAACACTATTAGGTACTTGGTCTCTTTGTGCATCTTCTTTCATCATTGGGGGCTTCATTTGGACACTAAGTTAAAGTTTTCTACCGATTTAATCAAGAGGGTGATTGGATTTCATTTACTCCTAGAAAGGGTACAGAATAAGTGGAGGGAATCTAAATTCAGTAAAAGGTTGGAAGGATCTATTTTTTTTATTACGATTTTTTCTGACTAGACCCTCTCCTTTAAAGAAAAATTGGCCAATCTTGCTTATACAGGTGAAGTTTTAGAAATTGAGACTTTTATGGCCAAATCATCGATTGAGTTAATAGAGGAAAATGCCATCACACTTTGAAAAATGAGTAATTTTCTAACTCGGGAGGTGCTTACTGATGTTAATTGGGAGGTTAGCGTGGATGTAGAGGCCATTGCCAACATACCTCTCTACAGACCCAAAAGAAAACTGGGGGAGCTTTTTTATTTGGGATTCTAATGATAATAATCTATTCATCTTAGATTTTGATTCCCATTCTGTGACGAGGGGTTTGACATTTAAATAGTGGCATGAAAATCAATAATAAGTATTTCTATAGTGGGGTTATAAGCCATTATTTAAAAGTTGGATTAGTTGTTAGTAGTTGAGGTCAATTGCCACTACACATGTTTTATGGTTCATGCATCATGGTAGGTATTTTTCAAGTTGGATCATGCAAATCAGTCATTGTTAAAGGGCAATAGGATGAGGCATAAAATACTAGCTAAGTGTAGAGAATTGGTTGGATGCTTAATAAAGCAACTTGACATTCTTCAACACACATCTTTAGTTTATTGTTGACCACCTCATGGGATATGGACTGAATTTGAAATTTCAACTGTCCAATAATTTGATCCATTAGCCTAAGTTGCCTAGATTTTAGCTTTCACATATTAATGTCCTTCTTGGGCTATGATCTATTGAGCTGCCTTTAGGACTATTCTTATGAGCCTATGGTGATTAGTTTGGGGCCTCCTTTTACATCCTCAGGTCAAATCAATGAGCTCGAATCAGCTTAAAATTTATTGAACCCAACACTAGGACTGTGACGGACCATGTTTACTAACTGGAATCTGGTAGAGTTTAGACTGTAAAATAACCGTCAAACTAATATAAACCTGAAAAATTATCCCTATACATCGTAAATATACATCCACAATTCACAACACGGGATCCAAATAACCACAACAAACACATGGCTCCAACATCATTACTCCGGATATGACGTCGGCTCAAATAAGATGCCACTAGGTACCTAAACAAACCATAAAAACCTACGAAAGTATATATATCCATTAAATACAATGGAAGCTAAACTGCATATATATTATCAGATACATACTACATCAATAAACAATCCATCTCAAAATATACAAAATACTCCAATAAGAGTATAGAATTTTAACATCTAGGTTCTCAAAAGTATCCTCCAAGTCTTCAACCTAGCTAATTGCTTAGTAATTAGCCTCATTGGGTATAAGTGCGTGCTCATTTGAAGGAAGGAAAAACAGTAAGAATGAGCTAATTGCTCAGCAATGTACAATATAATCGAGGATAATATACAATATACACAAAATAAAGTAAGGGAAGGGAATAAGAACAATATATGAATGGATAAATATGAAATATGAACAAATACATTTTCAGAATATATTTATCTTTTATGTTTTATTTTTAATTCATTTAGATTCTAAAACATGCAAAAATTTCATTATCTTTGTGGATTAGAGTCAGTGGGCCTTACCAGTTAATAGTGCAGTCGAATGAGGAAAGGAATGTGTTTGCTTTTACCCATTTTAAAGAATAACTCACACAATTTAATATCCCGTGGCGAGCAGTATACCTTTCATCCGATATACGGGACTATAAAACATATGCCAGCATATACCCCGTGGCCCAGAGATAATCCTCGTGCTTCCACAGTAATATTCTAAAGTATGTCAGGAAATACTACCCTCTAAACTATAAATTTTCAATCCAATTTCATATTTACTTATTCTTAAGGAAATTTCATATTTATTCATAACACTTTGTTCTCACTTTAGGAGAACGATTCATCAAACACAATGTATCATGGAATTTTCTTCTTATATATTTCATAATTGCAGAATTCTTATGAGTTTAAGTTGCCACATGACTTAAATTACATGCATAATGGATATAAAGTATGGAAAAAATTAAAAATCCTTACCACCATAAGCTAAACATAACTTTAGAGTATTCGGATAATAAATTCCTTCACAAAATATATAAAACATAATTTCTGGAGCATATACAAGATAATATAAATAATGTACATTTGAATAAATATCCCGATTCATGTTTGATAATATTTTCAGTTTATATAAAATTAATATATATATAATATATGTGAATAAATACCAAATAATCGAAGTACCCATATCCATAAAATTAGGATTTCAAATTTCTAAGGCCAAATTATATATAAATTACAAATAGAACGGGTAAAATCTATGGGGAGCGAGTCAGGGTTTTGTAGGACCAAAATACCACACAAATCTCATATATCGAATATGAAATCGAAATATTTACATACTCAATACATGGGTATCATAAAAATAAAAGTATGGATGTGTATCGGGACAAAAAGTTAAAAGAGAGAGAAAATGTTTACCCGATCTGTAGCTTTTCTAACTAGTTTTAAATCGGATTTAAACTTGGGAGTCTTGATTTCCTCATTCTCTCTCTTTTCCTTTGCGTTCTCTCTTTCTCCTCTTTCTTTAGACCGTTGTAAAATAATACGTGAAAACCCGAACGCGTTTTTATAAACAGACTGGCGCTCGAGTGCTAGTTAATCGCCAGCACACTCGTACAGGCCACGCTCGAGCGTGCATTAAATGCGCATCGAGCGTGGCATTCTGCCAAATGCACCCCGAGCATGCTCAGCATGCCTCGGGCATGGGCATTCTGCCAAACGCGTCCTGGGCGTGTCTCGGATGCCACTAAAGCGCCGGGCCTCCTGACTCTTCTTTTGCTTTCAAAGCTAATTTTTCGCATACATTTAAGATAATCTTAATTATATTATCTTAATTATCTCCTAATTATTATATTTTGAAATTCAGAACCTCACAACTCTCCCTTACTTAGAAATTTTCATCCTGGAAATTAACGAATCCTAGAATTGAACGAATATACAGGTTGAAATAGGTGGGAATACATGTCCCGAATCTCATCCTCTCTCCCCCACGTTGCCTCCTCACAAGAGTGATTCTTCCACAAGACCTTTATAAGAAGAATGATCTTCGAACGCAAAATCTAATCCTTCAAATTCAAAATCTGAACTAGCTCCTTCCAATACGATAGATCTTCTTGGATAACCAAGGGGCCGTAATCAATGACGTATGTCGGATCGTGGACGTAATTCCTCAACATTGAGATGTAGAAAACATTATGCACATCAGCTAAACTCGGCGGCAACCTAACCGATAGGCTACTTCTCCAACCTTCTGTAAAATCTCAAAGGGTCCTATAAATCACGGCTTTAGTTTCCCTTTAACACCAAATCTAGAGATCTCCTTCCATAGCGACACTTTAAGGAAAACGAAATTGCTAACCTCGAATCTGAGTTTGGATCTACTTCGATTAGCATAACTTTTCTACCGACTTTGGTCCATCTTCAATTTATCAAATATCACCGTAATTTTCTATGATATCTCTCGAATCACATCTGGACCCTACAAATGCCTATATCTTGTCTCTACCCAATGGATAGAAGATTGGCACTTCCTACTATACAGTGCCTAAAAAGGAGCCATACTGATACTCATCTGGAAACTATTGTTGTATGCAAGTTCAACCAATGTCAAGTGATTATCCCAATTTTCCTTCAACTCTATCACAGAGGCTCTAAGCATATCCTTCAATATTTGGATTATCCGCTCAGACTGGCCATTTGTCTGAGGGTAGTATACCGTGTGCTAAACTTAACTCTTGTTGCAGATTTTTCCAAAATTTAGAGACGAAACGTGGATCACGATCAGACACAATAGATGTTGACACTCCATGCAATCTAACAATCTCATTGATATACAACTGTGCCAAGCGATCATGAGAATACGTCATCCAAATGGCTAAGAAAATAAGTCGATTTGTTAGCTAATCAACAATGACCCAAATCGCATCATGATTCCTTGATGTCTTAGGCAAACCTGAAACAAAACTCATAGAAATGTCCTCCCATTTCCAACTCGGAATGGATAAGGGTTGCAACAATCCCAAGGGCTTCCCCCTCTTAGCCTTCAATTGCTGACAAATAAAACATTGGCCAACAAAAGTGACTATCTCCCTTTGCATATTTATTCACTAAAATATTTTTTTCAAGTCCTGGTATATCTTATTAATTCCAGGGTGGATGGTGTACCTTGTTCGATGAGCCTCCTTCAAGATTTCTTCCTTTAAATCTTTATTATCAGATGCACACAGATGCTTCCGAAATCTCAAGACTCCATCAATACTATACTAAAATCTCTCCATGAGTCTCGATCAAGGTCTCCAACAACGTCCATCAAGAATAGATCGCTTGCCTGCCCTTCATTGATCCTCTAAAAGATCTCGGGCTGCACCTACAACAAAGACAACATCATCTTGTTGCCTTTGACATAACGTTGGATATTACAAAACTTTAAGCAATCCAACATCTCCATCTACTTAATTTGCATCCCCACTACAAGACTGGTACGACGACTCAAAGTATCCACGACCACATTCGCTTTCTTCGGCTAATAGTGTATCTCACAATCATAATCCTTAAGAAACTCGATCTACCTTTGATGCCTCATATTCAGCCTCAATTTGTGAAAACAGTACTTGAGGCTCTTATGATCATAATATACAAGAAACTTCTTGTCGTACAAATAATACCATTAAATCTTCAACACGAAAACAATGGTGACTAACTCCAAATTATGGGTCGGATAATTCTTCTCATGAACTTTCAGCTGCCGAGGCCCAAAAGCGACCACTTTCCTATTCTGCATCAAAACACATCCGAGGCCAATCTTAGAAGCATCATAATACATCTCAAAACTACCAGGATGATCAAGAATAGTCAAAATTGGTGCCGAAGTCAAATAATCCTTCAACTCTTGGAAACTTTGGTTACACTCCTTCGTCCATTCAAACTTTACTTCCTTCTTTGTTAATTGGGTAAGCGGCAAGGCAATTCGGGAGAAATTTTTAACAAAACGGCAATAATAACCGACTATACCCGAAAAGCTACGGACCTTCGTCATGATTGTCGGTCGACTCCAACTGATAACGGTTTCAATCTTTTTTAGGTCTATCAAGACACCTCCATTAGAAATAATGTGGCACAAGAATACGACCTCCTCGACCAAAATTCACACTTTTTCAATTTTGCAAACAATTTATGCTCTCGAAGGGTCTGAAGTACAATCCTCAAATGCTCTTCATGCTTAACACAACTCTTTGAATAAATCAAGATGTCATCAATGAAAACTACAATAAAGTTATCCAAATAGGATTAAAAAACCCAATTTATCAAATCCATAAATACCGTAGAGGCATTCATCAATCTGAACGGCATCACAAAGAACTCATAATGACCATATCTCATCTAGAAAGTCGTTTTCACCACATCCTCTTCCTTAATCCGAAGCTGATGATACATCGACTGAAGATTGATCTTAGAGAACACGCGGGTCCCTTGCAATTAATCAAAGAGATCATCAATTCTTAGCAACGGGTACTTATTTTTTATCGTGATCTTATTCAGCTCACAATAGTTTATACACAACCTCAAGGTCCTACCTTTCTTCTTCATGAATAGGACCGGAGCTCCCGATGGCAAAACACTGGGTCTAATAAAACCTAAATCCAGAAGGTCTTACAATTATTGCTTCAATTCTTTCAATTTAGCAGGAGCCATATGATAGGGAGACTTCGAGATAGGTGCCAATCCAGGTATCAGATCAATTCCGAACTCGATCTTCCTGTGTGGTGGCAAAGCAAATAATTTATCCAGGAATACATCCTCAAACTCGCATATCATTGGAATCTCCGTCGTTGATAGCTCCCGGCTCTCCACTACACTAGTATACATCAAATAAGTTTCACATTCACTATTCAACAGATGACGAGCTTACAGAGCCAAAACAAAGCTGAACGGCTTAACCCGCCGAATTCCTTGAATATGAAAGGGCTCACATTCCAAAATTTTGAAGTCAACTCTCTTATGAAAACAATCAATAGTTGCATAATTTCTTGACAACCACTCTATACCCAGAATCACATCAAAAGCATGCATCTCCAGAAGAATCAAATCAATAGCTAAGGACAACCCATTTACCTCAATCGAACACCCAGAGTAAGAAATATCAGTAACAACAGAAGATCCTTTAGGCATCGATACAACCAAAGAATAATCAATGATCACAGGAGATGATGTAAGATGACAAGTAAATCATGGTGAAACAAAACAATGGGTCGATCCAGAATTGAAAAGTACCATACCAGAGGTGCCACAGATAAAAAGAATACCTTCCATCACATTATCAAACACCTTTGCTTCGTTAGTGAACACCGCAAAAGCCTTTTCTTACACAACGAGCTTAAGGGTGCAGGCCTTCGTCGAATGAGGACACTCCTTGATCTTATGCCCTGCTTGGCCACAATTAAAACACATGTCCATCAACTTATAATAAGGATTACTTCCATGCATCTTATGAGGACGGTGCGGACGGTGTAATGTTGGCGTGAATTGACTAAAGCTTGTGAGGACGGTGTGGTCAGACTGCTCTTGTTCTTTGAATCTGGTTGCCTTATCCTCTTCGACTATCTCCCAGAATTCGCGCTAGAACTGGGACCAATACCACTCTTACTCGACGTTCGCTTCCTAAGGAATTTTTCCTTTGCAAGCTCCTTTTCGTGGATCAAAACACGATCCAATATATCCACATAAGTTACAAACTTTAAGGTCACCAATTGCTTGCCAATATCATCTCGCAAGCCTTGAAGAAACTTTCTCGCCTTTCTCTCCCCATCTTCTACCATGTACGGAGCATGCCGCGACAACTCCGTAAACTTTGCATCATACTTGAAAATTGACCAGCCTCCTTACCTCAAGCAAATAAACTCTTCCTTCTTCTGCTCACGGAGGGCGGATGGAAAGTACTTCTCCATAAATGTATCCTCAAACATGGGCCAAGTGATATCACACTTCGGCACCCCCAAGGCCCTCTTTTTCATCTCCCACCAACGATGGGCTTCACCCTCCAACCGGTATGAGGCAAACAGTACTTAGTCCTCCTCCAGATAACGAATAACAGTGAACACTTTTTTCAATCTCTGAAACCACGTGTCCGCTTTAATCAAATTTAGCTCCCTCAGAAACTCAGGAATTCTCTCCTAGATGAATCGATCATATGTAGACTGTCCAGGATTAGCAGGAACTGTAGCCGGGACAGGAACAGACACTGGAGCAAGATTTTTCTGCCCCATATTCTCAATGATGTTTTCCAAATGACTCAACAAATTTAGATACTCGGCCTCTCTATCACGCGGCTGGCCACCTCCACGCATAGTCCTTCATCTAGGCAGCATGATCGGCTACTGATATTTATTTTGAAACAAGAATGATATGAGTTAGATTACAGGTCGGACACTAGCAAAGAAATTACAATTCTACGCGATTTAAACATAGCTAACGGTCTTAGTAGGACATCTCGAACAACTAAAACTATCAAATCTAGCTTAACTATACTATGATTACATCCACGTATTCCATCTAACATATACTATTCTAGGCTTTCGCATAAGATTCAAATCAAGCCTAAGGTATCTCATCTCTGATATCAATTGTGATGGACCGCGTTTCTTAATTGGAATCCGATAGAGTTCTGACTGTAAAATAACCATCAAACTAATATAAACCTATACAAATATTCCTATACAGTACAAATATACATCCACAATTTACAACACAGGATCCAATTAGCCACAACAAACACGTGGCACCAACGTCATAACTTCGGATATGACGTCGACTCAGATAAGATGCCACTAGGTACCTAAACAAACCATAAAAATCTACGAAAGCATATAAATCCATCAAATACAGTAGAAACAAAACTATATATACATCATCAAACATATACTACATCAATATACAATCCATCTCAAAATATATAACATACTCCACATAAGAGTACAGAATTTCAACATCTAAGTCCTCACAAGTATCCTACAAGTCTTTAGCATAGCCGACTCCTAATCCTCAATCCGCCTCATCAGGTATAAGTACGTACTTATTTGAAGAAAAAAAAAATAGTAAGGATGAGCCAATTGCTTAACAAGGCACAATATAATCAAGGATAATATACAATATATACAAAATAAAGTAAATGAAGAGAATAAGAATAGTATATGAATATGTAAGTATGAAACATGAACAAATACCTTTCTGGACCACATTTGTCTTTCACATTTTATTTCTGATCCATTTAGGTTCTAAAATATATAGAAATTTTATTATTTTTGTGGATCAAGGTCAGTAGATCTTACCAGCTAACGGTACGGTCGCACGAGGAAAGGAATGTGTTAACTTCTACACATTCTAAATCATAACCCACTCAATTTAACACTCCGTGGTGAGAGGTATACCTTTCGCTCGATATACGGAGTTATAAAACATATGCTACCATGTCCCCGTGGCCCAGAGGCAATCCTCTTGTATCCATAGTAATATCCTAAGGCATGTCAAGAAATACTACCATCTGAAATACAAATCCTCAATCCAATTTCTTATTTACTTATTCTTTTGGAAATTCCATGTTCATTATTGACACTTTGTTCTCACTCTGGGAGAATGATTCATCAAACACAATATATTATGGAATTTTCTTCTTATACACTTCATAATTGTATAATTCTTATGAGTTTAAATCTCAACATGGCTTAAATTACATGCATAATGGACATAAAGTATGAAAAAAATTAGAAATCTTTGCCACCATGAGCCAAACATAACTTTAAAATTTTCAGACAATAAATTCCTTCACAAATGCATATAACGTAATTTTCAGAGTATATACAAGATAACATAAATAATGTACATGTGAATAAATATCTAGATTCATATCTGATAATATTTTTGATTTACATAAAATTAAAATATATAAAATATATGTGAATAAATACCAAATAATCGAAATGCCCACATCCATAAAATTAGGGTGTCAAATTTCTAATAGCAAATCATGTATAAATTACAAATAGAATGGGTAAAATCAAAGGGGCGTAGGTAGGATTTCATGGGACCAAAATACTGTACAAATCTCATATATCGGGTATGAAATTGAAATATTTATATGCTCAATATATGGGTATCATAAAAATAAAAGTATAGATGGGTATCAGGACAAAAATACCCAATTAGATCGGGACAAAAAGTGAAAAGAGAAAGAAAATGGTATTAGTACACTTGCCTCAATCCGATCTATAACTTTTCTAACTAGATCTAAGCTAGATTCGAAATTAGGAGCCTTGATTTCCTCATTCTCTCTCTTATCCTTTGTGTTCCCTCTCTTTTCTCTCTCTCTCTGGACTGTTGCAAAATAACGCGTGAAACCCGAATGGGTTTTTTAAAAACAGACTGGCACTCGAACGCAAACCCAGACGCGTTTTTTAAAAACAGACTAGCGCTCGAGTGCCAGTCGAGCGCTGGTCGAGCACCAGTATACTTGCACAGGCCGTGCTCAAGCATGCATCAAGTACACATCGAGTATGGCATTCTCCAAATGCACCCTGAGCGCACTCGAGCATGCCTCATGTGGGGGCATTCTGCCAAACGCACCTCGGGCGCTAATCAGGTGTCGGGCCTCCCGACTCCTTTTTTGCTTCCGAAGTTAATTTTCCGCATACACTTAATCCTAATCTTAATTATATTATCTTAATTACCTTCTAATTACTATATTTCAAAATTGAGAACCTCACAAGCTCCTCAGCCGTGATATTCAAAATTAAGATTCATGGATGTATAACATGGTCTTCCATGTTCGCTTCCCTTTTCCATCAAATTAGGCATTCCTTTCCAATGAAAGCTAGGCCCTTTGCATTGTTGAGTCATTATGGTTATGTCACTCCATTACTGTGCTTTGGCCAATCTTTAGTAGATATTCCCTACATTAGGTTCACAACATAGTTGCATGAATGAATTATAGCTAATTAGGTTGGTTGCACAAAATGCGGCTTTTTTAGCTTGCTTTGCTACCTATAAAAGGGGCAAGGTCGTCTTTGGCTTCTTCACTCACTACATTTGGCTTTCTCTACCAATAAGCTTGTGAGACTTCCCAAGTTTCCCTTGAGAGTCATTCAGCCAAGCTAGAAGAGAGATAGAGAATACTCTATGAAGGCACCATGTGAGATATTAATGATGAAAACTTCCTTGTTTTTTTTTTTAGTTAAGGAACCATCTTGGTTCCCTTCATTCAAGTGGCACAACCTATTAAACTTCCTAGTTTGAAGAGTGACTGGGAAAAATCAATAGCCTAATAGGTTCTCTAGTAATTTGGCTCATCTCAATGAGAATGGCTGGTGAACCAAGAGATAGTCCCTAATGTGCCACCCAGTTTGATCCCCAAGTGCTCATGGGCTAGTTGAATCACTAGGGTTTGGCTCCTCATTTTTCTACCTCTAGGCACTAATTAAAATTGTAGTCCAACAGTCAGCTGAGTCCTTACAGCTGCTCAGATAGTCAACACTCTTCTTTAGTGGGGTCTTAGGTTGTAACGGAGGCAATACCAAAGCTCACCTCCAATCTCAATCAATGAAGTACTGCTAGGAAGGTTAGGTTGTCCGATAGGAGATATTGACCGCATATGCTCCTGATGCCATCCAAATGTGTTGTTTTTCCTTCCCCTAGGTACTAGACCTCAGAAAAAGTTATCTGACTGAAGATATAATTTGTACAAAATTTTTAAGGGAAAGTTAATAAAATATCAATTTATTTTGCCCTTGCATATGTGTCAAGCTATTAATTTATTCCTTTTTGCACTTATTAATGCTCCTTTGAGCACATGTAACTACTTAGGGATCAACCATTATTCTGGTTGTCTTCTCATTTAAGCTTTGTCCAAATGACTGGTGGATCATGAAATGAACTCTGATTAAAGCCTAATTCTTTAAAATTTTGATAAATCATTCCTTTGACAAGGTGCGCAACTTGTCTGAACTTGACTTGAAGTCTACAAATTCAAGTCGGCTGAAAAATTCACCGGGTTAGGGATTGTCATCCGAGTTAAAATGAAACATTAAGTGTGCTTTTCATTTGTCATCTCAAACTAGTCAAGGGTCGACCACCTCTTTCAATATTTAAGTGGTTATTGGCCGAGAACTAAGTGACATCAGGGTCATAATACCACTTCTGAGTTTAAGTTCACTTTAAGCAATGCATCTTAATCAACCTGCTTACCTTTGGAAGGCTCCCTTATCCCCTTTATGCGACACGTTGTTTTGGAAAACTGTGCTCCACATTGGTTGTTTTAGAAGCTAAACATGTCATTTTACTGGCTATCAAAGGATTTTTCAACTTGTGTTGGCGGCCGTCTCTGGGTTTATTTAAACCAAACATTTTTATGTGAATAGTCACGTTTCCCAGTTGATTCCCTTGAAATTTGAAAGTTCAGAGAACTCCAACTTCATCTCCTAGAGTTTTTTACGGCGTTGTGTTGATCCGAAGACTCGGTTTCTCGTGGCATTCCTGATGGAGCCTCTGTTTTGTTGCAACTTTGTGATAAGTATGATATTCCATTTGCTATTCCCCATGCCATTCCCACCCTGAAGGATAGGGCTTCATCCCCTCGCATTGGTTTTGTTACTATATATGAGACCCATTTGTAAAGTGAGCTCCACCTCCCTATCACGAGGGAGTTCATGGAAATATTGGATGTGTTGCTAGTTCTGATCATAAGATTTTATCCTTATTTCATCCATTATTTGATTATGTTGTGTATCTTCTTCTGGCAACATTTGAAGAAGTTAGATGCATGCATTGTTATGACTATTTTTTTAGGTTTAATCAGGAAAACGAGTGCATCACTATGAGCTGGAACAAATTTAGAATAAGTAGGGGAGCCCTGATTCACTAAAGAATTGGAAAGAGTAAATTTTCTTTATTAAGATTTCTGATTACTAGACTTTGTCCAATAAATAAAACAATATATAATTGGTTTAGTCTGGCCCTGGCCCTTGAGTGAGGAAGAGAGATTTATTGTAAAATAGAAAATCAACTTAATCAAATAGCATGTGAACAGGTGGTGTCAGATTGGTAGGTTCCTGACAGTCCAAGCTTTGTCTGTTTCCGGTTGATATGTTGTTCTTGAGGGCAACACTGTGGCGATATCTCCCCTCGTCTTTAAAAAGGAAGAAGGGGACAATTTTAAGGACTACCCAGGTTATTGATTTGGATGAGGATTGTCCGCGTAGTCCTCCCGCTTACTATGTGATCGTACGGATAGTGATCTACCTAGTTTCAAGTGAAGGCTCAATTAATATTTACTCTCTCTTTTCTAAGAGCATGGCCGAGGGGGTTGCTGAAGAGGAGTTGCCATCACCAGTTCCTTTCTTCCTCGGTTGGCCAACCAGCAAGCTCTGTCATCTGCCTAGCTTCTCTAGCAATTCCTCTAAGGGAGGTTCCCATTTTTTAGTGGAGGAAGGATAGTCCAATTATTGTCATTAAAGACATTAGAAATGAATTGCTTGCGTTTGCCACCCTTTGGTCAATATGGATGACCCTTCATTCTCAATGAGCACTCCCGCTGAGTCCAATGCTCTCAAAGAGTCCAATATATCGGGAAAGGATTTGATTTTTACGCTGGATCTTCTACCCAAGGTGGCACCGCTCATAAGCCCTTCGGCATTGCCTCTTTGCCATCCTGCACCATTGAGGTGTTTTCATGGTACCCTACGTAAAGAAGCAGAGGATCTTAGCATCTTGATGGTATTTCTAGTGTTGCTAGCCCAACTCCGTGGGTCATTCCTCCCCTTGGGCTTATTCCACCTACTCAATCCTCTAACCAAAAGTTTGTTGATCCATCACCCGACTTGTTAGTGGAGGAGGTTCCAAATCTTTCTCAAGAGATTTGCTTTTCCATTTAATTTTGGTTTAAGTATTGTTGCAAAATGATATCTGCTAACTCTTATTTTTTTGCAGTCCCCAACCCTACCTGCCCAAGTACTAAATAGAATTCTATATCTGGAGCAAGAAGTGAGCCTCATGTCAAGCCACCTTATTAGATAAGTGATGGAGAGGGCCTGGGCGGCAAGAGATCATGCTATTGAGGGGAAGGTTGAAGAGTTGAAGAATGAATTGGTCGAGTGGTTTAGAAGAGCCAACTAAGCTGATGATTGGGCTTATGTTGTGAAGGAGAGGCCAGTTGTTGCCAAGGCACAAGGAGTTGTTATTGAGGCGAGGGGAGTGGCTATAGAGGCTAGGGTTTCTGAGCTGGAAGCTTCCATCCACCTTGCTGAGGAGAAGAAAGCAGAGGCAAGCAAACAAATTGCCACAGTCGAGTGCATTGCTAAAGAGTAGCGGGGGGGACTATACCTGGCTTGTAGAGAGGCCTCAGAGGAGCACCCATCTTGATAAGATTAGTTTCCTCCTAGATGCTCTCATTTACCAAGAGGATTAACCTTTTCCAGATCTTGGTTTCCCTAATTGTCCTTGAATTTTCCTTGGGTTGCCTTGACTCAGGGAATGATGGAGCTACTCTAATCTCTGCGGTCAAGAATTTTGAAAGCAGTGTCGACTCTAGAAGTCCTACCCAAGCTCTAGAAGCAGAGGCTTTACTAGCAGAGGTCCCTCTTGAGACCCCACCTTCCAAGTTGTAAATGTTTATTTATATATTTATCCTTGTATAATTCGGTAATTTTAATGAAAAGGTTTGATAAATTATGCCGAGTCCTTTGATGCCAATTTGGTAATCCATTAACCCTTCCATTCAAGCACTCAACGACTTCCCAACCATTGAGCATGGGAGTGTTTTGGTTCATGAATCATCTGACCACTAGTTAGATATCTACCTAAACCATTGGACCATCATTGCTAGTTTATATGTACCCTAGTCTATGGCCGTGTGGCTAACACATGGCCCACGAAGGGGGCTCCACTTCTTATTATGCTTTAAAGTATCTCGGAGGTTTAATATTTGGATTTCTTATAATTTAGTCTCAGGAAAAATCTACCCGTTTAAATTTTGGCATCTCATGGGGGCATAGGACTTACTAGTTTCAAGCCCTTAGGCCTCAATATAAGTGGTGTGGGACCATCCTGATGGCCGTTTGGTCTCTTTAGAGATACACCTTAGATGACCACCTATTTCGGTCATCATGTTTAACAAATAGGGTGTAGAAGCCACTTGTCTGACTCAAGGTCAATTTCAGTCTATATGTAGTACGTATGATAAATTAAACAAACACACAAGCATGTGGAATTAAACCCAAATTGACTAAAACTCATTTTATTCATTAATTTAGAAATATACATAACATAGTACAAGCAAACCAAAATGATGGGTAGAGCATACCTCTATTCTTTAAGATTATACTTATCACTGATAGTATTTTTCAAAGTGAATGGCATTTCATGCTAGATGGACCAGCTTCACAACTTGGGATTATAGTACATATGCCTCACTTTTGAGCACTATTGATATTAGGAATGGTCTCTTTTTTTATGGGGACGGTTTATTTTTATGTGAAAATATTATAATGGCCCCAGTAGTTATTATTAAGTCCCTAACTCAAATGCTCATGCCTTCAACTTTCAATCGTAATATTTGGCCACTATCTATTGGTATGTTGCATAATGGACGAATTCTATGCTCTTGGCTTCATCTAGGAGGTCAATATTTTTCCATAAGAGCTGAGAATTTTACTTATAATTGAGGCTTGTCACTCACTAACTCAGCAAAACTATTTCTATAGAAATTATTGCCTCTATTTTGAAACACGGGATGAAAGGTATTTCCCAATAATTTTTCTGGGTGTTGTCTAATATACCCAAAGTATCGAGAGGAGTTCATCTATATATGCCCCTCCAATCTTATCCAACTTAGTTTTCAACCTGTTGACAATCATCCAATCAGTTACTTCTATTTGCCCATTTTTGTTAATGCAAATTTCAAGGAATTGATAATATTTTGTGAGCCTTTCACCAGAGAATTTGGTGCTATTATAAGTCACTATAATTTTACGGATTTTAAACTAGAAAATAATACTTTGACCTAGGAACTCAGTGGCATTCTACCACATAATTATAACCAATGGAGAGGCTTTTGCCCACTTTGTAAAATAATCAATACTAATAATGATGAACTTTAATTGCTTGGTTGCCACAGAAGAAGTTCCTAACACTTTTAGGCCCTTATTGTGCGAAGGGCCAAGGAGCTAGTAGTGCCTTGAGCTCTATAGGCTATTGTTTTGGGACACTTCCATTAATCTAGCAATTGTTGCACTTCTTAATGAACTTGGAGGCAACCCATTTCATGGTCAGCCAATTATGTCATTGTCTCATTAATTTGAAGACATAGTTCTTTCCTTCCATGTGTACTTTATAGATGTTGAGGTGCACCTCTTTGTCTGCATAATCAACTAGTACTTGGGCTAAATAATGCTTGTAAGTTACAAAGTACCTTATGATGTATATTGATCAATCCATAATCATCTACCAGCCTTCTATCTTCATAATCTATTTAGCTTCCATCTAATTATCTAGTAGCTTGCGAGATTAAAGGGATTAAAGGTACTCAAGATAAGGGCTCATCTAAACCATCTTGTTAGACACTTATAAGACTTCATCCTGTTCCTAGATTTTTGGGTCTCTATAAAATCTCTTACATATATCGAGTGTATTGCTTTAGGCTGCCTGATGTTGCTATCTTAGAAGGATTGTCAACTTTCCAATTTTCTTCATGTGGGATATTAATGATCTCTTATTTTTCAAGGTTTAATAGGATAGTCTAGTCCTTGTTGAGGTACTTGGTCAGATTAAGATGGTTGTTTTTTAAAGTTAGCCAATACTTGATTGAACCTCTAACTCGAGTTGCTATATTTAGTGAGATTTTTCACGGATTACTCCTTAGCCAATTTTAGGCTGGTCAATAGAGCCTCATACTTGGCCATATTGTTGGTTACCGGGAACCCAAAGCATTACCAAGTCTTTGAGCTTGACACCTTTAAGAGAAGTTAGGATCACTCTTGCTCCGCTATTTATTTGACATGATGCTCCATCAACATGGAAGGTACACTGAGGCAAGATCATGTAAGGGGATGCACTGAGGTTTTTGTGATTTGCTCTTTCAATTATGAGGTCCTTTTTGGATAATAATGTTCACCAAAGCTTGGCCCTATATTGAGCATCAAGTTCAAAGCTCTATATCAAACTCATCCAATTTGATGGACCATTTGATTATGCACTCAGCTATTTCCATCTTATGAAAGTTTTTTTTTCAGAGTTTAGTCAGTTGAGACCACTATTTTGTAATCCTAAAAATAAGGTCAAAATTTTTTTGCAGCAAACACCAAGGCCAAAGTGGTCTTCGCATTTTGAGCATACTTAGTTTCCAAATTAACAAGGATCAAATGGATATATTACACTAGTTTCTAGACTCTTGACTATTCTCAGACCAGAACCAAACATAGGGTCATGCCTAATACAATCAAACACAAATACAAATCTTCAACCTCATTAGGGAGAGCCAGACGAATAGGCTAGGTACTTTGTTAATTCTTCGAAAGCTTACTAACATTTATTTGTCTATCAGAATCTATTCTCTTTGCTCCTTTCAGGTCCTTAAAGAGTGATAAGTATTGCTGTAATATTTTAAATTTTTATTTAATTTATTTCGGGTGCAATAGATTATAAGAAAATAATAATAATAGTATAAAGGAGGGAGAGGCCGTGTGCGGCGGGGAAGAAAAAGGAAAAAAAAGAAAGAAAGAAAGAAAGAAAGAAAGGAGGGAAGAGAGGAGGAAAGAAAGAGAAAGAGGGAAGGCGACAAAGGGAGTTGTCGACCACCATCGGAGGAGGAATTGGCGCCGAAGATGGAGGCCAACGAAGCCCCCTCGACTAGTTACCCTTTGACTCATGCAGCGGGTGAAGGAAACAGAGGCACGCACAAGTTGAGTAGAGGAGCCGCCGTCATCGTCGGAGAAAATGGGTAAAATTAAGGTAAGTAAATCTTTTTATTCTCTTTGTTGATGTCAATTTGGTACTTACATGTGCCAATTTTGGGAGAAATCCATCGAATCGTGGAAGATGAGTAAATGAGGTGCAGTGGAGAGAGATAGAGTAGCCGACGGTGCTTGCATGTGCCACCGTTGTGGCCGTTGCCGTCGCAAGATAGCTACCACTGTGGCTGGCATCATTGTCTATACTGGGATCGCTATCGGCGAAGGGAAATTGACAACACAGTGCAGAGGACCGACGCGACAAGAAGAAAAAGAGAGAAGAAGAGATGATGAAGGAGAAAAAAAGCGGTGCACCGATGAGTTGCGCGGAAGGCGGTTTGGTGTGGGAAGAGGTGGCGGTGGCTAGGAAAAGAGACAGAGGTGCAAGAGGCATGTCGTTAGGAGAGAGAGCAAAAGGACAGAGAGAAGGGGCATGCGTGAAGAGGAGAGAAGATCGAGTGGTTTGGATACCTCAGAGTATCATTTTAACAAACCTACTTGATATAAAATCAAGGTAAGTATCCTCTCGCCTTATCTCTGATTTTTTTTAGCATCTGATATATTCTACGTGCATATTTTATATCAATATGTTGTATGAATAATGAACGGGATTTGAGACCCTTTGGGTTGGTGTATGTATGAGTCCATGGTGGTCCAAGGCCCTAATAGGTCGATGTGTGATGGTTGAGAGCTCCAAGTCTAAAATACAGCCGATATTAGAAATAGGATGGTTGAAAATTGCAAGACTATAATGTAGCCGGATTGATAGCCAATGATGTGAAATGGTAGATAGTTACAGGTCTAAAATGTAGTCGAGCTGATTACTAATGACATGAAATAACAGTTGCAGGCCTAAAATATAGCTGAAGTGATAGCCAATTATGTAAAATAGTCAAAAACTACAGGTCTAAAATGTAAATAGGCTGATAGCCGATAATATAAAATGGCTAAGAGTTGTAGGCCTAAATTATAGTGGAACTAATGGAGTCAATGATATGAAATGGCCAAAAGTTACAAGCCTAAAATGTAATCGAGTGATAGCCAACGATATAAAATAGTCGAGAATTATAGGCCTAAAATATAGTTAAGTTAATAGACAATGATGTGAAATGGCCAAGAGTTATAGACCTAAAATGTAGATGAGTTGATAGCTAATAATATGAAATAGTCGAGACTTTCAAGTATAAAATGTAGTCGGACTAGTGGAGCCAATGGCATAAAATAGTCGAGTACTGCAGGCCTAAAATATAGTTAGACTAATAGCCAATAATATGAAATAGTCGAGAGTTATAAGCCTAAAATGTAGTCGGGCTGATAGCCAATAATGTGAAATGGCTAAGAGTTATAGGCATAAAATGTAGTCAAATTTATAGCCAATAATGTTAAATGATCAACAGTTGCTGGCTTAAAATATGATCGAGCTAAGATCTAATGATATGAAATGGTCGAGAATTGCAGGTTTAAAACATAGTCGGGTTGATGGAGCCAATGATATGAAATAATCTAGAGTTGCAAGCCAAAGACATAGTCGTATGATATGCAATTGGAGAATTTGGTCTCCATTTGTGTGGTTACGCCATTGGTCTCAGGTTATGTATCAGGGGGTATTAGAGCATGATTTTTTATGAGTACGTTTCAATGGGACAGTGCTATGGGATTAGGCAATTACTCTGGCTTTGAATTTTATGTCTTGAGTTGTATTTCTACTTTCTACCTGATTCTGATAATTGTTTGCATACATACATAAACACAAATATGTATATATACATACATACATATATATACATACATACATACATACATA
This sequence comes from Nepenthes gracilis, assembly GCA_033239525.1. Classification (NCBI taxonomy): domain Eukaryota; kingdom Viridiplantae; phylum Streptophyta; class Magnoliopsida; order Caryophyllales; family Nepenthaceae; genus Nepenthes; species Nepenthes gracilis. The sequence continues at coordinate 10,426,153 of BSYO01000033.1, read as the reverse complement.
TATATATATATATATATGATAATACTTGCTGAGCCTTGAATTAACATTTTCTATTTTTTTCCTTTAGAGTAGAAGACTTAGACCTACAGTAGGAGTTAGACAAGATTGGATGCAGCGTCACATGACCCGATGGGTTTAACGTTCATATGATTCAGTTGATATTGGTTGTATTTTCTTACTATTTGGATGGGTCTACGATGGGTTTTATTTCGGATATTAATAATTGGTTAAGAATAGGCCTTTGGATTGTGTAATAAGGATAAATAGATTTCTATATGTTTTTTTTAGATATCTCTCTTACAATGTGTTTGAACCGGTCATATATAAATATATATTGTTTGGACACTGGTTCAATGAGATCTATGCGGGTTCTATTTTATCGAATCATGTATATTTATGTTTGTCATACTCGGATATATTTGAGATTTTTTTTTATTTTATGTATAATAATTTATTAGACCTGTTAAATTTTGGGATGAATATTATAATTTTTCTATAAACTATGATAATGTTGCTAAACGTCTAGTAAGCCTTTGGATATCTTTGCTTGACTTAGGCAGTTCTATATCCATGAGGGTCTTGATTTTCTTCAGATTCGCTTCTATGTCATATTAGTAGACTATGAAACTTGAAAGTCGGCTCAAACTAACCTCAAACACACACTTAATCGAGTTTAACTTTATTTGTAAGCCTAAAGCACATCAAATGTCCTTGCTTAGTCATTTATGTGCACAATAGCATGTGTACTTTTGACTAGCATATCATCTATACACTTTCATGTTTTGGTCGATCTGCTGCTTAAACATTTTGCTTATAAGCCTTTGATATGATGTGCCAACTTTCTTTAGACTATAAGGCATTACCGTATAGTAGTAATTGCCTTAATCTGTTATAAATAAGGTCATCTCCTTTCCTTTTGGGTCTATCTAGATTTGTTTATATTCTAAATAGGTATTTATAAAGCCCAATGGTTGGTGACTTGAGGTAGAACCTACTATCAACTTGTTTCTCCTTAGGAGTAGAAAACTATTTTTATGACATACTCTATTCACATTTATAAGGTCAATGTATATCCTTTATTTCTTATTATTTTTCTTTACTAAAACCACATTAGATGACCAGTTAGGGTATTTGACTTCTCAAATGAACCCTACATTGGTTATCTTTTTAACCAAATATTACGATTAGTATTTATCTCCAAAAAATTTGAAAACGTTTTATATGCAAAGGGTTTACTTGTTATGCCCTAGGATGATGCTCAACTTATGAATTATAACCTCAGTTAGGGTTCTTTACATGTCTACCATTGTTCAAGTAAATACGTCAGTGTTATTTCATAAGAAGGCTATCAGTCTTTGCCCCAAATCTTAGTCTATAGCAGAGCCAATCTATATGTACTTGTCCGAGTGAATTGGTCCTAAAGAACCTTTACCAACTCTTCGTCAAGTTGTCCGTATTTCAGAGATGCTTCATCTCTATAGTCAAATTTGTTGATGGATAGGGGAAAATTGGGCCACTGATTTGTGTTAAATAACTTCACCTAGCAACTACTCTCCCCATACCTCATCGACTTCACATTCCATTTTAAACTTTATTTTTAGATGCGGTATGGAGGTGACCACTCTGAATGTAGCTTAACAAGGATAGCCCAAGATGGTATTATAAACAGAAATTAGGTCGACTACAACAAAAGTCAAGTAGTGGGAAGTACTCTCGAGGTGTGTTCTTAAGGTGACTTCAGGCTTATGATGTCCTTTACTAGGATCAACTCATTATATTGACCGTATAATGGTCCGTGTGACAGATCCATTTGATAACATTTAAGTCTTATCATTATGAACACATCAAAGTAGAGAATGCTCCCTAAAGTTATATTATCAACAAATTCCCTTCTTAATTGTAGTCTTGGACCTCATTTGAAACAAGGCTTGATATAACAAGAAGGTAAAATAAAAAAAAAAAATATTATCATCATTAAAAATAATGACTCTTTTCCTTACCCTACTTTCTGTCTCTTATTGAGAGAAGCTCAGTCCAAGAGTTCTTGATAGTGGGCTCTATCAGTCTCATGGAAACCATATTGATGACTCTCACTTCCACTTGGTTACACAGTTGCTCAGGTGGTTCTTAGCTATTATTGTCTTTCTTTTGGATAGTACCTGGATTCTACAAATATTTTTGAGATATCCTTTCCAAATAAGGCCTCGATCTCTTTCTATAGGGCCCCTATAGTCTCCCATATTGTAACCCAAAAAACAATGATAGAGATAATATTTTGACTGATCTCTTTCCAAGTTCTTAATAAGCTTGGGTCGTTTCTAAAAATTCTTGTTTTAGATTTGTATGAATATATTGACTTGGGTATTGTTGAGGAGCATGAGGCACAACGGCTTAAAAATTTGACACATACCCTACCCGATTCTTCGTGACATTGGGATAAAAAATTCATATCAATATTCTTTCTCTCATAAAAGCAAAAGAATGTATCAAATACACAAGTATTATGATCTCTCTACATAAAGTAAGTTGTGGCTGTAAAAACCAGCCTAAAGTGAAGGTTAGTAGAGGAATGAGACTTCCATCTATGAGTTGCCTACCTAATCGCTCTACTCCATTTGTCATATTGCCATAGGCATTTGATGTTAAACCAATAAGCTCTCCAAATCCTCTTGGTCACGCCGCATAAGAAGGGGTGGTGTACAAATTTCTCAATAGACCTACAAAACACATAATGGGAAGGAAGATGGAGGAAGTGACGTTTGTTTAAGGACTCAAGTCTTATCTCTAATAGCTAGCTAAATAATGAAGACATGAGAGGGTGGTAGCTAGGACCCCGCGTCAAGAAGGTCCAAGCCACCTTCATGCTTGCTGGCTAAAATATTCTCCAAGCTAAACAAAAAGAGAAGAGGTCATTAGCCTTAAGATCTCAACAAATGGAGTCCATGGAAGAGGGATAGGGATCATAGAAGGATCATGATCTAATGAAGGAGCCAATAAAAAGGAGAGCAAGAGGAGGCCAAATCCACTTACAGTGTTGTCTTTTCACTTTCTGGTGAATATCCGTACCAAGGACAATATAGTTAGAAAAATTGATAGTGAAAGCTCCTAATGGGTGCCAAAAATTAAACCCCAAAGAGGTGACCTTTCCATTGTCAATAATGTAGCGCACAAAATGACTTTATAGAATCGTAGAACTTTATAATTTAATGAAAATTTTAAGAGACTTATTGGGGAATTTTGATGGACTTGGTACATCTATCCTTAATAAATGATACCTAATCAAATTTACCCAAATTGAATTCATGGTTCTATTAGAAATTCTATCAATGAAACCCTAGCAATCAAAAGTAGTAAGCTGAGATGAAATAAGAGATACACCAACATAGTGGACTAAAAGATTGCCTATCCAAAACCTGGGTGATGCCCTTGACTACATCAATGAATTAAGTAACGCAATTGTAATGGAAGCATTTACTTTTCTCCGTATTAGGAACCAACTTAGAGAAGCTAAAGAAGATCTGGAGGCAGTGATGAAAGGTGTCTATAAATTCTTGATCGGTCCCACATAAGAGGAGGAAAGTCTCGTGATTTTACCATTCTTCTATAACGGGATGCTATGAGAAATTTCGTATGTCTTGTTCTTGCTTGTTAATACTATTGCTGTTGTAGTTGTTTATGGATTGCCATCATGTCTCCTCACATTTTCAACCAATGAGCATATTTTTTAATTTGTGTATGGATTTGTTCTCGGCGTGGTTGTGAAGTTTGGTGTCCCTGGCCCATAATATCTTCAAATTCATCCAGGACGGTTAGCATCCCCTGATTCCATATTGCTGGAGCTCTTCTCTTCAACAATTTCTGCTTCCCTTTTTCACTGTTGTGGCCTTTGTTGAGACAGTGTCGCCTGGAGAAAATGCCGCCGAGAATGGAGGAGAGAGGAGATCGCATTGAAGGAGAAACAAAATTGACTAAAAGAAAATGAGGTGGATCGAGGAAGGGCTCAAATGAATTTTTTTTTTTTTTTATCAAATGAAAGAGAAATCAAAATGAGGGAGAAGAGAAAATGAACCGTCGGCAGGAAGGGGCGAAATAAAAAAAAAAAAAAAAGTAATAATCACTTTCGTCATTGGAGGAAAAAAAGATTCCACATGCAAAGTGGGCAAGTTTAAATCGTGGTTATGGATGTGGTACCCATTCAGGGCCCCACTACCTTCAAATTTTAATTACCTATTTAACTATTTATTTTAAAATAAATAATTAAAATTAATAAATAAAAAAAGTTTTATAATTATAAAAATATAAGGAGCCTTTGTTTTTTTGTCAAACACGAGAGAGGGATGCATATAATTTATCTATTATTAAATAGAAAAAACAATCATGTACATGCCTTGCACTAGAATTAAAGCTAGGGATGGATGTACGAAAAATTAAAGGCGAAGTAGACATCATAATATTTAATTGGTAAGGAAATTAACGGACAAGTGAGTGCGGGCGAGGTGATAAGATATTCAATAAAGAGTACGACCTCACTGCCATCCTCTCTCTAACCTAACCTACCTTACTTGATTTCGTCAACCACGCAACTTAGACATTCAAATTACTGGAGATTCAAATAAGTCGGCCCATTGAAGTCGTTCTGACTTATTTAGAATCAGGCCATCCAAAATTTTATACAAATATATATACATGTTTGATCATGTGGGATGTGGATAAAAATAAGGCAACCCAACCTAAAGTTGAAGCAGAGCTTAAGTATTAACAACCCAAATATGGGAGCACTAAACCGATCGGGTTATCCAAATAGCGGCTCTACAGGGTATTAAATGAGATATTCATTCTGGACAAATGAATATTGTTAAATCAAAGATAATAATATACTGAAAAATGACCTAATTCAAAAACAACAAAAATGGTTCTCATATTAACAGCTATATGGTTTTTTAATTAACTTAAAAGGTGGTTACATTCCAAAAGTAATGCCTTCTATCCACTGTTACGAAACGCCTTCTAGCATAGGCAGTAATTTTAGAGGCTGACTGGCCGGTTAAAAACTCGACTAAATTCAACTCCTCCCAAATCAAAGGAATAGGAGATTGTAAAAAGACACTCAAATAAAGAGTACACTTAAGTGAAGCCACGTTCTCCCAATTTACATTTATCTCCATCGTCTTTCAATTCAAGCTTTCCTTGGTTTCCACATCTTTCTACTTCCTTAAAAAGGATCATTGACTTAAATGCAAGAAAATATACCGAAGATCAAGTTCTATATACCTCTTACCTCTCGTATGATTAGTTGTGGTCCCTAAGATAAAGATTTACAGTCATGAAAATCGAACTCGCTACTAATCAGATCAACTAAGTGATCAACATGACTCTCCAATTCATATGACAATCCAAGTTACTGGGACGCATCATTAGCATCGTCTATGAAAACCATGGTCAATCCACCCGTTCTCACCTTCAATCAAAATCTCTAAACGAGGAGAATCGAACTTCACTTGATAAAGCAGTGCAATCGTGGTGAACATCAAGGCTCAAACAAACTTTCCACCCAAGGACGTCACTTCTCGCAACAATGGCCCGACAGAGGGTAACTAAGAGAATATTCATCAACCGATGAACATAAATGTGGAACCTTGGCGACTCAAATTGACACCATGTCGAAGATATTCAAATCTCTTTAGGACAGGCTTGAGGGACATACAGTGGGAGCTCCAGCCTCCAATTCTCAAGCCTCCACCTCTAGAAGGAGGAACTGATGGAAGAAGCATACCTCCAAAGGGATACTGTGACAACCTGAAGATTCGAGGGCATGAGAAGTCTTACTCCAAAAAATTCCATCCCGGCTAAAAGGTCGTTTTAACCTTAAAACCAGGGAAGAGAGCCCAAAGTGGTGAAATCTGCGTTGCTCACAAGACATGGGGAGGCCATCAATTCGGGATGTGGTATCATGTAGTAGCCTACTAAAGAACGTTCCATGCCAATAAGTTCCCAGAATGTTAGCCAACCAGTCAAAGTTGAGGATATTCCTTAATACAAAAAAGATTGTATCCACCTCCCAGATAGAAGAGAGAATCTGAAGGATTAAGCAACATTCTGCCAAATTAGGTAGGTCTCCATTTATTACGGAGATCAGGATGGATCAACTCCCTCTCAAGTTTAAGATGCCAGTTTTGGTGCCCTACGATGAAAACTCTAATCTAATGGACTACTTGGGTTATTTTCGAACCTTATTGGGATTCCAAGGACTTGAAGACCTTATCTTATGACTTTATTTCCCATTGACCCTCAAAGGAGACTCTTGAATTCAGTTTCATTAGCTAGCACCAAATTCAATTTAGTCCTTTTAGGAGTTGACTGAAAAATTCTTGTTGCAACTTACCTCTAACAAAAAGGAGGAAAAGCAGTCAGGGAACTTTGTAAGAAAACGACAAAGTCTAAATGAAAGTCTAAATCATTTCTTAGCTCAATTCAATGCCGAGGCCTGAGACATATCTAAACTCACAGACAGTGTCAAATTAAATTCCTTTATGGCTACTGTAAAATTGGGTGAATTTTTTAAGTATTTAGTCCAGCAGAAACCTAAGATGTTTCTTGATGCGAAGGCCATTACCAGAGCATACATTACTGCTAATGAGGCCAATGAAGTAAAAAGATCAGAGTGCACCGGCTCACATGATAAAGCCGACAAAATGTTTAGAAGAAGCCAAACCAGTTGATGAACTGGTTATGGCTGAACCGGTTGATAAATCTATAAATAACCGGTTCAATAGATGAATCTGTTAATTATGGGTGAATAAACCGAAAGTTGAGATACATAATGGTTAAAGTATTGTCCAGTACATATAAAAATTTTATATGACTTTATTTTTATGTTATGCATTATTATGATTTTATTATGTATTTATATGCAAAGTTTATGCATGAGTGAAAACTTATATAATATCATAAAAATATTTATTTTCTCTGAGATGAGAAAATTAATAAGAAGAAGCAAGAATAAGTATAAAGACTTCCACAAAGAATCTTTAAGAAGTAAAAAAATCAAACCAAGGATTTATTTCAGAGAGTAGTATTCCCTGACATGTCTTAGAATATTATAGTAAAAATTAAGAAATTGCCCCTAGCACTGCGGGGGAAGAATAGTAGCTGTTAGGCCCGTCTACTGGGATATGATAGGCATGCACCACCTACCTTGAGGTGTAATAAGGAAGTTACGGCGTTAGATTATTTGGTTTGAATATGATCCTTTTTCTTGATTGACCGCTCCATTAATTGGTAGGGCCTACTAGTCCTAATTTCTTAAGTTATAAAAATGTTAAATATGCTATCAAGTAAAAAGTAAAATGTACAAGAGGAAGAACTTAAATGCATCATGAAAATTTTTATAAAAATATATATATACTTTTATATACATCACGACTCTTAATCCTCCTTATAATGTATTTTCAGTAAAAAGATGCATGCCCTTGATTATTATATATCTTATTGAGTATTTGACTCACTCTCTTACTATTTTTCTTACCCTTCATATGTTACGCAGGAGTTTATACCTAATGAACAAGAATAGAGTCTTAGATAGTTGTTATGTTGTACTTAGTGATAACGTATTAGTTTGGTTTAAGCAGTGATATATTAAACTTGTAATTTTATAAGAATTTCAAGAATATAATATGTTATGGTAAGTATTAGAGCTGTCGCAAAAGTCTATGGTTATCATGTATACTTCCACAAAATTTATATGAGATGTGGTTGAGATTTAAACAGCATCTTTTCTAATCAAGACTCGACAACGTATTCAATAGTACAATGTTAGCACCACCGATATTTTGGTATTATTAAGGATCTTGTATATGCTAAGAGAATTTATCACATAATTAACATGATAATAATATTTAATTAAGAAAGTAAGAACGTAGGACGTGACAGGTGGTATTAGAGAAAATTTTCAGGAGATACCTTAGGTTGATCAAATATGATGCGGAAGTTTAGGATTAGTATGCTAAGGACTTTTAATATAGTTGTTTCTAGTTGACATTTTAGTCACTAACCTCTTTATTAATACTTGAACAATAGGAACCGAAAATATCTAGCCACAGAAGGAATTCTTGACCTAACGAACAGCTGGACTAAGAGGCTAAATATTTTAATTTGATGGGACACATAATAGAGGGAATGGAAACCATGGTGCAACGTAATGTGGAACAGACCACATCTCCCGCACCAGCAAATCCGAGGGCATCGGCTCATGATCACTTCATCAACAAATGAGTACCCAAGTTCATGGGAGAGACAACCCGATTAAAGTAGACACCTGGATCTACATACTCAAGAAAGTATTTTCAGTGATATGATATCCTAAGGAAGACAAAGTCCTATTCGCTTCCTATCACCTAGAAGATGAAGCTGACAACTGGTGGGAAACGAAAAAGCGAGTTTTGGACATACCCGAGTATGAAATTACATGGGGTATATTTTAGGAGGTTTTTATGGAGAAGTATTTTCCTACTAGCCTCTGAGAACAATAGGATAAAGAGTTCATGCATTTGAGAAATGGAACCCATACTGTGGCAGAATACGATATGAAATTTACTGAGTTGTCTCATTACGCTTCTTATTTAGTAGAGGAAGAAACAAGAAAAGTAAGAAAATTCTAGTAAGGATTACGGAATAATATCCAGAAGTAGCTATCGACACTAAAATTATGAACTTATGGAGAAGTGCAAGATCGAGCACTTATATTTGAAAAGGAGTTGGAGAAAGAAGAATTTTTCAAAAAGAGGTCTAGCCGATGAGTTCTAATTGTAGGACAAAGTATAGGAACAAGTAGACCTACGAAGAAGGCCAAGGTAGCAAACAAGGAGAAGAGCAGCGTGGCCGTTATAAGTGGGAACATATTTCAATAGATTCTATTTTTGAGTTGTCAAGAATAGCGAAGAATATGAACGCTGTTTGGGTGGTTGTGGTTGGATTGACCAAGTCGGCTCATTTCTTATCGATCCAGATAACGTATTCTTGTGGTAAGTTGGCTCATTTGTATGTTAACGAGGTTGTGAAGCTACACAGTATTCCAGTTTCGATTGTTTTGGATTGAGACTCGAGGTTCATGTCAAAATTTTAGGAGAGTCTACATAAAGAGTTGGAGACTAAGTTGAAGTTCAATACTGCATTTCACTTATAGACAAACGATCAGTTAGAGAGGACCATCTAAATTTTAAAGGATATGTTGAGGGCATTGGTTTTGGAGATGAAAAAAACAAAGATAATTATTTACCGCTTGTCAAGTTTACTTATAATAATAGCTATCAATCGAGTATCGGGATGGCTCCTTTTAAAGTTTTATATGAATAGATATGCAAGTCTCCTATTAATTGGAAAGATATTAGTAATTGTAAACTTTTGGGTCCCAATATCATCCAAGATTCATCGAAGAAGATTTAGATTATTTGTAACACCCCAATAGTTTGACCCGGATTATATAGTGATAGGTTTAATATAATAATAAATAAAATGATATATTGATATTAATAAATATTATAAATAATGATGGATATTGAATAATTAATAATAAATGATAAATACCAATAATAATAAATATAATAAATAATATATTAATAAATATTAATAATAAATTGTAATAAATAATATTATCAATAAATAATAATGTTAAATGGTATTATAATAAAATATTAATAATAAATATAAAAATAAATAAGTAAATAATAATAATAATAATAAATAATAATAATAATAATAATAAGGAAGAAGAAGTTGAACAAAGAAGGAGAGAAATGAGGGAGATCTCGGTCGCCTTTTTCTTCTCTGCTGACCGTTGAGGAATAACTTCTCCCCTTCTCACTCTTGGTCGCCAGCGTCGATTTTGCCTCCCAGTTATTCTTCATTGTTTTAAACCGTGCGTTCTGCTTCTTCAATCTTATTCTTCTTGGTGGTCGATTAAGACGAAATCTAGAAGAGTAGAAGCAAGAAAGTTGTAGCCAGAGTCTACCACTGTTGTTGTTGCCAAGAAGTGTCACCGGAAGTACCGAAGCCGCCGCCGTTACATTTTTCAGGCAAGTTGATTTGAGTTCTTTGATAAAATCCGTTACCTTCTTTCTTCCTATAAATGTCAATCTTCCATTTTTGTATCAATATTGTTAAAGAATTTGTTGTATGTGGATAAATTTTGGAAGATTTCGATTAAACTAGGCCGTCGATGAAGAAATCGGGAAAATAAGGCTTCGGTTCGGTTTGTGAAAAGGAACAAAAATTTGAGGAATTAACGTTAAATTAGGAGATGAAATCTTGTGGTTAACAAATTGAAATCGTTGTTTGTCCTATTGAGAGATATAAAAAATTGGATATCGATGGAAATCAAACATGCTCTGTTTTCTGTGGCGTGAAAATGGGGAAGGCTTAATTCAGGATTTGGTTTCGTACAGGTATGAATTCATGGGTTGGATGTTGTATGTACCAATTTGAGAATTAATTGATCATCTAACTGTGAGTATATATACGTGGATGGTCAATTTGAAGATGATGTATAGATTGTATACGATCGTGTGTGTGTAAAGAGGTATATATAATCGTATGGTTATGCTGTGTGGGAATGTGCATAGCGTATGTGGGTGTGTAGTGTATAGGTGTGTGTGTACCTATACGTTTTGCGTATACCAGTGGGTGTGTATGAGAGTTTGTGTGATGCTTCTGTGTGTGTGTGAGTGTGAGTGTGAGTGTGAGTGTGCAAGGATGCTGTGTGTGTGGGTAGTCAGTGTGTGTGTGAGGCTGTGTGCAGCTGTGAGTATGGGTGAGAGAGTGTGTAACCGCGTATATGTGCACGTGGATGAGGATTGTGTATGTGTTGTGTGTGTTGAGGTGTGTGTGTATGAATAAATATAAATAAATAAATATATATATATATATATATATATATATATATATATATATTAAAATTGTTAAATTAATTGAGGAGAAGTTTATCGAAAATTATTACGTTGATGGGATTATTGTGGAATTAATTGGGATAGTTAAATAAGATGAGAATTGTGGATTAGTTCGATAATGATAAAATTGAGGATATTTTGTAATCTTAGAGGTAATATTGGGACCTCGCATGAGTTAGAAATGAGTAAATAAGATATTAGGGCATTCGCTCGAATGTTTTAACTATCATTGGTACTTTTGCTTTTCTTTTGATAATGACATTATTTGCGTGACCTTCGAATGGTGTGTGTATAGTCTTTATCAGCACTGAACAAAAATTCATTTATTGAAATTACAAAGCCTTCTTCGTGTTATACTTGATTGCTTGAGTAATTGAGTTATTGGCTTCCTACGGTTAAGGTTAAGGAGAGTGTATGAAAACACTAAGGTATCTAGTTAAATGGGATGCTATGACACAGTAGCGTGGTCTACACTTATCCAATATTAATTTCTGTATCATGTTGATAAAGAAGTATATTGTTTATCATGGAGTGATACTCATAGCCATGTGACCATCACAGGAGATAATTTAGGGATATCATTTGGCGATGGGTATCACGGATGGTAACGGCATGCTACGGATATAGCCTCTGGGTGGACTGTAGGGGTAATTGGATACCATGGATAACCTCGTTTCACTTACCCAGCCATTGGGGGCATAAATGTGTGGCCTTTGATTCACGATGGTAGATTAAGATCCAAGAAAATTCTTATTATCTCGTACAGTAGTGACCTCAAAATTGAGTTGATAATCAAATTCTTGATATTTCATACAGTGAGTTGAGAGGAATACTTATAACCTAATGACCATCGTAGAGGATGATATCTGGGATATCATTGGCGAGGGGTATTGGAGATGATATTGGCATGCAACGGGTACAGCCTTTGGGAGGATGTAGGGATAGTTGGATACCATATATAATCTCGTTGCACTTACCTAACCGTCAGGAGCGTAAATACGTGACCTTTGGTCCACTATGATAGAATAAGGTCTAAGGAGATTCGTTGTGATGTTTCATCATTATTGATACCTCATGAGTTAGAATTTGGTTGAATCCATGTATTATATTCGGTAGAATCAACGGGTCGGGTTTTACTATATTTAGATTCAGTGAAATCCATATTGTTTCCTTGTATTTGGTTTTCAGGTCGTTCATACTGATATTCAGACTATGAGATCCCTTTTTATTTCTTATGAGATCGGATTTTGATGGATCTTGCTTCTTGTTGGTAAAGTGTTATGATCTTTGTTACATCAGTATTTGGAATGATCTACCTTTCTTATATCTTTGAATGGTATATACAATTAAAAATATTTTCTTTGATATATTGACATGTGGGATATTATATTATTGTTCATAATTCTTGTTATACATTGTGTATATCGTATATCTGTGATCATTATTATCATTTCCTATTTTCTTTCGGATTAATATCACTTGTTGGATATTTGGCTCACTCTTATTATTTTTCTTATTTTTCAGAGTAGCAAATTAGATGAGGATGACTCTAGAGTTGAGTAAAGAGTTGTGACGAAATAGATTGAAGCTAGCTAGAGATAGTATTAAAAAAATGCTCTAGAGATATATTTTTGACGTTTTGCTTCATTTTTATTGGAATACTTTTGAGACTATGAATTTCTTTTTGAATTTATTTCAAGATGATGATATTTAGATTATTATGGTTGTGTTTTATTATATTGTAGATGCGCTGAAAATATATATATATATATATTGGTTGAGAATTTAGATTTATTCTATATGATCAGGTTTGGATATTAGTTATGGATTTGGGTTAGAACCATCACATTATTAGAGATGGGCTGATGGTTGCTTAGAGTCGCCAAAAAGCTATGCGGATAGAAGAAGGTCAAATTTAAGATTTGATGTGGGTGATCATATCTTTTTAAAGGTATCTCTGATAAAAGGAATCTCACATTTTTGAGTAAAGGAAAAGTTAAATCTGATATTCATTTGGCCGTTTGAGTCAGAGAGGTAGCCTATGGATTGGTATCGCCTCTAAGTTTAGCAGAATGTCATAATGCTTTCATGTATTCATACTGAGGAAATATGTATATAATCTGTCCCATGTAAATGAGTTTGACCCGTTAGAAATTTATGAGAATTTGTCTTATGTCGAGGTTTCTGTTCAAATTTTGGACCAAAAGGATCAGGTGTTGAGGAATAAGGTGATTCCATTAGTTAAAGTACTGTGAAGGAACCATGTAGTTGAAGAAGCAACTCAGGAATACGAGAGAAAAGTTTGGGAAAATATCCTTATCTGTTCAAAGATTAAGGTATGTAAATTTTAAGGATAAAATTTTTATAAGTAAGATAGGGTTGTAATATCTAGATCCATATTTGATATATTTTGAATGTATTTATTATTTTGGGATTATTAGAAGTATCAGATTAATGGTACTTTGTAGAAATATGAAGAACCTAGGTTCATATTTCTATGCTCGAGGTGCACCACAGGCACGAGGGAGGTGCATTTTCTAGAATCCATATGTTGAGTCTACGCTAGAGGTGCGCTGAAGGCAAGCAGGAGGCACGAAATTGCGCATGTATGCACTCAAGGGTGTGCTAAAGGCGAGCGGGAGGCACGATGTCCAGATTGGGTCGTGTTTAGGGCCTTGCTCAAGTCACTCTCGAAGCGTCACTCAAGCGCAAGTTAAGTATATGAAGGCACGTGGTTGGGGTTTCAAGCTAAATTTCTCACAGAAACCGGCAAAAGAGAAAGAGAGAGGAGAAGAAGGAAGAGAGAGAAAGTGACGATCGTGTATCTTGGAGCATCCTTTCGTCAGATTTGTTAAGTATAAGATTGAGGCAAGTATACATAAGCCAAATCATTGGTCTATTTTCGTGTCCATTAATATTTGTGTATGTTTTAGAGATTTTGTCACATGCATGTAATTTTTGTGCACCCCCTTTGTGTATTGTTTACATGTATATATATTTTACCGATTGTTCAATGGATTTTTACTAGTATTTGTAATTTTGGAAGGTTTTGCAATTTATAAAAATCTAAAACAATATATATATATATATATATATATATTATGTATCAGTATGTTATAGAATCATGAACCAAGCCTTACATTAGTCCACATACATATTATCGGGGGCAAGGTCAATATATGTGATCCAAGATATATGTCGTTTGGTACTACTCCTGATAGGGAGGCTTAGTCTCGATGGGGACATAAATAATATGTTGTCTTCTGCTGACAGAAAGGTTAGGACGTGTTATAATAATCTGTCCCACTGGATATTTTAATGAAAATCATCATGAGGAATTAACAAAAATTTAATATATTCAGACGTTCTAATATATAATTAAATTTGATATTGCACACAAAATTGTGAGTAGTAAAATATAGTGAGTAAGTTCCTAACTTATGAATGACAAGATACGTAGATAGCCTTGAGCTGCCGACCTAAAACGCAGCTGGACCTTGAACTGTCGGCTTAAAACACAACCGATATAGTTAAGATTATTGGATGGGTGTAGCCCTTCCTCAAGTTGGTTTAATAATCGTTTGTTTTCCAATTTCGTATATACTTTGTATTTATGCGTGAATTTGCAATGCACTGTGATTGAAATGTGTGGATTGCCTACGAATTTGGTGATATGAATGTCTCATACGTATAAATATATGTTATGCTAGGAACACATTTTGATTATATATTTTGGTTCCAATTTCCTTTGTTTTCTACATATAAGATTTTGATATTTGGATCCAAATGATAGTATGTATCCCACGTGGACATGGTGACAGTTACGGCTTATGCACGTGACCTCGGATCACAATATATTGTGATATGATATCGTTTATGAGATTTGACCAAATCGTGACTTATTATCATTATATCTCGGAAAGACAATTTAACACGGATGATAATTTAATACGAGACTATTCATTGCTTTTTAAAGATTTTATAGACCTTATGTTGTTCTACATGGTTATGATAGGTTATCCATTCCCTCGGATTTATATGCAATGTTTTATATATAATAATATTTATTAAATTTTAAACTCATATTTTCATATTTTATCCCTTCAAGCTAGTAGCTTGAATACAATTGTAAAAGTTCAGATTCGATCTAATGCGGTATTGTTTCTCCTGGGGAGTATGGTTGTTTATACCTATTATTCTTTTGATCTCAGGGACACATTTGATTGTGTGGTTGGCCAGTTGTGGGCCATGAATTCTATATTTGAGAAATATAGGATATTTATATTATATAGATAAATTATTATTTTATTAGGTATCTTATTTTTAACTTATAGATAGGAGGTCATATTTTATATTCTTTGAATTGATATCCAATGAATTTCTATGCAGGATGTTTTGAGTTGGGTCTTATATATGTATGGAATGTCACGCTCGAGCTAGATTTTATTGTCTGATGTATTTATAAGATTTTTATATCGTGAATTTTAATTATTAACCTATGTATTTTGTATCGGGGATGTGACAACTCCCTTGTCAATAAACCATCACTGATCCTAGTTCATAATTTTATATAATTTGAGTATATTTATTTAATATATAATATAAAAAAGAATTATGTATGATATACTTATGAAATATACTATTATTTCTTATTTTGATTATGTTCTATTTCAACATATTTTGATGTAAAATATATATTCAATTATAAAAGTTACATATCATATTGAGTAAATGATTCACTCTTACTTTAATTTTTCATAACATTTAAAATAGAGAGTTTGGGGCATACTTATAGGTAACAAGATTTAATAAAAAAGATATTCGAGGATTAGAATTAAGATATTAAGTTCAAATAATGTATTAAGTTTTAGAACAACATATTTAATATGGTTATTTTATTATAATTTATTCGTATTGTAATATTTAGTCTATAGTGATGTATTTATTGGTGATTCAGCTTGATTTTAGTTTTCGGTCCAACAGTTTATCTAAGTAATAATTTTCTTACACTAATTTTTGTATGGGTGTATCTTCTTATAAATATTTAGAAGTTTTGTATGGTCGGTATTTGAAGTCACTTTTGAGTTTGACATTTTGGGTCCTATGATTTGACTTGTAATTTTATTTGGGTTATTTATCGATATTTGTCATTTTACAAATTCACGTCCTAATATTTTTATTTGGATTTCGGTTGGTAGGTAAACAAATAAATTTTGAGTAATTAAGATTTAAGAATAAATTTAATTGGATATCGAGATGGTGATTTGACATACAATGCCTAACATGGCACATTTATATTATAGGCCATGCCCAACATAATATAGGACCTACATATTTCAATCTACTGCCCTAACCATGTCTATAGGTTATGCCATGCCATGGGTGCTATGCCATGGGTTCACACAGCACAGTCCATTTTTAAAAATAATGACAAAATTTAAATTTTAAAAACACAGAGATAAATAGCCTAGTATAGTATATGTGCTCCACATAAACACACATCAAGTACTAAAGTTTTAGCACAAGGCCACACGGCCACCATGTGTGTGAATCTCAGGTGCACATTATGCATGAATATTCTAAATGAATGGCGTGCATGTGCCGATTGGATATAACTCAAGTGCAAATATTCTAATCAAAATACATTCATATACATATAGAACGCAAATTAGACATAGATATTCTAACAAATATAAAATATTTCTAACAAAAAAAAAATTATTTTACCCAATCATAAAATATACCAATATAAAATATTTCTAATAAAAAATAAAAAATATTAAAAAAATAAAATTATATAAAATATTATAAAAGAATACATTCTATTTTATTTATTTTGTCAAATATTTCTTATATTATAATTTTAAAAAGTAAATATATATATATATATATCTAATAATAATTTAATTATTTTTAGTCTTTACATACATTTTCATGGTAGCTACTTCTATAATTCGCATTTTCAATAAAACTATTTTTTTTTTTTAGTAAGTAATTGAGTTTTATTGATGAAAAGAAAAAAAAATACAAAACTAACGTTCAAACTCCAAAGGAAAATCTCACAATGGACATGGATATAGACACGAGGGGAAGCCCCAATCACTATGAATCAGATCATAAAAATTTTTATTTTTTTTATTTTTTTTCACACAGGAGAATGTCCTCCAAAATAAAAAAATAAAAAAATATATATATTTTTTTATTTGCAATAAAACTAAAATTGGTTAGAATTTTGATGTAATTTTTTATATCCAACTATCATTAGAAACAGTGTACACTTTCACACTTTTCAATGTCATTTTACCTTTTTTTTTTTTTTGTTAACTACTTTCATTAATTCTGAAAGTTGATTCAAATGGCACTATACTTATTGGTATGGTTAAGAGGTCTTGCACAATTGATGCAAGGACAAGAAATATTTGCTTAGCCTTTTACTAATTTAAAATTTAAAATTCTAAATTGCTACTTATAATATTAAAAAAGTGATTCGATTATAAATAGTAAAGTTGTTCAATCGCTGATGTATTTTTAGTAATTGGCTGTGTTTCATATAAATATGTACAAATAAAAGCAAATCTTGTCAGCAAACGTTTCTATTACTTGCTTTTGTTGGTAAAGTGGACAATTTTAATATTCATTATAGTACATAAAAGTTGTATATTATATGCAAATTGTAATAGATACGGACTTTTATTTCTTCAATACTATCAATTATTCCTATATTGTTATAAAATTCTTTAAGATTTATACATACCACACATATATTCATGTGAGGATTTACAATTGTAATAATATAGGCTAGCATTAAAAGATTTATACAATTTTTTTAAATTATTTTTTTTAAATATAATTAAATATAATTAATAAATATACTATTTTTAATAATTTTAATATTTACTTAAAATTATTTATTTAAATTTTATATAAAATATTCATCTCTATCCCAATATTATTTGTCAAAAATTATAATCATCTCAAAAAAGTAATAATATCAGTAAATACTAATAATTGGCTTAATAATAAATTTTAAATTGTGTAATGGATACCTATAAATTTTTAATAGTAAAATAAAATATTTTTAAAATATTTAATTATTTTAACTACATTTCAAAATATATTTATAATTAACTCGATTATTAAGATATTTTCATTATGAAATATGGTTAAAATATAACAAAAAAAATATATAATCTTCAACATTTGATATACCGAGTTTCATATTGTTGAGCAATTGATCTTTATCTTCTTATAATTTAATCTATTATATCTGTATAATGTATTGAATTAATAGTTTTTAAAAAAATTCTAATAAATTAAACAATATTATTTATTTTCTTCACATAAAAAAATAAATTATAAAATATCCTAATATAAATATTAATAATATGACATATATATCTTATATAAAATAATTTATCATTTAAAATTTAAAAAATAATGATTTAAATAAAAATAATAAAATTTGTACTTAAAATGTTGTCAAAAGTAATATCAAAAAATTTAGTAAATATTTTAAATTTATTTATAATAACATTTATTATTTGAGAAATTACGATATTAGTGTATGAGTATTTAAAATTTTAAAGCTAATAATATTTTTTATAATTTTTAATTTTTAGAAATTTAATGTGTTATAATACAAATATAATATCAATTATTTTGTGATGACTATATATCACTAATTAAAAATAATTAAGTTTTACATTTGATGCGACTATGGATTAAAGATCTAAAGAAAAGCATTCATTGCTGAGATCATGAAAGAATAAATCAAGCAGTGAATTACAGAAATCTCGAATTTAGGCATCACAACGTTTTTCTTTTATTTTCTCGTCCTTTCTCTTTTTTGAAAAGAAAAAGCTCTCCCTCATTTCTGAAAGTCATTTCCTTTTATAAGCCGTTTCTTCTCTTCTCTTCCTAATTTGATCATTCCGGTAATGGCCGTTCTTCTCCCTTATAATCAGTTTCATCCGTTACTGTTGGTTTGATCGGTTGCACAACCGTTTCTCATAACTGTCACCTTCACGTGTTATTTGCGATAACTCCTAAACCAATGGGCTTTCTTTAATGGGCTTCCTTTAATGGGCCATAAAAGTAAATCATATACAGTTGTACCCATCACTAGTCCCCCATGTCGGCAGGTTAGAATTCTTAACCTGGCGATATGTCCTTTCTGATAGGGTCATTCGAGTTCTTCTGCTGATTCTATTTGAAATTTGTCATCAACCAGTTGTAATTCTAGATCGACTTTCAGCTAGCTTGCCTTTGAAAACATTTTTACCGATCTGGATTGAAATCGGCTTTCAACATGCTTACACTTGAAATCAGTTTTTGCCGATCTGGATCGAAATCGGCCTTCAGCCCTCTTACGCTTGAAATCGGCTTTTCAAATAATTGCCGATCTGGATCGAAATCGGCCTTCAACCGGTTTGCGTTTGAAAAATCATTTAAAAACTCTTATTTTGTTCTTCGAAAGATGGGACAACCATTAATTACTCCAGTGGGTGAACTAATCTGGCTTTGACACGTGTGAATCATTATGACAGAGGTGTCAGTTAGCCGCCAATCATGATGATTTTGAAAAAATATGTTAATTTGAAATCCCTACAAGGTTCTCTATCTTCCTTTGTCGTTTCGAATTTCTTCTTCCTCATCCATCTTCTTCATTCAAAATTTTCCCATGGCTCCTCGCACTCAAGTTCTTCGTGTTCATTCTCTTAAATCGGTTCTTTCCTCTGTCGACATCGATTCAATATATACGAAATTCAAGATTAGCAAAGACATACCTTTTTTGGTTCCCTCCGAGGATGATAGGGCTAGCACTCCTCCTGAAGGCTATATTTCAATTTATGAAGCCCATTTGACTAGTGGTTTACGTATTCCTCTCGCTTTGGAATTGCGCCAGATTTTCATGGAATTAGGAGTCCCCATCGCTAGGTTCCATGCTAACGCCATCAGGTACCTCTGTAATCTTTGTATCTTCTTCCGGCTTCGTGGGCTTACTCTAAATATCGCAACGGTGAAGGTGCTTTTTAAATTTAGTCAGTCCGGAGATTGGATTTCTTTAACGCCCCGCGAATTGAACATTGGTGGTGTTATTTATGAATCAGTGAAAGGTTTGAAAGATAGGTTTTTCTTTTTGAAGGCTAGTTTTGATATGAATTTTTCAAGTGAATGGGGTAACGTTCCATCATCTTTTTCGGGTAAACTTGAAGACAATGAGGAAAAATCAGTTCAACAATTTACTGATTTAATTAGGGATAATATCAATTCTTTTTCTGACAAAGAACGTCTTCTGTCGCCTGAGATTTTAACGTTGGCGAAATGGGAGCCTTTATTGGCGATTTCGGCAACGAGTAGTTATACTCCGAAACGTAAAAGAAAAACTCATCAATCAAAGTCTAAGGGTTCAATCTCTCGACGTCGAATGGTTCAGTCAAGTTCAACCACTTCTTCTACTGATTCCGGCGTTCCATTGTCAGAGAGAATGGGTGGTATGAATAAGTTAACAGAAGAAAGTGTTTTACCTTCTAGCGTTTCTATGTCCATAGCACAAGGGGTCGAGGAACCAACTTCCAATGTTCAGATGGTCTCTGTGCCCACAGCACAAGGAGTTGAGGAAGTGACCGGTCCAACTTCTAATGTTCAGATGTTGAACAGGAATACCGGGTCTGAAGCGGCCATATTTGGCGGTCTCCCTTCTCTCTCTGAAATTTGTAATGAACCAACAATTGAAGAAGCCTCAAACATTTTAACGATCGGTGGTTCTTCTCAATCAACCCATATTCAAGATCGGACTCAAGGAATCATTACTGCTTATGATGTTCCTTCTGAGGATGTCCCTATTCCTTCTGCAAATCCGGATGAAATCCGAACTCAATCTATTGTCGACCCTCCTTGTCCTGAAAAGGAGATCTGTTTTCCTGAGGTGCCAGCATCCAATCCGATTGGAGTTCAAGATAGAGTTTGTCCAGAGTGGATGAACACTCCTGCTTCTTCTTCGCATCCTAGCCCTGGAAGTCATCCTGATCGTCCAAATACTCCTGTTTCAAGGATGTCTCTGAACGAAATCTCTTTGAGAGCTCGCTTTATCCAAGTTAGATTTCTATAACCTTGGGCATCTGGATTCGGTCTTATCTTGTCAATTCGAACTAAATTTTTTTTTTTAGGACGAAAAATTAAATGAAATTATAAGGATTGGGATTCATCAACGGAGACTTTGGATCGGACAACTTCAACGAGAAGTTCGAACCTTGTCCCAGAATCAGGTGGATCCTAAAATTTTAGAAGAGATGAAGAATAAGATGGAGATTGCTGTTTCTGAGGCTCAGCAATATAAAGACCAGAATATCATTCTTGAGTCTGATTTGCAAAAGATGAAGGATGAGCTTCAATCTACAACTTTGAATTTATCTGATTCCCAAAGAGAATTAGGATCGGCACAACAAGAGTTAGCTTATTTGAATTCTGAACTACTGACCAGACTCAAACCGGAAGAAGTCGGATCGGCTTTGAGTGCCAGATTTCAAGAAGGCATTCGGTTATGCCAAAAGATTGCTTTGTTGGTCGATCCTCAATTTCCAGTCCATTTCTTCGATCAAAGGAATATGGGTGTACATCGCCGATCTGATTTGAAGGATTTTTTTGATAGAGGAGCGTCTTCATCTCATCCGCCTGGTGGTTCTTCTATGTAGACTTATGTTTTTAGTAGTCATACATTAACCAAACTTTGTATTATGTATAAACTTATACTTGTTATATTTGATTACTTGATGCTTTTTTGACCATAGTAGACTGAATGTGTTCATCCTTTCATAAAGGAATCGCCACACATATGTTAGAATAACCCCTAAGGTTTGATGGATCTTACTTTTGTAGTCCAAATCACTCGATATAACCGAGTTTTAATTTTCTTAGACCGTTTACAGGTCTGTAAGTAAGTGGCATTTCGCCATTTGACTTAGGGGCAGTCTAGGCCGATCAGTATCTTAAAGAACTGAGAAAATAATGATAAAATTATCATTATATATATATTCATGTAATTTACAGTTTACAAGGTACCTGTCAGGATCAAATTTTACTGATAAAACTTCTTTAAATGAATAGCATTCCATGTCCTTGGAACGAGTTTTCCATTCTGAGTACGCAATTTGTAAGATCCATTTCGTAGAATAGCAGAGACAATAAAGGGTCCCTCCCAGTTGGGAGACAATTTATTTCTGTTAAGTATCTTCCCTGTTGCTTCAATACCTCTTAGAACCAAGTCCCCAACATCAAACTGGCGTGCTTTTACTCTTTTGTTATAATACCGAGGCGATTCGTTCTTTGGTAGGCTTCTTTGTGCGAACTCGTGTCGTTCCTCATTTTTCTTGAGAAGATCAAGGTGCTCTTTGATTTTCTGATCGTTATTGGTCGGATCAAAATTCTCAATCCTTAGACTGGGTAATCCGATTTCTACCGGTATATTTGTTACATTTCCAAAACATAGGCTGAATGGGGTTTCCCTTGTGGGCTCTTTCGGTGTTGTTCGGTATGACCACAAAACTAGTGGTAGTTCATCTGCCCAGGAGCCCCCGGCGTCCTCCAATTTAGTCTTTAATCCATGCAATAGAATTCTGTTGGTAACCTCCACTTGTCCGTTTGACTGGGGGTATGCCACTGAAGTGTGAATTAACCGAATGTTCAAATTGGAGCAATACCTGGAAAAGCGTTTCCCTGTGAATTGAGTTCCATTATCGGTAATAATTCTTTCAGGAATTTCAAACCGGCAGACAATACTTTGTTTAACAAACTCAATAGCGTTATGCTCAGTTATCCGAGCCAATGGAGTAGCTTCTACCCATTTAGTAAAATAGTCGATGCCAACTATTATAAATTTTCTTTGACCAGTCGTCATAGGAAAGGGACCTAAAATATCGAGTCCCCATTGTGAAAATGGCCAAGGATCTTGCAAAGATTTCAATTCCGTGGAGGGTTGATGCGTCAAGTTGCTGTGTAACTGGCAATTCTCGCATTTTTTAACGAATTCCATGGCATCTTTCTTAATAGTAGGCCAATAATATCCCTGACGTATTATTTTGAAGGCCAGATTCTTTCCTCCTACGTGAGACCCACATATCCCTAAGTGGACCTCGCTTAATACATATTCGGCTTCTTCTGGAGTAAGGCAGCGCAGATATGGAATTGAATATCTCATTTTGTATATTTTGTCATCTATGATAGTATACCATCCGGCAGTTTTCTTTATCCGCTTTTTATCTTCTGGATTGTCTGGTAAAACTCCCTCCTTGAGGTACTTTCAATACGGAGATATCCAACTTTCTCCCCCAGTTAGATGAAGGACTTTATGCTCGGCTTCTTTGATACTTGGAGTCAACAAAATTTCACGCATAATCTTTGAGTACTGTTCGGGATTTTCAGTTGCGGCAGCTTTTGCTAGATGATCGGCTTTTCCATTGTCTTCCCTTGGAATATGAACTATCTCCGTTTTGTTGAAATTTGTCATCATACTTTTAACCTTAGCAAGATAATTTGCTAAGGGCGCGTTTATGGCCTCAAAATTTCCTTGGACCTGATTCACGATCAATTCTGAATCGCTGTAGACGATTATATTTTTTGCAGAGCATTCTTTAGCTAACCGAAGTCCGGCAAGCAAAGCTTCATATTCTGTAATGTTATTAGTTGCTGGGAATGCAAGTCTTAGCGAATAACATATCTCTGTTCCTTCGGGAGTCTTTAGGACCACCCCAACTCCATTGCCAGATTGCATTGATGATCCATCTACATGTAATAACCAAATCGGTTCCATTTGGTTTTCAAGATTTTCCTCAGTCACTTTCAGGATCGGCTTCACAGTTTCAACAACAAAGTCGGCTAATCCCTGTCCCTTTATAACCGATCTTGGTCTATATTCTATATCAAATTCGCTTAGTTCAATTGCCCATTTCACCAGTCGTCCGGACATATCCGGCTTTTACAAAATCATTTTTAAAGGCTGATCGGTCAGCAAAATGATTTTGTGTGCTTGAAAGTAAGGACGCAGTTTTCTTGCCGAATAAACAAGAGCCAAAGCAATCTTTTCAGCATGTGTATATCGAGTTTCTGCGTCGGCCAGGATTTTGCTTACATAATAGATCGGTTGTTGTATATTCACTTCTTGCCGAACTAGGACCGAACTAATTGCCACAGATGAGACAGCTAGGTACAAAAATAATTCTTCTCCCGTTTTTGGCGAAGCCAATAAGGGAGGACTAGATAAGTATTCTTTTAACTCCGGAAAAGCCTTTTGACAATCAGAGGACCAAACAAATCCATTATTCTTGGTCCCTCTTAAGGCTTTGAAAAAGGGTAAGTATTTTTCTGCTGATTTGGACAGGAAACGAGAGAGTGATGCTAACCTTCCTGTGAGCCTTTGAACTTCCTTAACCGTTTGCGGAGGGTTCATCTCAATAACTGCCTTTATCTTTTCAGGGTTGGCTTCAATTCCTCGTCTGGATACAATGAAGCCAAGAAATTTTCCAGAGGAAACTTCGAAAGCGCATTTGGTTAGATTTAACTTCATTTGATATTTTCGGAGTATCTTAAATGCTTCGTTAAGATTGTTCACATGATCACCAGCGGTTTTGCTTTTAACAAGCATATCATCAACATAGACTTTCATATTTTTGCCGATCTGTCCTTCAAACATTTTATTCATGAGTCGTTGGTAAGTGGCTTCAGCGTTTTTTAGGCCGAACGGCATAACCTTGTAACAATAAGTTCCTTGATCTGTCATGAAAGAGGTAATTTCTTCATCTTCATGACTCATCCGGATTTGATTGTATCCTGAGTAAGCATCCATAAAACTTAACAATTCGTGCCCTGATGTTGAATCCACTAATAAATCTATTCTTGGCAGTGGAAAATTGTCCTTTGGACATGCTTTATTCACATTAGTGAAGTCTACACACATTCGCCACTTCCCACTACTTTTCTTCACGAGGACCACATTAGAAAGCCATTCTGGATATTGAACTTCCCGAATAAAACCAGCGTCTAAAAGCTTTTTCACTTCCTCTCTAATGGCAATTAGTTTTTCGACAGAATGATTTCTTCACTTTTGTCTAATTGGTTTATGACTAGGATCCAAACCTAATTTGTGTACCATCATATCAGTTGGGACTCCTGACATATCTGCGGGCGACCAAGCAAATATGTCCAAATTTTTTCGAAGAAATTTTATTAACCGATCACGAGTAGGCTCAGAGAGGGAAGACCCTATTAGCGCAAACTTGTCTGGATTAGCAGGATCAAGGAGAACTTGACCGGTTGTTTCCCCAGATTGGGCCTGTTGTAAGGAAATTTCATCCCTATAATCAAGATCTTCGATTGGTTCGTCCGGAGTTACTTGACTGATTTGGGAAAGATAACAGGATCGGCCAATTATTTGATCTCCTAGGACTTCACCAACGCCACAAGAGGTTAAAAATTTCATCTTCAAATGAGGTATGGATGCTACTATTCCAAAGGCTGATAAGCAAGGTCGGCCCAATATAGCGTTGTAAACTGATGGTAAATCAACTACCAAGAATGATAGTTTACGTGATGCTACTCTGGGATACGTTCCCAGAGTTACTTCTAACTGAACGGTTCCTTGTACTTGAACCGGTTCATTATCTAATCCATAAAGAGGTCCTTCAGCTGCTTTTAAATTGGTTCTTTTTAATCCCAATTTAATAAAGGCATCGAAGTAAAGCAAATTATTCGAACTTCCATTATCTATAAAAACCCGTTTCAGTTGGTAGTCAACATTACCATCTGAAACAAGCATTGATACAACAAGAGGATCGGAGTGAGGATACTGTACATGCTTCATATCTTCCCTATCAAAACGAATAATATCGTCTTCAATCTCTCTTTTTGATTTTTTGGCCTTCATATCATTCTCAAGCCGATCAGACCGATGTACTCTTAATGACTTGCTAGTTATCATATTGACTACGCCAGCAGCAACTCGGTTTTTTGGCGCTTGTTGTTGACTTTCTTCCGTTATTTCAGCAGCATTTTCTTCGGGATCTTTCAGAAATTTCTTTAGATGCCCTCTTCGGATGAGTTCTTGTATCTCTTTCTGCAGAGTTCGGCATTCTTCAGTACTATGTCCTGGTGAGCGATGATAGTGACAAAACTTTGTCTGATCTCCAGCTTCTGGATTTTTGGGTGGCTTGGGCCATTTAAGGAATTTTTCACCCCTTATTTGCATGAGAATATTCGTTCGAGATTCATTCAGGGGAGTCAGATTTAAAGGCTTAAATTCCCTAGCAAATCCAGATCCTGTCCTTGATTGTTTCCTTTCTTGTGAATAAGCTCGGTTGTTGTCTCCTTTCTTTCCATTCGGTGGTCTTCATTGATTGTTGTCCAGCAACAATGGCTTTTTTGCTTCATTAGCTTCTTCTGCGGCGATGTATGCTCGAGTTATCGTTTCTGCTTCACGAAAGGTTTTTCGATCGCTGTGTGCTAGGTGTTTGAAAAATTCTTGTGGTTCCAAAGTTGATATAAAAGTATTCAACTTTACTTCATCAGTTATTCGCGGGATTTGCCGGGCTTCATCAGTGAACCGAACTAAGAAACTTTTTAAGCTTTCATTTGACCCTTGCTTTATCCTGGCGAGATGCCAAGGTTGTTTTTCAATTCTTCTGCTGGAAGTGAACTGGGTCAAAAAATTGTCGGCCAATTCTTCAAACGATTGAATTGAATTTAGCTGTAAACGGTAGAACCAAATTCGAGCATCTCCTTTGAGAGTTATCGAAAAACATTGGCACATGGTCATTTCATCTAGTCCTTGGAAACTCAGAAGGGTTCTGAAATGATCCAGATGGTCCATAGGATCAGTGCTCCCGTCATAAGCATCCAAAGTCGGCATTTTAAATTTATGTGGGAGTGGTCTCGTTCGAATTTCCATCGTAAATGGTGATCCATGCAAGCTTGTTGGGCGTTCTTCGGTGTTTCCTCCAATCATATGTTTCCAAATTTTCTCTACCTTTTCTTCCATATGAGGAACAGTAGATCTCTTTGCATTGAGATATGTTCTTAGTTCCACTGGTTGTGTCTCTCGCTGAGCTGGTCGAAAATTTTCTCGTTCTATATGCCTGTTTACAGAAATAACTTCACGATCACGTGGCCTTTCACCCCTTTGAGAGCATCGTGTATTTTGACGATCCTGATTTTGATTTTCTGGGACAGGTCCCAATCGTCCCTCTAGTTGAGATCGGCCTTCGAAATGAGATCGGCCTCCGAAATGAGATCGGCCTCTTAATTGAGATCGGCCTCTCAATTGAGATCAACCTTCCAGTTGAGATCGGCCTCCTGCATTACTCGAAGCCACTTGCTCTTGAATTTTTGCTTGATGGGTGGTATATTTTCTTTTATGATTCCTTCTTTCGTCGACTTCGGCAGGCGTGACGATAGGAATAGCAGGTTTACACTGAGCACAAAGATTGTGAATTGCTTCTGTCATGTTGTCCATCCGAGTATTAAATGTTCGCATCTCTTCTTGTCGACTCTCCATTTGAATGACAGCAGCAGGTGGATTATTGATAGTAGTAGCATCTCTTGTTGGAATATTAGTTCGGGATCTTGTATTGACCATTTTTTAGAAAATGGAATAGGAGAAATGGCTTTTTGTTCGGAAATTCCCACAGACGGCGCCAATGATGCGAGTATGGATTCAAGATCTAAAGAAAAGCATTCATTGCTGAGATCATGAAAGAATAAATCAAGCAGTGAATTACAGAAATCTCGAATTTAGGCATCACAACGTTTTTCTTTTATTTTCTCGTCCTTTCTCTTTTTTGAAAAGAAAAAGCTCTCCCTCCTTTCTGAAAGTCATTTCCTTTTATAAGCCGTTTCTTCTCTTCTCTTCCTGATTTGATCATTCCGGTAATGGCCGTTCTTCTCCCTTATAATCAGTTTCATCCGTTACTGTTGGTTTGATCGGTTGCACAACCGTTTCTCATAACTGTCACCTTCACGTGTTATTTGCGATAACTCCTAAACCAATGGGCTTTCTTCAATGGGCTTCCTTTAATGGGCCATAAAAGTAAATCATATACAGTTGTACCCATCAACATTTATTAATTTAAAAATTAATTTTTATTTAAATTGTAAAAAAAAAAAAGATGAATAACCTTACCTTTAATAATTTATTGGGACAAATTTACATATCTAAACTATATATTCCACTAATCCCTCTTAATCTAGTTGTTGGTCGTATTGAAAAACTCTTGAATCTATATCATCTAAAAATATTAGTTTAATTTGAATTAAACATAATTATTATCTCTTATATTTATATATATATCTTTTCAAATATCTTGTATCCCTTAGAACTTTTATACGTGTAATCTTTTTATATTTTTTTATAAATAGCCCGGTCCTAACCATTGATTAATTTCATCTAAAAAATTATCATATATCATTGAAACGTTTTCTTAAAATCAGCCAAAACTAGGAGCAATATTGGTATATTAGCCAAAATTAGATTATAATTATGGTATTTTAAAATTACAATCAGTATGTGAATGTGATATAAATAGTATCTAAGTATGAAAGTAATTTTTTCATATTTTTTTACTATTAAAATTTAAAAAAATTATATTTTATAATTAATAATTAATTTATAAATAATAAATTGATAATATTAATATATAAATTCATATAAAAATTAATAAAATTAATATAAATATATTAATAAATCTTACACTAATATCACTTTATACCGTAAGGTAGAGAGTAAATAGGGTAGAGAAATAGAGTATCGTATGTATTATGCAAGGAGAAGAGGTGTATATAATTTTTTAAATATTTAAATATTTAAGTTTTTAACTAAATTAGGTGGCTCACCCAACCTTTCCCTAGTAAAAAAATAAAAATTAAAAATTAGAGGCCGTGCCAAGTATAGCCTAATGGGGCCATTGGCCAGTACAGTTTGCACGGTCTGTCACAGTTCATATTATTGGGTTATGCTAAACACGATCTAACATTGTTTAATACGAGACATACTTGGCACAACTCATAGTAAATTACACCGTACCATACTACAAACAATCCAACTCATCTAACAACTCTAATAATTTCTTATCCCTTCTTTTGCGTAAAACTTCTATTACAGTCACTTGCATTGCACAACACTTAAAAAAAATATTGCCCGGTCAAATGCCTTCCTGTTGGATGCAATTATCAATGCATTCCCGTGAACATCGAAAGTGCATTGGCTGTCAGAAGTCCAAGTAAATTGAACATTATGTGATGGAACCTCACAAAGAGGCTTGGCAATAAGGGTGAGTACGAACCCATCCATGTCATTATACACACTCTAAATAGAAAATTCTTTTTCTAAGTCGTACTGACTTTCGTGCTTTGCTGCTTCAAAAATTAAATACAATATAAGTAAAAATCAAAATATGCTAAAAATGACCCGACATTCCTAAGTAGCTTAACAATCCCGATCATCTCTCGTGTGAGAATGATACCTTTATTTAAGAGCTAAACGAACACTTTATTTTCTTTAAATAAAAATTAAAGGAACAAAAGAATGATGAGAAAAATGCCGAGAGGCCCTTCCCAGCTGGTCACAACCCCTGCTGACATAACAGCCCAGAGGGGCGGCGTGCACCTACACCTTTGTTTTTTTTTTTTACAAAAAAATTAAAAAAGAAAAAGAAAAAAGAGAAAATGTGCTTGCTTACATAAAACAATCGTATTTCAACAATTTAATAACATAACACTCCTAATACATTTTATAATTTCTTAAGCAGTTGGAAATGGACCGATTCCATCCTGAAAAAATGAACTCCGATGTCAAATTATCTCTGAAGAAAAGCGGAGTCCCACGAGATTAGCCCCTAATGCGAGCCGAAATCAACTAAGCAATCGTGCAGGAAGCACAAAACTCAGACGAATGGGGAAAGAAGAAGAATTGATGATCGGCAGGCAGCAGAACTCCGTGTTCTCTCCGGAATAAAATAACACAACACACAAAATAATAGGAATAATAGCACACCTACTTGCCAGCAACAATTACAAGTCAAACAAACGCGGGAGAGGGCGCACCCAATGGAAGAGTCAAGAAAGCATTTTTTTGGGAAAAAAAAAAATGGCTTCATCATCATCATCATCATCCTCTACCTGTCTGTCCACTCAACAACGGACTCTTCCACAAGTTCATCCAGCAACTTGCCTTCTATTTGCTTGCCTACATCATCCACTTCTGAATTCATGCTTCGAGCCCAGCCCTTACCTATCACCTCCTTCCTCACTACCCTCTCTGCCAGGCTGTTGTCGTCTCCACCATCATCACAACTCGCTTCATCAGAAAACCATTCCTTCATTTGGGCCCACACACCATCGGCTAGTATGGGCAGTGATGCATTATCCAATGTCTTGCCATGGGCCCCGCCTAATGGGGGAGCCCATTTGATTCTGTTAGAAGACACGCTGGTGGTGGCGTCTACTATTGCCGCATTAACACAATCAAACACAAGCTTACAACTGGATCTCAACTGCCTCCGCTTAGCGCCGTGCAAAGGCTCCTTGGCAGTCAAATCCAAATATTTTTCCCTCAACAAGGGATCTAGAGGACTTTCGAGTGAATGCCATCTCGCAAAATTCAAGCCTAGTTGGGAAATGTCATCGAGGCCTGCAGCTGAGAGTAGTAATTGGACTAAGAAAGGCCATTCTCCTCTGTCAATTCCTGGGGACAGCAATGGTGTCGTCGATGGATGGGAAGATGCTTGTTCTGCGCAGGATTCATCCCATGACAAGGTCCGAGCAACTGATCCAATTGGTGGTGATTTGTCAATTAAATTGGATGTGCTAAGGCGAAGAGGCAATGTCTTTCCTGTTTCATTAAAGAAAGAATGAATGAATGAGCTAAGGATAAGAACAAGGAAATTAAATCTTAATAAAATATATATACCATAGTAGTTTGGCTTGATGCCGCCGGAGCTTCCCTGTGTCGGATTGTCATCCTCTTCGAAGGGTGGCTCTAGCACTGAGACTGGACTAGGATGACCCTGATTCTCTGCCAGTATTGCAGGTTTTGATGAAAAAAGTCCTGCCTGCGGGAAGCAATGGTAGTGCTTGATAAACGATTCTACGCTAAAATTCATAAGAGGGGGAAGGGGGTTGAAAAATCTAGTTTGACATCAAAGTGTACGATTATTGAACTACCACACAACCAGTAAAACAAGTTCATCAGCATAGCAAGAAAATGCATGCATTTATTCTGCCATAAAAAATAGAACAGTTCAAGTTTTGGAGCAGGCAGAAGCCCTTCAAATTGAGCATGATCACATCAAATAAAATTTGCCACAAGAACTCAATAGTTGATACATCGTTCTTCATAGCTGCTTTGCTTGAAGCAGCGTTGTGCAAGAGCATCCATGCCATGCTTCCTGAATTATCTAGCTTGAAAAATCCAATTGAAATGTGATGTGTGGGTTATGCTTATAACATAACCAACAAGCAGCCACAGGTCAAAATGGGGCATCTGATTCCAACCTGAACCTGTCCATCTAATGGCATAACTGGGAAGAGACTAAATTACGTTATGGAGAACCAGAAATGTAGTACAAAGAAATATCAAGATGGGGGTTGAAACAAACAAAAGGAGGAATGTGATGATGATTTGAAGTCACTAACATATACCTGCTGCTGAGAAAATACACCTGGTCTGGGTTTGCCATCAAAATTGGATGGAGAACCAGATATTTAGTAAAAAGAAATATCAAGACGCAGTGAGACAAACAAAAGGAGGAACGTGATGATGATTTGAAGTTACTAACATATACCTGTTGCTGAGAAAATACAGCTGGTCTGGGTTTGCCATCAAAATTGGGTGGTGAAACAGCGCTGCATGTTGATTCTACACTAAGAGATGATAAAACATCTTCAGTGTTCTTACATTTTAATACATTATCAGCAGGTCCAGGAGGCACATGTGATCCTGGAATATTAGCAGCCACAGTATGGAAATCACCCTTGGATTCAGATTTACCAGCCTTCTCTTTAACAGATTTCTTATTCCTTGGGAAAAATAAACTTGTAACCCTCCCCTTAAATGATGACTTTGCAGTCTTCACTTTTGCGGAATCCTTTCCACTGCCTGCATTGCAAACCACTGGTGGATTTGAGACTTCAACATTCAGCCTACCACCAAAAGCTGTAGAAGAAACAGGAACAGATTTGGACCTCTGGAGGCTTCCAGGATAATCATTCGTACCTTCTGCATTACTCAAATCACTACTTAGGTATGAAGTAGAACCCCTAGGACCTTGAACTTTACGGCAGTCTTCTTCAGATATTATAGGTTTTTTAACATCAGAAAGAGAAAGCATTTCACCTAGTGTACTAGAGCTTCTCCGCATGTGTTTATGCTGTTGATTACTCCAATTAGATGTCATCATGGCCCATCTCTCAGACAGCCGTTTCTTAGCTTCTCTACATACTGATGATTCAGGTGAATAAGGGCCACGGCTGAATGATGAAGAACAAGGACTGCTGTATCTATTGACATAATCCCATGAATGCCTTGAAGTTGAAGATATGACTTCTGAATCACTAAGATTTTCCACAGCAAAATCGGCTTCTGAGTTGTTAAATGAACTTTCGTCACCAGTGTATCCATTGGAAAACACTGAAGGAAGCAAAGTTTCATCCCTCCAATGACCACCCAAATTTTCACACATCTGCTGTGTGATCTTCTTTGCCACGTCACCTGCTTCACGTATCTCGTTATATTCTAGTTTTTCAAGGAAATTCTCAGCACGTAAATTTCTTGGGGATGAGGGAATTGGTGATATAAATGCTTCAAGGTCATGAGTTTTTCCTGAGTTAGGCTTCAAAACAACAATTCGGGTTGGTTGGGATGAAGTATTATCAGGCTTCCAAGTAGGAATAGTTGGGTAAAACCCACAGTTGTGGTTGTCCCATCCCTTAGCTTTATCTACCTTGGTCAGTTTCTTTGTCAGCTTTTCACTCTTTTTCCCTGAGGTGGCAAATTTATTATCAAACACTAGTTTAGATGGTCTAAGAACAGTTATATGCTTAGTCTCCTGTGGTGGGGGAATAGTACGTCCTGCATATAGATGCTGGGAGAACAAGGAATTTTGCTCTTGAAGAAAAGTGATAAATAAATCTCTGTGGGAATTCAAAACATCCAAAGCATCTTGGAACTCCTTAGTTTGATGAAGTTTAGCATCCATGGCAAGGCGTTTCAATTCCATAAACTTCTGACGAACCAGAGCCATCTTTTTCTCATTGGTGTTTTCATTAAACCTTTCTTTCAACAGTGATACATCCCTAGGGAGATTTTTCCTTTGGGACTGCTGCCAAATCTCATAAATATCTTTGCATTCATTCTGTTCTTGATATTGATGAACCTTGCAATCAATTCCCCTGTTCAAAATGTCTTGTTCTTGGTGCCAGAATCCCATTGGCATCTCAGAATGACTATTTGGCAAAAAGGTATTAGAATGATGTCTCTGAGCATATATATCGGGCAGCTGCTGTGGTGGAAGACCATCAAGCCCCATCAACTTGGCAACCAGATTAGGTGGGTTACATTTGGAATCCAAATCTTTTAACATCTCTTGAGCAATGAGCATCTTCATGGGAGTTCCTTCGGTTTTTTTGCCTGAAGAAGGCCTCCTCAATTCTGAAACTATCTGCATGCCAATAAATTTTTAATAAGATTAGAACGGGAGATTCTACCAAACAAAATATTAGAGTCAAAAAAGTAAAGTTAAAACACATTTGGAAGAGTCAGAAAAAAAGAAATAGGAAATGCAAGATCCAGTTTATATCAATCATCATATGAATCCATGGAAATACCACTTTATCCTCTATCTCTTCATCAATGGGACTGGACATCCTTGAGACATCTGATCTACTTCTTGATAAAGGAGAACCTGTAAACCAACACATTCGTTACAGTGAAAGCTCGCCCATGACTATAGCTATAGAAACAAACAAAATAAGATGAAAAAGAATTATCTCTGAGATCAAAAAACGTAAAGAACAGAGTTTTTTCCCGCATAAAACTGATATACCTGATAAGAGAGGCTACACGAGAAAGGAATGAATCATATATGCTCAAATCAAATGTATAAGCAAAGCAGGCATATAGCAAACATTCCACTGACTTCTTGCAGCTGAGTCAGAATCAAATCCAGTATCCACCCACATATGAATGCATGACATATAGAAACAAGTAAGCTTAATGCAAAATTGTTACATATCAAATTGAAAAGTGGAAATTGATTGAGTAATCAATCATTTTGTCAACATTCAACTAACCAAATAGCAGATTTTCCAAGCAACACTTCACGTTCATGGTCATTAAATGACCAGATGCTAAATGTTCTCTCACCACGTAAAAGGAGCCAATTTCAACCAAAAGATGGCATATGAAGTAACCAGCATTTGGCCACGTTAACACAAGTTTTTTAAAAACTAATAGCAACCATTGAAGTGCTCATAAATCATGAAAGGAATGTGAAGGGGAAATCACCATCACGTGGCTTCTCAGTGAGCAGCTTGTTTCCAGCTGCAGTGGATGTCAAATCAAAGAGATTGACCATTCTTCCCAAGCATCC
Organism: Nepenthes gracilis; assembly: GCA_033239525.1. Classification (NCBI taxonomy): domain Eukaryota; kingdom Viridiplantae; phylum Streptophyta; class Magnoliopsida; order Caryophyllales; family Nepenthaceae; genus Nepenthes; species Nepenthes gracilis. Next base: position 10,391,583 of record BSYO01000033.1, on the reverse strand, counting down.
TGAAATTGGTTTCTCATAATTGCGTACTTTGTAATTCAGTTGAATCCCATTCATTTAAACACCTGCCATTACATAACTTCAAAAGTTATTCATATTTCCACACCTTTAGTCAATCCTTCTCTCTCTTTCCCCTCAACACTAGAAGAAAAGGACAGCTCTTATAAACCAAAGCAGAAATTAGCAACATACTACATCTTCATTCCAAAATAGAGAGGGGTTGGGAGGTATAAGGGTAATAGTTGAATGGATGTAAATCAGGGAAAATAAACTGAAGCAAGAATTCGGAGGAACAAATTTTGGAAAGCATCCATGATTCCAGTACATCAAATCATCATATTTTACAGTGTCAACCAAACGCGTAAAAGGTTCTACTCAGGCAAGCACTCGCACAAAAAATGCCAGATCCAACGAATCAGATGTTTGTACAAATAAAAAAACTAAGAAAATTTTGATAGCATATATCCAACGAATCAGATGTTTGTAGAAATAAAAGAAACTAAGAAAATCTTGATAGCATAGCAAGAGCATAATAAAGTAGAGTGCACAAATAGGGAACAGAGGAATAGTTGCAAAGAGGAAGGAAGAATATTAATGAAATATTGCTGTTTTTATCTCCTATATTAGGTTTAAAAATAAAAAAGGAGACACAAATCTTCACATAAAATGAACCATACATTTGCTTCCGCACAAAAAGCTCTCAGATTCGAAGTTTCAATTTTTTTTTCCCCTAACAAGAGCAGATATTAAAAGGCCAAAAAGAAAAAAAACTGTGAAAGAAAGGAAAGAGAGAGAAATGGAGTAAATTCAATAATTCAAAGGAATGATCCCACCAATATACATTCCACAGGCAGCACGAAAGAATCATGAGAACATGACGACGGATAATAATAGAGACTATTCGACTGTCAAGGAAAAACTTCAAAACAAAGTGAAACCAACTCAAAAGCGTCAATGTCAAGGGAAAACAATCGATTAATCACTAATCACATCATCAAAACCACCTAAATTTAATCTCACAACCACAACCACCAGAACAAATCGATAAAAAGGCCAACCAACCATGAGCTAGCGAAATTGGATTAAAAATAAACCCAATTAAGAGTGTTGAGAGACAGATGAGAATAAAAAACGGAGGAATATTTATTGAAATCTGAGTTGAAAAATATTTTAAACAACTACGGAAGAAAAGCAAATTTAGGTAAGTAAACAAAAAGAATCGTAATCAACCTACCTTTAGAAAAGGAAGTCGGAGAGAGATTGATGAAGGGGCAGAGGACGCCAAAAGGTTCTGCAGGCAAGGTAATGATTGCAAAAAGAGACAATCTACTAATCGAAAAATGCAACGCCTCTGAAACGCTTTTGAAGCAACGGAGGAGCCATTAGAAAGGTATCGTGTAAAAGTAATACACTGGAAGACGCAGTTGCCGATATCTGACACTGAACGAGGACGAGAGGGCGTGCCCTGAAGAGAAGCGGAGCGGAATAGGCGGCGGTGGCGGCGGCAGTGGCCGGGAGGGCGTGGTGTTGGTGGAGGAGAGGCCGTGCCTTGTGAAGCGAGCTAAGTTGTTCGTCGCGTAAAGCAGTGGTGAGATATGCCTCACTCACCACTATCTCCTCACTCCGTCCGCCCACCGACCGGACTTGACATCCTTTCTTTAATTCTGGTTCATTCGTGAGTTTCGCGTACGTTAGGAAATATTTTTTTTTTTTGGGGGTGATAGAGATAATGACGTTATAAAAACTAATATGTGAAGATAGTGTAAAAAAAAATTAATACCCCAGGAGTTCATTATTTTGTCTTATAGGTCCTATTCAACTTTAATATATTTTTTTAATTTCGCTTATGAGTTTTGAGAGAGTTTTGTATAATCTTTATAAGTACAACTCAAGATGGATCAATCATAATCAGTGCATCACAGGCTAGGATCAAGGCCCGAAATCCCAACTGTTCAAGTGAAGAAGTAGCAAAGCTAGACTCAACCTGTTGAAAAACAGGGGTATTAAAGACCAAATCCAATCAATTTATTACCAAAAAATAAAAAAAATTAAAGGATAATTATTAACTAATTAATAATAAATGACCTCATTATTATTGGTTGGGTATCCTTATCATTAAATTGGGACAGTAGTTACTCGCCAAAATTAACGCCTCCCTATAATTAATATGAAATAGCTCTAACCACGTGTAGAGAATTTAAATACTAATTGATCGAATAAGATTTAGGTTATAAATAATTCTTCTCCCAAATAAAAGGGAAAGGGAGAAAAAAGAGACATTTAATCGTTTGAGTATACAAAATGGAGTATTGCCCTCCAGATCCAAACACATTCCTGTCCTCTTTAATTTTTAATATTTACTTACTCATTATCTTTTTAATCTGAATAAAAAGATCACTGAATTGAGCGTCGAAAAATATATCGTAGAGCAAGTCCTATATATTTTGACCTCTAATTTATTCTATTATAATGTATAGGATTCAGATTCAGATTCAGAATTACAAAGATCGAACCCGTTATTATCCGAATATTTAAGATTAGATAACTTCCAAATTCGTATATCAATTCAAATTTTTGAAATGTATTATTAGCACTGTCTGTAAGAACGTAGTAAAACTATTTATTTTCATCAACAAAAAAACCATCCCACGCCAGTATGCAAAGCAAGCATGGTGAACACTAGAACCCAATCAAGCCTACTCAGGGACATCTTTTCTCGCGACGATGACCCAACGATGTGTAGTCATGAGGATGTTCGTTCGCCCACTACTATAAATGTTGAAACGCTCACGGCCTAAGTCGACTCCATGTCTGCAATATCTCAAGTTTTTATCTTATTTAATTTGAATTATTTATTATTATTTTGTATAATATAGGTGTGATAAAAATTAATTAAATATTGTAAGTTTTTAAAGAATGATCGGAATTATGGAGTGACACTTGGAGCGCGCCCTATTGTTGTCCGAGCACCAATTTAGATTTTGGATTAAAAAATAGAAAATACATATATAATAATAATAGTAATAGTAATAATATAAGTAAAAAAAGGAAGAAAACAAGAATCAGGAGGGTTTCGGCGAGAGAGAAGGAAAAAAAAGGGGAGAAGAGAGGAGAGAGAGGGAGACCAACACTGGCTATCACCGCCACCGCTGCCGGAGGTCCCAACGCCAAAAATGAAAGCCGGCGAAGCCCTCTTCGTGATGCTACCCTCTATTTCGTACATTAGTGTGAGTAGAGAGAGGAATCGCGAATTGAAGCAAAAACGGCCGTCGTCCGTTCGCTGTCGTTGTTGGAGAAAATCGGTGGAATCGAGGCAAGAAAATCCTTCTGTTCTCTTTGTGTATGTTGATTTTCGAATTGCATGTATTGATTTTGGGAGTAATCGAATGAATCGGGAGAAATTAGGGAATGAGTGGCATGGGGCAGAGAAGAGTTGCCGACTGCTGCATGCACCACCGTCCGTCACCGCCATCATCGCGAGTGCTGCCACCACTGCCGCCGACGTTGCCCTCCGTCGCCCATACCGGAGCCAGTGCTGGTGGAGGAGGACGTGAAGAAAGAGAGATGCAGAGGCGTAAGTAGGGAGGAGAGAGGAAGGGACACGCGTTGGTAGGGAGAAAGGGCCCAATTTGGGTACCTTGAGACATCCTTTTGATAAATCTGTTCGGAATAAAGTTAAGGTAAGTATCCTCTAATCCTATCTTTGGTCTAATTTTATATCTGATAATATTTGACTATTGTTTAGAGATTTTACTAACATACATATTATTTTTATACACCACATCTGTTTATTCTGTACATACATGTAAGTTTTACAATTGTTCGGTAATTTTACACTAGTATTCGAGATTTGGGGGATTAAATGTATCATAAATTATATGTTATTTTTCAGTATTCGTTTCCTGTTTTATTTCGACAAATATGCACAAAATTCCTGCGTGACTAAAATTTGAGAAATATGATTTATGATCTATTTATGTTAAAGTTCATAATTATCTGGCATATTTACTTTTATGAAAAAGCACCTATTAAAACCTAAGACTTAAATCCATATGAATATGAAAATATGTATCTATATTCTCAAGAATATAAAATTATAAATCTATATCAAGAAATTAGAACTCTTTAATATATTATCTATTTTGGTATTTTCTCCTAAAGTGAGGAAATCAAGAAAAAAGAACTATGAATATTTGTGTAGAGTTTCCAATATGAAATATGAAAAAAAAATTAAGAAATTGAACGAAAGATTTTTATTTCAAGGAATAGTATTCTCTGACATACCTTAAGATAATATAATTTAGATTGTTGTCTGAATAAGTATCATTGTACGATTTTGACCCCGTCTACTGAAAAATAATAGGTAGTACCATCCTACCTTCAGGATGTAAATAAAAAAGATAAGACCTTTGATTTGGTGGACTGAATACAATTCATCCTATCTTCAGGATATAAATACGGAATTAAATGCTATGTTGTGTAATTTTGACATTTAATTATGTGGATTGAATATAATTCAGATATCAATCAAATACTCCGTTAGTTGGTAAGTCTTATTAGCCCTAATCGCTAAAGATAAATAAGTTTTCTACATATTTAAAAGCTAAAAGAATTAGAAATAAAATAAGAAAAAAATTAAACGTATTTCAAAAATGTTATTTGATCATATTTTATGTTATATATGCATTATAATTCTATTCCACTCCTTCGATTTATTTTAAAAATATACAGTATTTGTTCTTTTTTTATATTTATACCTTACTGAATATTTAACTCATTTCTTTACTATTTTTATTAACCTTCAAATGAGTAGGAGATACAGGAGTTCTTACCCAACAAACTAGATCAAATATTTGGAAGAGTTATTGTTGGTTCTGACGTTTAGGCATTGTTGTATTTTGGACAGATTTCAGTCGTTTTGCTTATTATATATTAATTAGTTTGGCTTTCAAACATAGTTTTTGATGTATTATAGATTTTCAGGCGATATTATTAGCCTGTGTAATTTTTTTATGATGTCTAAAACTATCGATATTATATTTAATCATGGATAGCATTATTATTTTATACTGGATTATTTTGTTAAAGTAAAATAGGATATTTTACATTTTGCAGGTTTGAGGAAGTTTATTAGGGATGTGTTTTTACTTCCGCGATTTTATTGGATATGAATGTATATATTGGATTAATATTTTTGTACGCAGCTTTCCTTACTAAATGTCTGATGTTTGTGGAATGATTTTGGGTCCTGTGTATGTTTAATTTATATATATATATATATATATATATATATATATATATATATATATATATTGTGGTTTATTGTGATTTGTATTTAGTTATTGACAGACATTATGTTCAGAAGGCATTTAGTTTATCTAATCCTTCACAATATCCAAGATACTTAAATTTTTCTAGAATAGATTGGAGAGATACCCGTTGGGGGCCCCAAACCCGAATTGACAAGTCTCCATTTCTAGAAGGAAGAATCAAAGAAAAAACTTCCTTTGCAGGGGTAACCCCACAACTCGAGAACTCAGAAGTTCAAGAAATCCTGAATGAAAAAATCCTAACCCTAATTGAAGGTCAGCTCAACTTTAAAGCTTGGGAGGAAAGCCTTGAATTATGAAACTCGCGCTATTCTTGAGACAAATGAAGACTTTCGATTGAAGATGAGGTTTCGTGCAGCAATCTCTCAAGGAATGCTTAGTAGGCTCCTCGAGTATTCACAAATCACTCAGAATTAAGAACATTCTTCAATGCAAAGAGGATCCCTCCACCTCCTAGGTAGAGGAAAGCTCTCGAGGAACACTCCGAGCTAGTAGGCTTCTCAAGTATCCGCAAATCACTTGGAATTAAGAACATTTCTTAATGCAAAGAGGATCGCCTCCACCTCCCAGGTGGAGGAAAGAATCAAAAAAATTGAATAACAACTATTCCAAGGAAACACGATTAAATATTTGGCTGATTTAGGCAAATCTCCATTTATAAGGGAAATCAAGACACATCGACTCCCTCTCAAGTTAAAAATGTCAACTCTGAAACCCTACAATGAAAATTCTGATCCCATGGACCATCTGGATTATTTTTTAACTTTGCTGGGGTTTCAAGGCCTAGATGATTTAGCCTTATGTCTCTACTTCCCTTTGACCTTAAATGGGAATATCCGAATTTGGTTTTATCGACTAGCACTAGATTTGATCCAATCTTTCTAGAAATTGGCCAATAAATTTCTATCGCAATTTACCTCTAGTAAGAGAGAAGAAATGCAAATATAGCACCTTATCCGTATCCAGTAAGATTCAAATGAAAGTCTGAAGCACTTCTTACCCTAATTCTACGCAGAAGCCCGAGGAATGTCAAAACTTACTGATGAAATGAAGCTGAATTCTTTCATGGTGACTGCACAATGAGGCAAGTTCTTTAAACATTTGCTCCAACAAGAGTCCAAAACTTTCCTTGAGGTAGAGACTATCAACTGAGTGTACATTGCCGCAGACGAGGCTAACAAGATAAAAAAAAAAAAAAAAACTAGAGCATACAAATCATCACTCCAGACCCACTGGAAAAAAGAAGAGAAGTATCGATAATTCCTCCACCAAATATCTCAGAAAACACCCAGGGGTAGACCCGGGAGTTAGACGGGAGTACAAGGCATTGAATCTCACCCTTTTAAATGACACTCAAACAAATGTGTTAATGCAAATCTAGAACAAAATATTTCTAAAGTGGTCAAAGTTAGTAAAAAACCAAAAAGGAGGAGACTAGTTGAAATACTACTTCTACCATCAATCTTTGAGTCATAGTACTAAAGACTACCAGACTCTACATAAGAAAATTAAGGTCTTCATTCAAAAAGAATACCTCCACAAGTATATAAGAGATCTAAGACGCGCTCTTAGCAATACGAGTAATGATGGGACAAAACAATACGAGCAGCCTTGTAACTAGGTGGCCGTAGGAGTGGTAAGTATGATATCAACTAGGCCACCCAGATTTGAAGTTTTAAGCCATATTGGAGAGACTACCAACAAGAGGCAGAAGCTAGAAATATAGAATGTGTCATTAGTTTTAGCGACAATGATATGACACATTTGATAACTTTTTATTTCAATCCTCTTATTGTATCTATACTCGTTTTAGACGGTACTATAGATTATTAGTTAAAATGAGTCTTAATTGATAATAAAAGTTCTCAAATTTTATTTTATCTTGATACTTTTTTTTAAACTCAGATTTAAAAGAAACCAAATGAAGCCGACCGAGGGTCATGTATATGGGCTAGACAACGAGCCCGTCCCGTCCAAGATGCCATCCGGTCATAAGTTATATTGGAAACACACCCAAAAATAGCTTCTCAAATGCTGACATTCTTAATAGTCGATCTATCATCGGTTTATAATTCATACTGGGTCGACCTGCCTAATAGTTTTGGAGGTGGTAACATTAATATCCCACTTGAAATTAAAGTTTATGACCTCGTGTGGGGTAGGGAAAGTATTGGGTGATCAAATTACCAATCAAACTTACTATCTAACCTAGATAGGCCAAACCATTCCGAGTCAACCTATAGAAGAATTCGATCTTTGAGACGAAGCAACCCTGCAACAAGGCCAATCCAGCAAATCAACCATGCAAATCCTACTAGATCCAAATGAACCAAAAAAAATACATGCAAGTCGGCAACTCCCTTCCCAATCAATTATAGGAGAAACTAATAAATTTTCTTTGGCAAAACTCGAACATGTTTACATGGTCACTAGCAGATATGCTAGAAATATCAATTATAGTCCATAGATTAGGCATGATCCCAGGGCACAAACCTATCCAACAAAAGCAGAAGAATCATTCTATAGAAAAGCTCATCGCTACGAGAAAGGAAGTTAACAAATTACTTGATGCGAGCTTCATAAGGGAAGTCAAATATCTGGATTGGTTATCCAACATTATACTAGTCAAGAAAAGTAACAAAAAAAAGGCAAATGTGTGTCGACTCTACTGATGTGAATAAAGTATACACAAAAGATAGCTTTCCGTTGTCGAGGATTAATTTGTTGATAATTCAATGTTCGGCTACGAATTGCTAACTTCATGTATGCTTACTCTAGATGCAATTAGATCCAAATATGTCTAAAAGATGATAAATTCGCCTCCTTTATGACTAACTAAGGGACAAACTATTATAATGTCATACCCTTCTGCCTCAAAAATATAAGCGTGACATATCAAAGACTGATGAATAAATTATTTGAGACTCAAATAGGGAGGAATATGGAAGTGTACGTAGATAAATGCTTGTCAAAAGTAGATTAGCAAATGATCATATTGGGGACCTAGATGAGGCTTTCAGAGTACTCTGAGCACATCAAATGAAGTTGAATCTAACAAATTACATGTTTGGGGTAACCTCCAAAAAAGTTCTTAGGTTCATAGTATTTCATCGGAGAATCGAGGCAAACCCAGATAAAATAAAAGTGATTATGGAGATAAATCCTCCTCAAACTGTGAAAGAAATCCAGAGATTAACCGGTAGACTCGTAACACTCTCTCAATTTCTAGCAAAATTTGTAGAGAAATACCTTCCATTCTTCAAAGTTTTGAAAGGAGCCAACGTGAACAGCCTACATTACATGAAAGAGTGGCAATTAGCTTTCTAGGAGCTAAAGGTATATCTCATTAGCCATCCACTTCTGTCATCCCAAAAGAAGGTAAAAAATTATTCTTTTATTTGGCCATATCCGACATGGCATTAAACTTAGACCTAGTCAAACAGGAGTCCGAGAAATAATGGTCGGTCTATTATATCAGCAAAATTCTGATAGATACAAAAAGTCGTTATTCCTATGTCAAGAGGATAGCTTTAGCACTGACCCACTCTACCAAAAAGTTTCAATTATACTTTCAAACTCATAAGATCATTGTCCTAATTGATCAATTATTAAAAGAGATCCTGCAAAAGCTCGATGTGTTTAGACGACTGATCAAATGGACTGGGAAATTAGGCAAGTTTGAAATAGAATTTTGAGTGTAACTGGCCATGAAAGGGCAGGCACTCGTGGATTTCAAAGTAAAAACAACGGCCCCAATTCTAGAAGATTTCAAGAAGAGTGGTGACCCATTTTAGAACTAGAAGGCTCCAACATGGATCTTGTACACAAACAGGTCGTATTCTCAATCAAGGAGCAAGGTTGGCATAATCTTGATAATTCCAAACAGGTCAAAGATAAAATATCTAATGACACTCATATTCTCTGTCATTAATAATATAGTAGAATATGAAACCCTATTGGTTGGGCTCAAGTTAGCAAAGGAATGCTCAATTAAAAACCTTATCACCCACAGGAGTTCAGAACTAGTTATCAACCAAATGATTGGAAATTCTGAAGCATCAGGTCCATGCCTTGCGAAATACCTGGCTATTGTAAATAGCTTAATCGAGTCGTTCAACAATGTGAAAGTCAGTCACATCTCGAGGGAAGACAATTGGAAGGCAGATCAGATGACAAAAGCTGTTGCATTTGAAAACCCAGAGTAATAGCTACAAAGATGAGGGCAATCCTCACGATCCCAAGTGTAGAGGTCCTAGAAGAGATACTCCAGATTTCAAACAATAGTACCTGAATGACTCCATATAGAAGGTATCTTGGAGAAGGTCTTCCACCCAAAAATCAGGAAGAAGCATGATGTGTAAAGAAGTGAGTAGGATGGTACACCCTCATTGATAGGAAATTATACCAAAGATGATACTCTATCCCATACATGTGATGTTTGATACCAATCGAAACTGACTATGCACTGAATGAAGTATACCTTAGAATCTATGTGTCACATATAGGGGAAAAAACCTAGTGTTTAAAGTCATGTGATAGGGTTATTATTGGCCTATGATGAAAAAAGACGTCATGAAATTTGTTAACAGATATAAAAACTGTCATATTAATGGTAACGTCGCCCACCAACCCCATACCAAGTTTTAGACCGTGTAGTTGCTTTAACCGTTTGTTAATGGGGACTCGACATACTAGAATCATTTTATCTTACCACAAGACCGAGAAAGTTCATCATAGTTATGATACACTGCTTCATGAAGTTGGTGGGGGTATCTCTACTAGCAAAAATCACATATCAAAATGTAACCGAACTCATTCAACAAAATATCTTTTGTAGATTTGGGAATTTCGATGTCATAATAACTGATAATGAACCCAATTCATTGAAACAAAATTCACCAAATACTGCACTAACTTAGGGATCAAGTTGGTTCATACTTCCATTGCTTGTCCTTAAATAAATGGACTGGTAGAGGTAAAGAATTGAACCTTATTACATGGATTGAAGATGAAGTTGGAAAACGTAGGGGGCTCCTAGGTAGATGAACTCCCGTTTGTACTTTGGTTTTACCGGACAACCACTAGAAAACCAACATGATAAAACCATTCAACTTATGTTATTAATCCAAGGTGATTTTTCTGGTAGAAATCGGACTACCCAACCTCTGAGTTGAAAACTTCAATCCTTATAATAACTTTCAACTTTTGAGAAAACACCTAGATCTACTTGAAGTAGTTAGGGGCACAGTAAGGCTACGAGCAGTAGCCTACCAATAATGAGTCACTTGGTACTACAATAAGAATATAAAGGCTTGCCAATTTAAGGTAGGGGACTTAGTTTTAAGGAACATAGAGGTTACTAGTAAAATCACCGATAGAAACAAACTCTCCCCAAATCGAAAAGGGTCATTCCTAATCTTAGCTATTATTTAAAATGGTGCACATCACAAAAAACTGGTCTCACGGGCATGGAATGTCTTACATCTCAAAAAATATTACCAATAAGCACATTTCCTAGCCAGAACAAAGTAGTTGTATGTCTTGTACCAACGTATGTGGTGCTTATATGATGTACTCAATCATATTAATAGTAATAAATTTACACTTTATTACATTGTTTGTTCATTTGTGTGCTTGCATGTAGTTACATAAATCCAAGTGACCATGACTGATTATAAATCGGGTGAAACTCTCACCTCACCTACTAAAACTACCTATTAAAAATAAATAGGTCACAGCGTCAGTTGAAGCAAACTAACTGCCCAAAAGATAGCCAAACATCAATTATCTTATAAAGACTCGGAGGTTTGAAGATAAAAGTTTAACTCCTTTTTGAGAGGTCGAATTAAGCATCGAATGTAAAATCCTTAGGGGGCTTTCACAGCATAAGTAATACAATATCCTTCTATAGGAATGAGTATCATCAATCGAACACAATCAACGGACCAAGGTCAAACAAAGTCCGAAAGCAATGGTGACCTCACCTAGTCAGAAAACGGAAAACATGTTGAAAGAAAATTTAACATGAATAAAAATAACATCCGCGATAATGGTTGACACAGCCTATTGGATTTATTAATGTACAAATATTTATAATGTGGAGATCCAAGCTTTAAGTATAAAGGTTACAATCACGCTGCCTATCACCCAGGCACAAACGCCTTGACTATTCTAAGGCAGGGAACCAAATGGAGATCGGAGTGATGGGTCCCCACTAGGCTCCAAGAAACACCTAACATCAGAACCTCGAAGCTCCATAGAATTCCTCGGATTAGGGTAGTCTAAAGGAAACACGAGCCACCAAAGACACGATCTGCCTACAGAGAGAAAATGCATCCTGAAATCTGTCGTCCAGAGTGGGTCTAACCTTTTCTAGTCGAAGCTGTACCCTAAATTCTCCTTTGAGCTGGGCACACTATTGGGTTATGGGTCACCTCCGTATGGGCCCATACCCATTTGAGGTGCCGTTCAGTGATTTAGACAATGACATACGTGGGGGACCATACGAAGTGCTCGACCAACGCATGAGTGTCGATTCCAGAGGGGGAGAGCTCGATGCTTGCCTAAAGGGCTGAAAATAGTGAGTGAGTGCTCAAGGCATGCCCAAGGGGTGCACAAAGTGACAAAAATTGTGACACTCACATTAAAGGTATACTTGACAGGCGCTCAAGCACCTGCTTAAAGATAAAAATACATTGACGCATTTTAGGGTTAATCACTTGCAACTTTATGACTTAGAGAGCTTCGACTTTGAGAGAAAAAGAATAGAAAGAGAGAGAAAACAGAGAATATGAAGATCTGAGTATCTGGTTGAATTTCGAATCGTGTTCTAGTTTTCGTCGACTTTCGGTATACTATTCTTGAAATTGGGAAGAATGTTTTACTGATTTTATTTCTTCTTTTTCGTCTTATATTCTCTACTATTCGGGTTTCTTTGTGATAAGGACAAGGACAAGGTTACTTACCCAAAAAAATATCTTTGTGATAAGGTATTGTGACTTTATATTTGTTCATTTGTGTAACCGAACTTATTACATATTTGATATATTTTGGATGAATCGTTCTGTGACTTTTTTCCCACATTCTAAAGGGAGCTTTTTACGTAAAATTAGGTGTTCTTCAATATTTGTGATTATTACCTGATTGTTGTTCATTATTAATTGACTTCTCATGGTTCAAATAAGTAGGTTTGAGTCCTAACACACACTTGTCCTAAAGATTTGCACTTAAACTGGCATTCGAAATTGATCGATGCTCAACCTCTTGAAGTTTATTCTTGAGCGAGGTGATTCGATCCATTACTATAGTTTTTTTGTCTAATAATTTCTATGATTTCACCAACTACTTGGACAACTTTCTATCTAAGTGGCTCAATCTCAGATCTGTTCAACCTCAACAATGGCAACTTTAACTCGGATCTCCATCTCCTCGAGTATAGTAGGGTCGGTATACATTTGGCAGAGGCAATCAATTTCAATATCCAGTTGATATAGCCCATCCCAAAATCAAATGAACCAATCTCCATGACTGCCAAACAATGCACAAAGATCAATTGACAACAAGGAGAATACTTAGAGATGAAGGATTATATAAATGATACCTCGGTTGAAAAAAATTTCTCTTAAAAAGAAGAGCCACGAGAAGAATTGAACTCAAAAAACGGATAGAGTCTTCCAGCATAGAAGAGGTAGAGCACAATGCTAGTAAGGAACCTTAAAACTTAGAAGGAGTTGAAAAAGCATCCCGGTTTTTGGGGCTCCCAAATTGAGGTACATTAGCCTATGGAACCTTCCTAGTTTCTGGAAACTCAGCAGAACGGTAGGACTCAGGAAATCCCGTCAAAAATTTTGGAGTAGCAGCCGAAAAACCCTCTGCTGGCCCTCCATTATTATTTGCCCCACGTCCAGTTTGATGGGAGGTGTAGAAATAGGCTCATCATTATTCGGCCCCACGTTTAATGCCACAGGAGGTGTAGAAATGGGCTCGTCAAGTGATGAACTGATGCACATGGGGACCCCATACTAGACTATAAATGGAGCATCAATCAGTTCATCCAAACCGTCGATAATGGGGTCATTTATTCTTGAAATAGCGGGCAATGGAACTTCACTACCCTAAGTGAATTTGGACGCCCCCTCAACAATTCGGCGGCCCAATGAAAGAAGGTTAGAATTTAGCCTCTGAGATAACTCGCCAACTTCCAATGTAGTCATCTCATCATAGGTCTCATCAATCATGCTATCATAATCTTCAGAAAAAGACGGAAGGGATAAACCAGAGTTTCAAGGACCTACCCCCTCCGGCTGCCCTTTTTGGAGAATTCCGAATAAAAAGTTCTTCTAATTTTCTTTTGAGTTGGCCAAAAGGAATATCAGCAATAACCTCCCCTTCAACTCTAACCTCCTAGTCGACTTCAACAAGTGCTCGACAAGTCAAAATATTGCTTGTTTTCCGAAGTGAGATTGTATTTTTCTCAATTGGCATTTTACTTAATCAGTTTAGTCAATGGTTGAGCCATAAAAGCCTCATTTTTTGAGACATTTTCAGAATAAATAGGATTTTCCAACTTCCATTCATTGAAAAGGGTCCAATCGAAAGAGACCATAATGAAAAAGTATCAGTCATTCCAACTTTATTGAGTCCATATTACCCTCGCTTATCCTATACTTTTTCTGGGGGTAAAAGAAATCCAATTGCTCTCCTGATTAAATCAAGAAATGAATTTAATAGCCCTAACATCTAGACAAAGTTTTAAGCGATGAAGAAAAATACACAAGAAAATCAAATACCTAATGGTGTTGCTGTGGGGATGCATAACAAGAATTTTTAAAGCCTCCAGGATCTCATATAACTCTCTCGTAAAAGGAATGTAAAGCCTCTCCTTCATATAAATTTCATAGATGGGAATGAAGCCAAGCCTCGGAGAATAGGTGGTTTTATCTTGCGATGGAACCTAGAAAGAAATCGCAATAGGAATATTACACCTATCGTAAATATCCAGCACATCATCTATCGTCAAACTAGATGAAATCTCATCAACACCCTTAGAAGCCGCTTGAGGAGCCATGGAAACAATGAGAAGCAACAAAATGATTCAACCCAATTGATCTACAAAAATATCACGTCTGTTCAAATTAAATTATCATATGTCGGATAATCAGAACTCTGAGTTATCAGAAATTTGAGTTGTTAGATTGTCATAGGTTAAATAATGAAAAATAGGATTCTAGCACATGTCCAACACTCAACTCAAAGTCAGCCACTTAGAGAATACAAACATGTTGAAGCCATACAAAGAAAACAAAATGTCATTCGTGTAGTTCTATTCAATAATTCTTTTTAAAATGTACAAGTTTATAACAACAAAAGTATAATTCGGATGAAATAGAGAAAGACGTAGGACAAAGACCCTCAAATTATCCCTCTTTCGGAAATTCAAGGGCACCATGGAGGAAGGAAAATAATAAAAATCGTCCGCCCATACCAACAGTAGCCACCCAGGTTCTTTCAAGAGAAAACATAAAGCTGAGAGCCTTGTCATAGCTACAAGGCCTAACTTTGGGACAGATATAAAACAAGGAAACCAATGTGATTTTTCCTATAAAAGAGGGTAACTAAGATAGTCCTCAAGTACTTCCGTGAACCTTGGCTTCAAAATCTGGAAGAGAATTTCCACCGACTCTAGCAATGATTACTCATGACAGCAACGACACCATATTGGTTCAAAATAGTCATACTACGAGGTGAGAAAAGGAATATCATGTGATGAAAACTAAAGAAAACTCTCCAATGTATAGCCAAAACGAGGGTCCTACTAGTTACCAATTTGAAGAAGAAGATATCGAATCATCATCATTATGGGTAGAGAATCAAATACTGCCAAATAAGACCCTTCAAGTTCAAAATATCTGTGATAAAGATATACATTGATAAAACACCAACCAGCATCCCATCAGGGACATGTTAGGAGTTTGAATTCAAACCTCCTAGTATGGGAAGATAGTAATAGGTATTGCCTAAGATGGATCAACCCAGTGTAGGTTAAGTCAAGGCCCAAAATCTCAGCAGCCCAAACGAAGAAGTGGCAAAGCCAGACTCAACCTGTTGAATAATAACTCCCAATGATATTAACTAAAAATTCTAATCCGATTGGCCAATTACCAAAAAATGAAAAGAAATTGAAAGCCAGATTCAACCAGTGCAGGTTAATGACCTAATCTAAGAAATGGCCGAATTATTATTGGTCGAGCATCCTCACCATTAACTTGGAATGACAGTTACTCAGTAAAAATAACACCCCCTCATAATTAATTTGAAACAGTTTTAGCCACGTGTAGAGAATTTAAAGGTTGATTGGTCGAATAAGACCCAAGTTTTAAATAAGTCTTCTTCCAAACAAAATGGGAGGGGAGGAAAAAGAAGAAAAAAGAGACGCTCAGTCATTCGAGTGCACCAAAGAGAGCATTGCCCTCCAGATCCAAACTCATCCCTATACTCTTTAATTTTTAATATTTACTTCCTCATAATATCTGTAATTTGAATAGAAAGATTATTAATTTGAGTATCGAAAAATATTCTATTTATGGTACATAGGATTTAGATTTAGATTACGAAGACCAAACTTGTTATTATCTGAATATTTAAGTAAGATTAAGCGGCTCTTTAATTCATATATTAATTTGAGTTTTTGATATGTATCAAATCTTAATTTAATAAAATATTGATGCATAGTTATTATTTTAGATTTGTTTAGTACGACAACAATTTAAATTTTAGACAAACCACAAACCTTGAAATTTGAAACTCAAGAAACACAAAAACTAAAGCATTAGCCGGTTCTTTAAGGCTTTCTCACCATGATATCCTTTTTAATATTCAAGTTAGTTCAAATCCTAAATACGAAGCAAATGGTAGGGATAAAATAAATATCATTACTGAAAAAATAAATGAGAAGGTTTATCATTTACCAAAAATATGTCCGAGCCTACAAGAAGGCTTTCAACCTATCACAACAAGGTTTTAAAAGTCAAAAGAACAACTATATAGAACGCCTCGGATCCTCGAGCATGTTTGGGGGAGGTGAGTTAATGACAAAGCGATAATAGGAATCCTTGGTGAGAGAATAAAATGGGTTCACAAAGATGTCTTGGACTATAGATATAGAATAATAAGTAACTAAATATGTAACAAAAAAATAGGGCAAAAAAATGCACCTTCACATGTAAAAATATCCTAAGTTCTCTGAGCCTTTAATGGTGTACTCTCTTTACAAGGCTCTCTCTTTTCAATGGCTATCGAATGATTTTGATATCAAAGAACCATATAGAAGGCATATTTCAAAATCAATCGGCCAGTCTCCTAGCTATTGGTTGAAGATGTAACTTAAAAGTGTGTTTCCTACACCCTCGATTCTCAAAGCCAACAAGCCACTAGCTATATCCAATTGGTGGTGAAGTGCCACCAATCTCCCAGCAATGCCATGTAGGCAATTATTTTATCTAATATACAAGATTCCAAATCTTGTCATTTTTCAAAATGATATTACACTTTTCTACCTTTTTCAACTTTTAATAGTTTTCATATCAAAAATGTCTATTTAGAGATTTACTTCATTTTTATCGTGCCATGCCAACTTGCACGAAAGCTTTATAATTCTTCCCGAAGAAGCACTTGACTGGTGGTTCTGATCGGTGGCTCCAATGCGACTGCATTAGTTGATTAGGCAATGAACTATCTGCCATTTTTTTTTGGAGACTTGGTTTATTCTAGTGACCTATTTGGCAGTTCAGTGCTCCTTATTTAAAGGTCAGACTGGGGTTGCTAAGATGGTCTTTAAGTTAACTGTGTTTGTCAGAGACTCTGACAATTTGTTGCGGGATCAACTGAGCTAAGCAATTGAGTTTTGGGAGTCCACTGGCCTACGTGGCATCTATTTTTTCATATGTCACGTTGTCAATCCCTAAAAGATAATTATTTTAATTCATAACCCATATTTAACGTAAAATCAGGCTCTTAGTTTGAAACCTAAAAATCCAATGTTTAATTAACAAAGGTAAAACCAACACGATATGCTGGAACATAAAACTGTAACAACTATCGTTAAATGACTTGAGCGGTAAAATAATAACAAAACATAAAATTTAAAAATTACACCTGAAAATAATTTTGAAGCTCGACAATTGTTGGATTTCAAACATTAAATAAAAGAAAATATATTAATCTGAAAATCAGATTATCAAATTACAAACTTTCATAAATTATTGAATTTAAACATTATCATTCGCCAGTGGTCATTATAGATATAACCAAAATAATAACAATCAACTGCTTAATTGATTAACTAAAGTACTATTAAGGTTCGAGTTTAAAATTTATTTTAATTATGATTAATTAAGTTTAGATAATTTAAATTAAGGTCAAATGAAGAAGAAATTTAGATCAAAAAGTCAAGATTAGATTAGGTCACGCAAGTTAATTGATACCTGACCGACACCTGACATTGGCCTATACATATTTTGGGTAAAGAGGTTGTGTCTAACTATCACCTGAGCGAAACTCCAGCGTACTTTCCAAATTAGCTACACTCAATACATGTCCGATGGGTATCCGAGCACACTAAGGTAAAATGTTATTGCTTGATGCACGCTCAATGTAGTGCTCATGTGCCAGCATATTTGGCTGTGAAACCTAATGCGCGTCCAATAAGTGTTCGAGTGTCACTTTATTATATATATCGTATCCTACCGAATTTTAATTATTTTCTACAAAGATTTAAGAGAAGAGAGAGAATGAGAAGAGGAGAAGAAAAGAAAGAGAGAGAATGAGTTAAAGAAGACAAATTTAAATAAATCAAAGTAAGATTTTGATAAATTAAAATTAAAATAAGTATATCCCAAACTTTTTACCTTTATTACTATTATTTTCTTATTATTTTAAATATTTATTATTTTAAATATTTATACATAATATGTTTTAGTAACTAAGATAATGGTACTTCACATCCACGAATCCTTATTCCCATTCTATAAAATTATGAAAATTATATTCTTAATTCCAATGCTTTGAATTAATAAGTTATTTATTGCAATTTTCTTGCATGTATATATTAAATTCATGCTTATATGACTCTTGTAAGTTTTAATTCTGTACTTAATATTCTAGCATGCTTGGAATTACTAAGTTTATATCTTGCACGTTTTAAAAATTCAATAATTTGTTCCTATATGCATGTTATTTGAAATAAAAATATTAAAATCTCAAAATGTTACTAAGTTTTTCATAATTTGGTTTGAAAAACTTATAAAGTAGCCTTTATATGTTCAAAAACTTGTATATTTAAATTTCTATAAAAGTTATATGTACTTCATGATAATTATTTGAAATAATTATAAAGAAAACTCTACAATTTATTAAAAAATTGAGAATATTTTTCTCCGAATTGAGAAAATATAAAGATTCTAAATAATTGAGCAAAATTTTTATATGTCTAAGTATCGAACAATTATTACAAGTTCAACGAGTAGTATATTATAATGATAATTGAGGTTCGAATCTATCATCTGCAGATAAAAATAACATTCGATCCATTCTATATGGTTATATGTATGACAGTCCACTTACGAGTCTTGAATAGTAGTCTAAAATTTTTAATTATGTGAAAATAAATATAACTTGAGTTTTGATTATTCACTCCTTTAGTCAGATCAAGGCCATATTAACCATTGGTCCTTAAAAATTTATATAATTAAGTATAGATTTTATGGCACTATTTGAATAAGAATGCAAAAAAAAAAAAGTTTGAAAAGTTGTGTGCATTATCCTGAAAATTCATAGTATTCTATTGATTTTGATTAATTATTCTTTTTGACATATTTTAAGACAAATTATATGTTAATTTATACAAAATTATATACCATATTAAATTTTTGGCTCATTCTATTTCTATTGTTTTTATTAATCCCTTCAAATTAAAGTTTTGGGCACTTGTGGGAAGGTAAAGTTTCGCTCAAGGAGCTGATCTTGAAGAGATTTCAAATTAAATTTAGAGAAAAATCAGTTATTGTATTTTATTTTGGATAATTTTAGTTCTATATTAATTTAATTATGTTATCATATTATAAATGATATTGTTAGATTATAATTTTGTTATGGTTGTTTAGATACTTTAATTTTGTTTGAATTAGACATGACTCTTTGCGTATGATCTGACATTGTGATTGGTCAGTGTTCGAAGCCACTTAATAACGTGACATTTCGAGTTCTATGATTCAATTAAATATTATTTTTATTTTGGTCAGTCAATATATCAGCGTGAAGCTCACATTAACCATCAATGGAATTGCTAATTGGATAATTATTAACATCGTTGACTATTAATAACGGGATCTGATTTTAGAACCAGCCAAGACAATTGAGTTATGAGTGTTGGTTGGCCTAGATGGTGTTTATTCATTTTTTTTGTGTTCACTCTAAGATTCTTGTTTATGTCTGGGTGCCTATCCGTTTTGTCTGCAATAAGTATTTGTGTTTGTTTACTTTAGACATGTTAAATATAATTAAATATTTTATAATTTTATCTCATTTTAACTTTCATATTTTCCATTAGTATTAATTAAACATAATATATTTTTAAAATTAAACGTTGTTCATGTTTTTTTTTTTTTTACTGATTTTACACATCCAAAATTGGACTCTAAACACCCTATGTGGACTTCAATATTAAGCCGCACTTTGCTATTGGTTTAGCAACCACTTCGGATGCTGACATTTCTCCTTTTGTTTTTTTTCCAAAAATGCAGGAAGAGAGTTCGACCAAATCACTATCATTTTTTATCGTTTTTCGGGCCAACCCGTATCTGTCGGCGGAAGCAAGCAAAAATTATATTCTTTTAAAATTTTATTTTCCTATTATTTCCACATTAAGTAAAGTCTCAGGGCAAGCTAAATACAAGTTGATTGTTTCTTACTACAGGTATAATACCACGGAATGAGGGGGCGTCCAGCGCTTGCTCCATTCAATGCCCACGGAGATCGTTGGATTGAAATCCGACAGTCCCCTTTTTTCTAAAAAAAAATTATAAAATTTAAAAATAAAAAATATTAAAATTTATATTTTTATAATCAAAATATAAAAAAAAAATTATTAAATAAAAATAAAAAAAGAAAAATTATGTTTTTTTTATTATAAAATTTGGGCCGTCGGTTTTTTCAATCCGACGGCCCAAATTGGGCGCCGGATGGCATTCAGCGCTGGGGCGTTGGACGCCCCCCGAATCCATAATATGACAAAAGATTAAAAAGAAACTATCTTTCTTTAAATATTGCCTGTTAATCGATTTTTAGGAAATTGTTTTTGATATTTGAACAAAATAAAGTGTGTTTTTTTTTTTTTTTTTGTGAAATCTTTTTTAGATCGTATGTTCTTCAAAATTAAGAATGACATTTAAAAATTAAGAATAACATTTGATAAAATATAAAGTTGAGAATATTTGTATAATCTTCTTATTTATAATTTTTGAAAGAACTTTTCAAGTTATCATAATCATTAAGATGCTGCACGGTCATTACCGTTCAACCGTTTTTGTTTCTTTGTCCCCTTCTTTTTGGAAAAGAAAAGGTTTCACAGGAAAAACATATATATATATATATATATATATCAATTCAACTCTTATGTTTATTTGAAATCTAAACTTTAATGTGAAGAGATTTTGAAGTAAATTTTTAGATTTTTTAATTTAAATCATACATATTATAAATTAAAATAAGAACTCAAAAGTTTAAATTTATTTTTATAATTTATCTTCAAATGCTCAAATCAGTAATGTATAATTAAACTAATATGCTTGATGTGAAAAAAGAGGAAGGATGACTTCTAAAGGACAATTTTACGTGTCTCAAGATATTTAAGGGAGAAAGTTGTCTAGATAATAGACTCCTATATTTTCATGTGTAGGTTTAAACGCAGCAGAAGTAGTGCTTTATAAGTGTGGAAAGCAAGAAATATAAGGGATCTCAGATATCAATAGGTGATCAAATTCTCTGATTTATTAGAAGATACACTTACCATATTAAGGGGATTTGTATTTATAATAATATTGAATTTATTCTAAGGTCGGTTAAGTAACCTTTTACGACTAATAGTTTTTCTTCTGAAAGGTAATAGACGGTTACTCAATAATCAATTTCCTTTATAAAGAATTAGTACATTTAAGATTAATCACCATAGTTATGAACATGATTTAGTAGATGGTTTTAGATGAATTTGTTGACTATAGTCCTGATATTTAAACATGTCTCTTTAATTTTATGATCTAACTACTTTGTTTATGGATGTAGGCTTAGTGGTTAGTTTTAACTTGTTTACTAAAAGATTGTGGCTAATGTTGAGCCTCCTCTAGTACCGACATCTTTGACTATCAATGGTTCTTACCATTCTAATAGAATAGCTACCATATTTATTGATGATTTGGTAACAATGGACCCGAAAATTGACCAAGTATGGAGGATAGATTATCTAGTTTGAATGTTTTCCTTTCCTTAGCTTGCCCTTTCTTCTCCGACTTGTACATAGTATAGTCGTATCTAGACTCTTTTAGTTATTCGATAGTCCGATCACCTGTCCGTCAAGCTTATTGATAGATCCTTCGAACCTAAGCCAATTTATAGTGGCCCGGTTCCTAGACCAAGCATTTGATAGTTAGGTCTCTAACAATGTAGATCTATTATCTCGATCTTAATTCGAGGCAAGTGGGTTTAGGACTCCTCAAATTTTAGCCTAACCTATCACTCGCTCCCAACCTCTAGAGTTGAACTCAACTATTGAGGGTATTTGTCTAGTTAATTGTTAGGCCCTAGTTCAATTTTAACTATGCCAATTATAGTTTAATGACTCGTCGGCCAACTCTAAGAGTATGGCTACCCAGTGCTCTTTTACAATCGCTAGCTTTGATGTCAAGTAAATCCCTTTTCCATTTACACTAGATACTTAGAAAAATCATGGACTAAGCCATCTATCTCGAGAGCTTTTCATTGAAATTGTTTATTTATTGGGTGAGAGTTTCATATCTGTAAGCATGTTGTACTTTCTTGCGGTGTCTTAACACTGCAAGGCATGTTAGCTTACTCTTAACCAAGGACATTTGGAGAGTGAAATGATGCCATGGCGCCGGATATGATGTTGTTAAGGCTTCAATTCTCGTACTACTCTCCTTACAAGAGGAGGAGGTGATCGACTACGTGCATATTGTTGGGGTCACTCCCGAGTGGCCTCTGTCCGCGGACTCCATTGGAATAATGGACGAGGATTTTGCTTGGTGCGTCATGTCCGAGAGGACTGGGACGAGGACTCCATACACGCGTGCGTTGACTTATTCTGTCATTAATGCTCTGCGGCAGCAATAAATGCGGGCATTGGAAGTTGGTGGCCGCCACAACTTCCAAGGCGGTTGCAGGTGCCCTGCAGGGCAAGGCCGTCGGCAGACGGCTTTGCAGTAACCCCCCCGCCACCCCGGGCGCTAGGGTGGCGGTGGTAGATTCCTAGGTAGTGAATAAAATATATTTATTCATGTATATATATAGGAGTGCTGAGAACATTTAATGTGTGTAGGAGGTTGGTGAGTGGTGGTGTGTGCCTTTGTGAGCAACCACTTTGTGAGACTTGTGAGAGAAACACTTTAGTGAGAGAAAGTTGTACACTTGAGATTGCTTTTCTTTAGTTGGAACTTGTGTAGCTAACACTTGTAAACAATCCTTTATAGTGTATTCTTTCGTGGTTTTTCCCTTGCTTAAAGAAGGGTTTTCCACGTTAAAATTCGTGTGTTCCCTCTCATATTTCTCTACCTCTCCTGACCGTCCGAGAGCTTTGCTCTCCGTTTCCTGTCCGAGCGATTTTTGTCCGCTCGGCCTTCCGCGCGTTTTGTTCCAACAAGTGGTATCAGAGACAAGGCTGTTTGCGCGGTGATCTTTTGCTTGTTATTAAAAATGGAGTTTGGCAGCAAGATGGTTTGTTTGAATGGTTCAAACTTTGACATCTGGCAGAGCAAAATGTCTGACTTGCTTTTTGTCAAGTCTATGCACGATCCGGTCTTCTCCTCAGAAAAACCGTCGACGAAAACGGACGAGGTCTGGGCGTTGGAGCACAAACAGGTGTGCGGGTTCATCAGGCAATTTGTGGACGAGAACGTGTACAACCATGTTCGTAGGGAGACAAATGCCAAAGCCCTTTGGGAGAAGCTGGAGAAGCTCTTTGCCTCCAAATCTGGTAACAATAAAATTTACCATTTGATGCGGTTGGTCCATATCCCAGATGGGGACGGATCTTCTGTCACGACCACCTAAATGAGTTTGAGGGATGCGTGGACCGACTCAACAAGATGGGCATTAAGTTCGAGGACGAAGTGCTAGGACTTTGGCTCCTAGCAACCCTCCCGACTCTTGGGAAACCATGAGGGTCACGATCGCCAACACACCCGAACAAAGTGTGGTGACACCGGAGATGGTAAAGGAGCATGTCTTTGAACGAGGAAGTACGACGGCTTTCTCGGGAACGCCTACCTC
This sequence comes from Nepenthes gracilis, assembly GCA_033239525.1. NCBI lineage: Eukaryota > Viridiplantae > Streptophyta > Magnoliopsida > Caryophyllales > Nepenthaceae > Nepenthes > Nepenthes gracilis. The sequence continues at coordinate 10,367,701 of BSYO01000033.1, read as the reverse complement.
TCGGCGGCTCGAGGTCCTTGTCACGTAATCGGGGAAGAAGCCGAGGACGTGGCCCAAAGTCTGAAGACAAAGGGCGGAGTAAGTCACGTTCTCGGTATCAAGACATGGAGTGCCATCATTGTGGCAAGAAGGGCCACATCAAAAAGTTCTGCTATAAATGGAAGCGTGAGAACGCTGGGAAGCAGAAGGGCGAAAAGAGACGAGGCGAGGAAGAGTCCTCGGTTTCTGTTGTAACAGGAGAGGATCTCCTCTAACTTGTGAGTCTCGAGGACTTGATGGTCGTGGCGTAGCAGGTCCCTGATTGGGTAGTGGACTCTCGCGCTCACCCACGTTACCTCCGTGAGAGAATCGCTTCTCCACTTATACTCCTTGTGCCCCGTGAGTACCGAGAATGGGCACAAGCGAGACGTCCGAGTTCATAGACGAGGAGACATCACGTTGGTGATGAGTACCGGAGCCAGCTGACTCTAAAGGACGTCCGCAGTCCCCGACATCGCCGAACATCATCTCAGTTGGGCGACTGGATGACGAAGGTTACTGCAGCGTCTTCTGTGACGGCAGATCAAAATGACCAAGGGCTCCATGGTCATTGCCCGAGGACCTAAGGCATCCGGCCTTTATGTTTTGAAAGCTCGGGATCAAGTGGCCGAGGTGAATGCCACGAGGAGTGTGGAGTCCTCGGACCTTTGGCACAAGAGGCTCGGACACATGAGTGAGCGTGGCATGGGTCACTTGGCCAGAAAGGGCCTCATCCCTGAGGTGGATGGAGACATGCCTAGGACGTGTCCTCACTGCATGGCGGGGAAGCAAAGAAGAGTCTCCTTCTCCGGAGACGTAACTTCCAAGAAGTCCGAGATCTTGGAGCTTGTACACACGGACGTGTGTGGCCCTCTCCCGGAGAAGTCTTTTGGAGGTGCGCAGTACTTTGTGACCTTCATAGATGATTGCTCGAGGAAGTTGTGGGTGTTTCCACTAAAGACCAAGGACCAGGTCGCGGAAACTTTTCAACAGTTCCACGTCCTTGTTGAGCGGGAAACCGGGAGGAGACTAAAGGCAATAAGGAGCGACAACGGTGGCGAGTACATTGGACGGTTTGATGCCTACTGCAGAGCTCATGGCATCAAACATCAGAAGACTCCACCAAAGACGCCACAGCTGAACGGAGTGGCCGAGAGGATGAATCGCACTCTCTTGGAAAGAGTAAGGTGCATGCTGTCTGAGGCAAAGCTGCGAGGATCTTTCTGGGCCGAGGCCTTGAGGACGGCCGCCCATGTTATTAACCGCTCGCCCAGTAAGCCTCTGCACGGGGAAGTTCCTGAGCGGTTTTGGACGGGGAAAGAACCAGCGTACAGTCATCGGCGGACTTTCGGCTGCAAGGCCTTCGTTAATGTTCCAAGAGATGAGAGGACCAAACTGGAGCCAAAGACGCTACAATGTGTTTTTCTGGGCTATGGTGAGGAGGAATTTGGGTACAGGCTTTATGACCCAAAAACGAGGAAGTTGGTTCGATCCCGTGACGTGGTCTTCGTTGAGGACGAGACCATAGAGGACATTGAGAAAAATGTGAAGTCCCCTTCTAGCACCTCCCGGACGGACACGATTGAGATTGGTGGCGTCCGTCTCGTGCCTCTTGTATCCGATGTCTTCGGATCAAGGGTGATCGCCAACCGAGGATCAAAGTAGTACGGCGCCTCAGGATCAGGTTGAAGAAGTGGTACCTCAGCAGGATGAGGTATCCCAAGTGAGACGGTCGTCCAGAGTGAGACGTCCGTCCGTCCGCCTTCCAGCCAGTGAGTTTGTCCTCCTCACTGATGCTGGAGAACCAGAGGATTTCGAAGAGGCTATGTGCAGTGCTGACAAGGATAAATGGTTTGAAGCCATGAAGGAAGAAATGGCTTCCCTTCATGAGAACCATACGTTTCAGTTGGCGGAGTTGCCTAAGGGGAAGAAGGCTCTGAAGAACAAATGGGTCTTCCGCCTGAAGGCAACCGAGGACCCGAGCGCCCCAAGACACAAGGCACGACTTGTGGTCAAAGGATTTGGTCAACGAAAGGGCGTTGACTTTGATGAGATTTTTGCGCCTGTTGTGAAGATGTCCTCGGTCCGTTTGGTGCTCGGACTGGCAGCGGCGTTGGACCTGGAGGTTGAGCAACTAGATGTCCGGACGGCCTTTCTCCATGGAGATCTAGAGGAAGAGATCTACATGGAGCAACCAGACGGCTTTGAAGTTAAAGGAAAGGAAGGACTTGTTTGTCGTTTGAAGAAGAGCTTGTATGGGCTGAAACAAGCTCCGAGACAGTGGTACCGGAAGTTCGAGTCTGTTATGGTCAAGCAAGGTTACCATAAGACTTCCTCGGACCACTGTGTCTTTGTGCAGAAGTTCTCGGACAACGATTTCGTCATCCTTCTCCTTTATGTGGATGACATGCTGGTTGTCGGACAGAATAGTGCTCGGATCATGGAGCTGAAGAAGCAACTGGGACAGTTTTTCGCCATGAAAGACCTCGGACCGGCGAAACAGATTCTGGGAATCAGAATTTCTCGCGACCGAGAGGGCAAGAAGCTTTGGCTGTCCCAGGAGGGTTATATTGAAAGGGTGCTTCAAAGATTCAATATGGAAGGGTCCAAGCCAGCCAAAGACACCACCGGCCAACCATTTGTGATCGAGTAGTGCAGTGTCCTCCCGGACACCGAGAAGGCGCGCATGAGTAAAGTTCCTTACTCCTCGGCCGCCGCGCCTCATATGACGCGCCGTGTGTACGCGGCCGGACATTGCACATGCGGTTGGCCTTGTGAGCAGATTTCTATCAAACCCAGGGATGGAGCATTGGTCTGCGGTGAAGTGGATCTTCAGATATTTGCGCGGGACCTCCAAGGTGGGTTTGATGTTTGGAGAAGAGAAGCCTCAGTTGATTGCATACACGGACGCAGATATGGCCGGGGATGTTGATTCTAGGAAATCAACGTCCGGATACTTGGTGAAATTTGCAGGAGGGGCGGTCTCCTGGCAGTCCAAGTTACAGAAGTGCGTCGCTTTCTCGACCACGGAAGCAGAGTTCATTGCCGTGACCGAGGCCTGCAAGGAAATGCTGTGGATGAAGAGGTTCGTCCAAGAATTGGGTCTAAGGCAAGAGGCGTACGAGATCCTTTGTGATAGTCAGAGTGCCATTCACTTGTGTAAAAACTCCTCATTCCATTCTCGGTCAAAACACATTGACGTGCGATATCATTGGGTGAGAGATGTTTTTGATGATGGGCAGCTATCAATTGGAAAGGTCCGATCAGAAAACAATGGCTCGGACATGTTAACCAAGATTTTGCCAAAGGGGAAGCTGGAAGCTTGTTGTGACATTGCTGGTCTAACTAACCTTTTTCCCACTCGATCGTGAGGGGAAGTTTGTTGGGGTCACTCCCGAGTGGCCTCTGTCCGCGGACTCCATTGGAATAATGGACGAGGATTTTGCTTGGTGCGTCATGTCCGAGAGGACTGGGACGAGGACTCCATACACGCGTGCGTTGACTTATTCTGTCATTAATGCTCTGCGGCAGTAATAAATGCGGGCATTGGAAGTTGGTGGCCGCCACAACTTCCAAGGCGGTTGCAGGCCTGCCAGGCGTGCGTCTGGCAGACGGCCCGGGCAGCAACCTACCCTGCCACCCTGGCGCTAGGGTGGCAGGGTAGATTCCTAGGGTAGTGAATAAAATATATTTATTCATGTATATATATAGGAGTGCTGAGAACATTTAATGTGTGTAGGAGGTTGGTGAGTGGTGGTGTGTGCCTTTGTGAGCAACCACTTTGTGAGACTTGTGAGAGAAACACTTTAGTGAGAGAAAGTTGTACACTTGAGATTGCTTTTCTTTAGTTGGAGCTTGTGTAGCTAACACTTGTAAACAATCCTTTATAGTGTATTCTTTCGTGGTTTTTCCCTTGCTTAAAGAAGGGTTTTCCACGTTAAAATTCGTGTGTTCCCTCTCATATTTCTCTACCTCTCCTGACCGTCCGAGAGCTTTGCTCTCCGTTTCCTGTCCGAGCGATTTTTGTCCGCTCGGCCTTCCGCGCGTTTTGTTCCAACACATATTTCAGGATCGATGAGGCCGCCTAAGTGGATATGGCTCCTTGACATCTATCTAATGTTGTCATTGCCATGGAGATGGGGCAAATTGCAGTATTGGGACCCGATCTACTATTTGAATATAAATGAAACACACAATAATACACGACAAGTATACAACAAATATATATAATCAATAAAGGTATGATTTTTACATGAAAATGTTTCTTTTGAACAAGGTAGAAAAATTACGGAATTTAAGGTCCAAAAATATTTTCACTGCACAATATCTCGATTACACAAACCCTAAATATAAGGTCAAACTATTTTGTCTTAAAATAAGTTTATACAATAAAGAATACAATATAAAAGATAAAAAATAGAATCCGATAAGCATTCTTCTCAATAGTAAGAACTGTACATCCATGGTTGACGGAGATTAAAACTCAATTCGGAATACAAATGGATATACAAATCTTTCTCTTCTCCATTTTCTCTCTCTTTCTCTTCTTTTCTGTATCAAAATGGCGCTCAAATTGCGGTAATTAAACCCTAACACACATCAGCTATATTTTTATCCTCATCATTCGTATCATCAATTGACATGTTAAATGGGTATGGCCCACACAATAGTGACTTATAACCCAATAAACTTTCTCTCACTACCGTGTGGGAGAAATCATCACTATCCCCACAATAGTACAACAAATTTCAAGCTTCCCCATTTGCAACACTTTGTTCATCAAATCTGATCCATTTTTCTCAATCATGAACTTATCCAGCACTAGCAACTCTTAGTCAACAATATTCCGTATCCAATGATACCTTACATCAATATGCTTCAATTTGGAATAAAATGATGAGTTTCTACAAATATAAATTGTACTTTTATTATCACAAAGCAGCATATATCGCTTCTGCTTGAATTGAGCTTCCAGATAAACTTTTTCATTTACAACATCTCCTTACTTGCCTCTATAATAGTAATGAATTTTACTTTTGTGAAAGAGAGAGTAACACACTTTTACAACTTCAATTGCCAAGAAACTACTCCTCCTGCGAACATAACTAGATATCCCGAAGTGGATTTTCAAGAGTTGACATCCCCGGCCATGTCTTCATCGGTATACCTAACCAGAGGTGACTTGTCGCTTCCAAAATACAAACACAACTTGAAAGTTTCTCTGAGATATCTTAATATCCATTTCACTATGAACCAATACTCTTTACTGATATTTGACAGAAATTGGCTAACGCTACCAACAGTGTGAGCAAATCCGGCCTCATACACACCATAACATACATCAAGTACCCACGGCCAAATTGTAGGGTACATTTTTCATGCTTGCTTTTTCATCATCAGTGGAAGGGCATTGACAGCTACTCAATTTAAAGTAATTAGGCAACAGAGTGCTCACTGGTTTTGATTTATCCATATTGAAATATTGGAGCATATTTTCCACATAACTTTCCTAGAATATCCATTATTTTCTTACCTTACGGTCGCAATGATCTGAAGTAGTCTTTTGGTAGCCTTGACCCACCATAAAAAGGCATACAAGCCTACTGCCCACCTCACACAACATGTTGGCAGTACCTTCTCGCATGAAATGCCGCATGCGAGGGGCTAAGAACTCTATCGCCCTTGAAATCGTCCCATCCTACTTCTGACACTACGCTAGAAACTTATAAGGCCTTTGGGGGCTCGGCGAGGCTTAGAAGTAATCTAGGTGGAGCACTGGATTGAAACTTCTGATGTGGGGCTTCAAGTTTAGTTCTAGATGTTGCGAGGAGATGGAGACGACCAAATCCCCATTATGAACGGTAACTTTGCTAGGTTGGCAAAGTGTCCTTTGACGCTGCATGGAATTCCTTCCCATGCAAGGGGCCTCCCGTCATCACAGGAGCGGCATGGACCGTACTGCTTTGGGCTTCCAGGCCACGTATCCTCACTCGATCGGTCCTCTAGAGGGTGCTAGGCTTTGTCGCCCGTGGCCGCCCAAGCCACAAGGTCATCAGGCCACTGGATCCTCCGTTGATACTGATTTGCTCCAATTGTCCGGGAGTTGAAGGACGGAGCCCCTAGCATGGTGTCCTTGAATGGATGCGTACAGTCTGGAAGAAAGTGCCCAACTAAGCAGTGAGTGCCTACTTGCTTGAGTCTAGTCATTCGTCAGCATGGCTACCCGGGGGATCGTCGCTATAGAAGGCGATGTCTCTGGCCAACGTGCTGGTTGGAGTGTGAATATTGACTATGCTTATTTATTGACGTGCGGTGGAAAGGCTTTTTAGTCATTCTCACAAACAGCACCAATGATATATCCCTAAATCTGGGTTATCAAATAAATTAGGAAGCCATTTGATCTTCATAATAAGTCGAATTAAAGTGGGTCTGATCTCCATTACTTCAAACCTAAATCCTATACATCACAACTAACAAATAAGAGGTCAAAGAATGCCAAAAACTCGCTCCCAATATATCATTTAATACTCAAATAAGAAATCTTTTCAGGATGAAAGAAAGATAGAAGAATATAAAACATGTATGCACAGACGCATGTGATAAGGGATTGAGTGTTTGAATGTGCTCGGTTAGAGAGCGGCTTTAGGAGATAGAAGATGAAGCTCTGATAAATGCGCCTAGCCAGGGGACGGTTCAGAGAAATAAAAGACTGGGCTCCACTGAGTATACCCGATCAGGGACGACTTTGAGATGGATGCACTCGCAGGAGAGTGCATCCATCTGGAGGAGGAAGGAACTCTTGGGCAATGATAATGGAGAGAGGAATGCCCGTCGGACTCCTCTCCAGCTACCAGCGAGGGGGACCTTCTTATGCCTCATTACCCGTACTACTTTCACCATCCTGGTAGCATGAGAGATCAGAACAGACACGATACCTACGCCGTCACGAGGATATATCAAAGGATTGCTTCAAAAGCTAGGGGTGCTCCTACTCTGTTAGAGTAACCCTTCGAACTAAGTGTGGAAGTGTCAGGGTGAGCATGCTCAGTCAACACCTTTTCTTTCTATTCAACTCTCTCCTCTCTTCTTGGGCTCTACTCTTTGGAATCTTCTTTTTCCTCTCGCTCCCCCCTTTCCTGTAAAAGGAAGGTGTTATATGTAAGGCGAGGGTTATAAAGCTTATCTTAGGGCGCATGGCTAGCGATGGTTGCTCATGGAAATTCGTTGAATTGTCCCAACAATCACAAGTGCCTGTTAGAAATATTTGCTGAATTGTAGCTGCCAGCTTGAGACAATGCATGATTAATGATAATATTTTAGAAATATTTGTTAAGTCATCGAGGCAATTGTCGTGACTGTATTACGACAAGTTTTCATTGTTGGCTCGTGCTTTGCTACAGGAGTTGCGTGTTGGTAGAGGCACATAGGCCTGCCTTTTGAGCTAGAGTCACTTAGGAAGTTGCACTAGGCTTTGGAAAAATCATTGGCCTGCTATTGATTTGCTATATTTCAAACTTTTAGTCGGCTCACAGTATCAAACCCATCAAGTCATATCGTAAACTTTTTAGGTCGAGCCTGGTCTCACAAAATGAATTTGAGTCACCCTAAAACTTGCTTATATTTCCTTGTTAGAGTAATTTGAAATTATATTATTGTAAGAGTAAATGTGTTAATATTGAGAGAAATCTTAAAATTTGAGTATTGATTTGTAATGTTATCATGTTTAATCTTCACCCATGAAAAAAAAAAAATCAATTTAGTAGATTTAAACTCTCAAATATGATGTCAAACTAGAGGTAGCTTTGCTGGATAATCTAACTACGTGATCAAATCTTTTTTTATTCTTTATTATTTGCAGTATTTTGCATATTTTTTTTATATATAATATTAAAACAAACAAAAAATTAGGGCAATAACTAATAACAATCTATATATATATATATTATCCGACTATTACTATGTTATATTACTATACATGCAGAATTATCCAAAAACCTTAATTTTGTTTTGCGGTAAGATTTCATATTGATTGAAAATTAAAATTTTGTTGCTTATTTATTCATAAAAATAAAAACAGTATAAAATATATCAAAAAATATCCTAAATAATATAGTATTGATCTATTTATTTATATTAATAAATTTATATAATTAAATGGTTGTTATATAATATAAAAATATTTAAAAAAATAATTAAAAAAATATTGATGTAACCTTTTTTCTAAACACGAAATTCAGAGGCCGGTTAGCAGCGCATATCTTTCTTTGATGGGACACCCGACCCACCCCTTTTCCCCTTTTAAATGGAGCAGTTGCAACCGAAAGTTGTTCAATGGGCAGGAGAAATGCTAATGGAAACGGTGAACTGTCCAATCCTAATGATCCGACATGTTGGACCATATATAGGTTTTTTTTTTTTTTTTTTTGCAATTTTAATAGCAATACTGTTAAATTTGTAAATAATTCAAATTTAACAAAAAAAAAATACGGGCATATAATACAGTAATATTGAAGAGAAAAATATACTGATTTATTTGAGTTTTATGCTTAATTTCCTTATTCTATTTAAATATCAATCATATAATCAACAAATAACTACCTTGTCTTTGTGTTATTCGGGTGGGTTGGAGTATTTAACCTCATCCGGATCATACAAATTCAGCTTCCAACTATAATAATTTGATTTTTTAAAAATTGAGGGAGTTTTAAATAAATTTCTTTACTTGTATGGCTAAGGTATTTTGCATTTAAAAATAATAATAAATCAACCGATGGAATTTAGTTATCTGCTTTTATTGTTCTAGTTGGATTAGATTATGGTTTGATCATACTCATTATATTATAAAAAAAAAATTAAAATAAGACTATAAAAAGGAAATACCAATAATATTATTTTTTATGTTTAAATCAGCTTTACAATGATTTGTTCTACGGTAACTCATTAGCATTAAAGCAATAATTAGGACCGGATATGGTACATGAAAATGTTTTAAGCGATAAATTTGTTCAAATATGTTTAGATTATTACATAATATTCAAGCTCAAGTTAATGTTTATTTCTTAGCTTAATCTTGGTTAAAAAAATAATTAGGACAGAATTTGATTTCTTCACACACAAAAGGCATAATCAAGACTTGATCGTCTAATAAAACTAATAAATGAGATAAATTTATGCATTAAAGAATTTTATTACCGTGGCTTTGGATAGATTTGAACATGAGTCCATGTATGATTATTATTAGTCTTTGCATGAGTATTCACGAACTTATAAATTAATTTATTCTCAAGTAGATTTATAAGCCTAAAAATAATGTAACCGGATAGTTTATAAACCCTAAAAATAAAAGCTCAATCACATTCGAACATAACTTCTTTGTCAAATGAGTTTTAAAAGGAAAACTTCGTATTACTTTGTTATGAAAGGACAAAGATAACAAATCATGTATGGAGCTAAGTATTGTAGATATTTATAAATTATATGACTCATTTCTGTGTAGGAGTCTCTCAATAATAAGGGGATTGCTGCATCCTCGTAGCCAATGATTCATATTTATTTTGTAATATATATAGATATATATATATATATATAATAAGTTTTGTAATTATTTTAAATGTTAATATCAAAATACCCTTATTACAAAAAATAAAAAATAATTATTTTAATTTTTTAAAAAATATTATAAACCATTAAATAAAACATCTTAAAGATCCAACAATAACTCTTACATTAAATAAATTCCTAAACAATGGCTTGAGGAGGCATATATGCGCGGCAAGCGGGGGATAAGGGGACATACATCTATCTTTAAAGAGGCGAATGAGTTATTTTTTAGATTTAAACTGTCTATTTTTAAATTAAGAATTATAATTTAACGATTTATTTTAACTATTTTTTAAAAGTAGTTAAATCAAAATCATTCATTTAAAAATAAATTCATCTATTTCTTTAAGGGATAGAAGTCGGTCAACTTTTAAAACATTTTTCCTCCTATTTTCTTCCTCTTTTTAAATATGATATCATTTTCCATTGCAGAAAGTCTCCAATTTGATAGGAAATTTGTAACAACATAAAACACATATAGTTATTATTTTTACAATATTAATTAGAATTAAATATAAAAAATTAATTATTTAAAGATATTTTAGAAACATCTATTGGATATTCTTTACGCATATAATCTTCACATATCCGTATATTTTATTTTATTTTTATGAAAATATATAGATAAATATAATATAATATCATGTAATACAGGGTGATTAAAGGTGGATAAGCTAACTTTATAGTTGTATGGCCACTAGTTTTACTAACTATTGCATAGCAATCAAATTGTTTCTAATTTATAATAATTATAATTAATTAATAAAGTAAACAATAATAAGAATTTTATAGGCGAATTATATTAGACAATTATGATATTCACTCACTAACTAAATAAGATATAATTTTTTTCTAAAAATATTATATTATTGATGCATTGGTATTCCTTTGAAGCTATGGTTTTAAAACTATAGTATTAAATTTAATTAATCATTAGAAATAGATAATACAATATTTTTGTATCGAATACTTGTATTTCAAACTCGCTGGTCCGGTGCGGATGCAATATACACGTGGGACCACGGAGCAGGTCTCGAGGAATACTGACGGTCACGAGTACGCCAAACTCCAGCTGTGCATGTTCTCTTGTCTCCTGCACCACGCCCCCTACTCATGACCGATCACGTCATCACCCTCCTCCGATTTATAGCTAATTATTGAAAGCGTTACTACCTTTTTATTTTTATTTTTCATTATTTTTAATCGTAGAACACTGTTCTAATTTTATCAATTATATGTACAATTTTTAAACTTTTTTTTTTAAAAATTCTATATGAGAATAAGAATTAAAAAAAAGATTAACAAATTGTTAAAAAAGAGAGGAAATCACAATTATCAGTTGTCGTTTCGGTTATCTAATCAGTAAAATTAAAATATTATGTTCCAAATAAAAATGGGCGAGAGATTAGGAATATATTTGATAATCTTTTTTCATATAATTTTATTAGTATCTGAAAATATAAAAAAAACAACTTTTATATAATTATGTGTGTCAATAATTATACAACAGATCATTATTTTGTAGGAGAGATGGACAATATAAATTAAAGATTTTTTAATAATGATAATTATATAAATAACATAAATTATATTATATTAATATTTTAATTTAGAAATAGTAGTACATATATCTTAATATATATATATATATATATATAAGTATCCAAAATTAAATAATATCAATCTTTTAACTTTTTTTTAAAAAAATTATTTATTATATTCTAAGATTCACAATTAATGAGCCCGATAAAAAAAATAAAAAATCAAAAACATGCTTGGTTTCAATCAAATATTAACTCTTCGAGGCAGGAGGGACCTCAAGTCTAAGAAAAAGGTGGGGGAGACGAGGCCCATTATGTCAAAGTACCAACCCAAAAAACATTAAAGTTTAAGAGTATCAAAATTATTATCAACAATAATAATCATATGGTCTGCATATAAAAGTAAAATAGTAATACCGTTATTAGTATAATGAGTAAAAATAATAGAGTCGTTAGGACTAGAGATAAATCCAATCTATAAAACAGTGGAGTTGAAGATGATAAACTAAGTATGGAAAACCTATCTTAAGACTGTATAATATTCGTTATAGATAATATATTTATTTAGAAAAATGAGGATAACCAAAAAGATGTTTTATATAGATCTTATTATTCTTAAGGAATAAAATTGAGAATTACTATTGTTATATTTGGTTAACCATTTAGAACTATAATTAAGTTAATAATTAGTTTTTTAATATTTAATATATAGTAATAGTAAAAGCAATAATGTTAAAATTTATGATTATGACTTTTTTTTATAATTTTTCAAAGGAAAGATATCTTACCATTATTTCATAGTATTACCACAAACTTTTTTTTGTCGACCTCCACTATTCATTATGGAATATGACCCACAATTGGGTTTGGAATAGTTTAACACGCTAAAATTTTATCTTATTTAAATAATATCACTTCATTATTAATTTATTACATTTAAATATTTAATCATATGAAATAATTCTACATGAAAAAAATACTATACACTACACAAAATAATATTATATTATACATTACATGATCAATTCCAAAAAGTATTACAAACACAATTATGATAAAAAGTTAAATTTCTAATCTAAAAATATTCCTTGATAAGTATGACAACAACTTTGATAGTATACAAATGTTATCAATATGTCTACATGTAAAAAAATATTATTTTTAACCAATATAATTATGATTATATGCAACATATTTTACTATAACTATAGATTGATCCAATCTAATCATTGGCCAGGTGAAAAATTGAACAAACTTATCATGAGTCTTGGATCAAGTATAATTTAATATAAGTTGAGTTCCTTTCACTTGCAGATAAATTTTAAATATTAGCTAACAAAGCATATAGTTGTTTCGTCCTTTGCAAAATCATTAAATTGATCTCTAAACTCTTACGCAACATGTCACCAACCTTATTCATATTTATATTTAACATATTGGCAGTTTAAAGAATACATTCGAACTATATTTTTATATTTGTACTAGCATTTTGTTTTTTTCCTTAGATGGGCTCCTCACAACTAACATTGTAATAGGTGATTTTATTTTGAGTAGGTGATTCATCGCTACCACTTCCATCGTCACCATTAACACATCTGTGTCCACATCTTCCTTACGAGTTTGATATTTAGGTTTGTCTGCAATAGATACATTAATTTTTATATATGCCCCGTCTAAAGCGCTTAGATAATTTTACAAGTATATATAAAATTGAGTAAGTTCTCTGATAAACTCTGAATTATATATATATTTATTATTATTTTATAGTAAATTTTATTTAAATTATGTAATTAAATTATATATTTTAATTATATAGGTCTTATTAATCAAAGAAAAAGTTTTGGACTACAATACACAAATGGACCATATAGAGCTTTTATTTTGTTAATTTATTTAGTCGATTGAAGAAATATGGAGAAGATAAGAAAAGTTAAATTTTTAAAAAATTAAAATATACGTATATCTTAAAAAATGTATATATATTACAAAAAAAGAAAAAAAAAGGGAAAAAATGATAGACAAAAAAAAAGAAGAAAAGAGTTGTAATTATGAAAAAGCAAAAGGAAGGGTGTGGCGGCAAGGAAGCGCGGGGAAGTAGAGCAAGAAGAGTAGGAAAGCGTAGAGAAGTAGAAAAGAAAAGAAAGAAAGAACGAACAAAAGGAAAATGGCTGTCAGAAAAGTAGAGAAGAAGGCTGCAGAGAAGCGGCGAAAAGCTCTACAGATGAGCAACCGAAGAAAAAAAAGAGAAAAGAAATAATTCACCGCCACCCCTCCTCTATAAATAGAGGGGGGAGGCGGGTGACGATGAGGGCCAAAAGGAGGAAGCCAAGTGTAAGGCTCTAGTTTTGGGTCATTCATGTAATTGTGATTAGGTTTTTTGTAACTTATGTGATTGTGATTAAAGAAGTTAATATAGTTAAAATTAAAGTCAAATAATGTAAAAAAAAATCAAAAAGAAAAAAATTACAAACCGGATGTGTATCGCACCTGGCCCCAGGGCTGGCGCTTGCGCACTTGCCCATCTCTCTAGCAGGCATGGATTCCAGTAGCTTTACACTGGACCTGCATTTGAGTGCCAGACTTTTTTAAAAGTCGGCCGAGGATCGGCACCACTACATTTTAAGCGGCGGAAGAGAGAGAGAGCACAAAAAATATAGAGAGAAGGGCCGAGAGAGAAGGGAGAAGAGAGATAAAAGATAAGGCTCTAGATAGTTAAATTCGGAACGTTCAGACTAATAAGTTAAACTTGATTTGTGCAAATATTAAATAGAGAGAGACTTTTTTTATGTTAATATTTCAATAGAGTGTGCATGACTTATAGCATATTGAAATTATGTACCGTTGGTTTTGAAAGAAGTAAATGCTTGATAAATATTTAATTCAAATAGAGATGATTCTTTAGGTAAAAGTACCGACAATTAATTGAGGATCAAGACATATCTTTCAAGGACGAAATTCTTTTAAGGGGGAGGATTGTAATACCCCGTTATTTTGACTCGGATTATATAGTGATAAGTTTAATACAATAATAAATAATATGATATATTGATATTATTAAATATTATAAATAATAATAGGTATTAAATAATTAATAATAAATGATAATAATAATAATAAATGAAAATAATAATATATATTAATAAATATTAATAATAAATAGTAATATATAATAGTATTACTAATAAATAATAATATTAAATGATATAATAATAGTAATAATAATATTGATATAGGATGAAGAAGGAGTGAAAACAAGGAGGGAGACAAAAGAACAAAAAAGAGAGGAAAAAGAGAGAAATTGTCGGCCAATTTGTGCTCTGCGGTGGGTGATTGTATACGGTATCATCTACAAACTATTGAATATAGCCACCGACCTATTTCTACTCAAAATACCATTCTTCCTCTAATTTTGCCTCAGGCTTTTAAGCAGTGAACACCAGTAGGTGCAATGTTTTTACAAACAATAGGTTGGCCATCTTACTTTTTCAAGAATCATAATTTATACCGTTCAAACAGACCATCTTATTTTTCACCTCCATTGATTTCAGCGAATCTTCATACTAGCACGAATAACCTGTCATTTATATCACTTGTTAAGGAAAGGGTGTTGGTGGAATAGTGAAACCGAGAGGATAATGATAATGATAATGAACATTCATGCACACAACATAAAGATAAGAAAGAACTGAAAATACATAATTTTATGTGAAAATTTTTTTTGAATAAGAGAAAAAAATCGTGTGACGCTTAGTCTATAAAAAGTTTACTATATAAATTTTGGTTACAAAAATCCTTAGTTACGAAAATTGTTAAAGAGTAGAGAACAGAGTATAAGAGCAAAAATGATGACTCCTTGTTTTTATCTTTGTTTCTTCTCTTCTGCACTCACATACTTTCAGCACTAAGCATTCATATATATATATATATATATATATATATAGGCATCGGAAGATCACCTACTCTATAAGGTGATTGCGTATACTACAGAACTTGCCACCAACTCTGCAAAATTGTCTTCCAGCTGAGAATAGTTGACCTACTTTGTAAAGTCGGCTACCAACTCTAAAAAGTTAACTTTCTTTTCTACAAAGTCTGCTGTCTGTGCAAACTTTACAGATGACCAACTTTTTTAGTCAATATCCTCGACCGTCACTTAGTGTCTTCAGCCGTCAGTTAGAGTTTTCGACATTCAATTAGAGTCCTTAGCTATCATTATTTGACTTGCCTTATGATTTTATCATTCCATCAAGTTTTCATCTCTCCGGTCTGTGAAGCTCTCCAAAAATTTTACTTTGGAATTTCCGCTCATGAATTTTTCACTTTGGCTAAGTGTAACTATTTCGACCAAGTATAACCACTCGATCAGTTTTTTCATTCCGGCCAAGTGTAACCATTACGACCTTTCTTTTATTCTTGACTACATCACTCGGCATGCTTGCAACAATACTTTCTACACGGAAGTGATCCAATATCCCATCAGCAACTGCTCTTGAATAGCCTATGTGTTGAAATTTGACACCTGGATATACTCGATCTGGCCTAGCGGAATAAACTCGAATTCCCCGTAAACCATTAGCCACTAAGTTTGTGAGTACAAAAAATAAATAATGTACAATGATTTTAATATGGAAAACCCTTTTTAACTAAAAAAAATTACGGGATGAATTCTGAACAAATCCACTATAAATAGTGCTGGTTACAAGAATCCCCTCTGAAATCCTTTCACTCCGAATCTGAGTAAAATATGGTTAAATACAACCCCCTCTCAATGTACCAGATAATCCACAATAGAAATATAATAAGAAAAAGAGTAACCAAATAGAAATACGTTTCTACAATCACTTTCACAATGACGTACTCGACCTTGGCGAAGAACGAAATTCAAATTAGATATCGATCGGATGTCGAATCTCTTCCTCTTCTCTCTTCTTGTCTCCTCTCTTTATGTGCGGTACCAATTGTGGAGAAAGATTTCAGAATCATAATTCTAAAATGCGTGAGTCGTGTTTTATACGGCATACCAGCACTCCAGTGCCCGACAAGTACAGAGTGAGTGCACCATCTTTGGAATCTGCGTCTCTGCACTCTCGAGTGTGAAGCAAGTGCCAACAATCATCCATCAATTTAGAATTGGCGCTTGAGCAAAAATACCCGATTTGATCTTACCTCCTGAACCTTCGCTACGAGCTCGTGCGAACTTGATATAGACTTCCAATAACTTTTAGTTTGTTAAGTTACCCACAAGAGAGTGATTAGTAATCCAACACCATGATTATTTCATTGACAGTTTCAATGCTAAAATTATAGAGAGGTGAAGAAACATTAGGATTTTGTCTACTGAAAACTACTTAGACTTGCAAATGTGAGAAATTGACATCCAAGCTTACTCAGAAACCAGGTCAATTTGGTCAAGCCATTGAGACCCCATCACAAAAGAGCGAAACATTCATTAAAGCTCCACTTTGAGTAATTATGAAAATTGAGTAATTATTTAGCCTGAATAGTAAATCACTCAAAGCGTTGAAGACTGAGTGTTTTTTTAGTCCTAAAAGCAGCCATTATGAGTAGTTAGTATACTAAAAAGTTACTAAACTATCATCAAGATATGCCCAACCCTTTATAGATAAAGCTTCCTTATTATAGAAAGGGATATGTGTTTGCTTCCAAGATCCTCATGAAAACATTTGTTCAAAGGTAAGTAAGTATTACTTAAACTTGCAAATAAAAGTGAGATGTTTATCTTTCAGTTAAAAACTTAATTAAAATGTAAGAGCTCATCCTCCAAAGCTTTATTCCCCCCTTCTATTTTTGTTTTTTTAATTTTCTACTCTAACCAGCATGACACCGACTCGTGGGTGGGTTAGATGGCAGGAGTTTTTTGTGCCTCTGACTTTTTATTTTGTTTGTTGTGTCGCATTTTAGCATGTAATATAACATATTAAATTTAATTATTGGCTAATTCTTTCATATAAATAAATTTTTATATAATTCGAAGCACTAATTATTTATGCAAATATGATATCATAAATAATAATTATATATGCCTACAATGATTATCATGCTTCTACTACACAACTCTAACTAACACCACTAATCTGATATAAATTTAGAATCAACATAGAGCGTAATGTTCCACGTCTTTAATTCATTACTTAACTATTATCTTAATCAATTAATTAATTAGATATAAATATTCATGCATCACAATTAGGTATATATATATATAACATAATACACGTGATTCATACAGTCACCACTTCTTTAGTAGTTCTAACACTATATACTAAAAATACGACGTCAGATCTCATTAAGAAAGATGCATTTTAAAAACTAAAATCAATTTCGTAGTAACCTGCGAAAGTAATACATAATATCCATGAATATCTACTAAGCAAATGTCATCAAAATAATTTACATCATTTCTAATTATCTCAAACTACAATAGCTGATCCCAAAGATTTACCACTCAAAATACCATCTGAAGTTTTATAATATTTATATACGTTCGGTTTAGAATATCTCAAAACATCATCTAAAAAACATAACTATAACTAGAATTTTCTTTTTCACTCCTGTTCAACTGCTATTAGCTTGTGTGAATCACTTGAAGGTCAATAAAAATAAGAGAGTAAGCTAAATACTCAACAATTCAAAACATATTATCGGAAGAAATAAGAGTCTTAATAAATACATAAATATAAAATATGAGCAGAAAACACATGCATGATGCAATTAACCTTCTTTATCCTTTTCTTTCTTGTATTGTCTTAGCCATTCAATATGTTAAAAACTTTCTAATTCTTAGGGATTAGGGTTAGTAGGCCTTACCAACTAATAGAGTAAACAATCGAAGAAAAGATTGTGCATGTTTTCACACAATTTAAGGCTGTAAGATTCCATTTTACACCAGAATGTGGGCGATATATACCTATAACCTAGTAGATGGGGCCATAATATGTTTTTATAACCCCTGTAGGCTAAGAGTAATTCTTGATTATCACTACAATATCTTAAGCTATGTTAGAAAATATTACCTTCTGAATGTATCATTAATCCAATTTCTTAATTCTTTTTAAAACCCTTGTGGCAACTCTATATTTTCTTTCTTGGTTTTTTCCCTTAATTTTCTCAACTTTGGAAGAAAATATTCATAATTTATAATTTATTGTAAAATTTTTAATTATTGAATTTAATATAGCAAAATCAGTACCTAAAATTCTAGCGGCATCGTGATCCAATTTAATATCAGCAAAAGTTAAATATACAGCTTCGAAAATCAGGAGACATAATACAACTTTAAAATCAGCTAACCTACAGCTTTAAAATTCCGCGACTTAGAATTTCAGAATCAGCACATATGAAACAACAACATAAGATCCAGAAGCATGTTGCAGCAATTTGAATTTCAGAGTATGGACAGATTTTCAGCTATATAATTTTAGCAAAGCATTAAAACAGATTTCAGAATCAGCAAATCAGCAATACAGTAATACAGCAGTACAGCAACGTGCTTCAAAATTAAGAAAACTGCTGCAGCTCAAATCAGCATAAATCATAAATCAGCAAAGCATAAAATGGGTATAGCATGGCATGAATTTTTTTTTTTTTGTAAATCTGCAAATTAGAAAATCAGCAAAACATATGCTTCAGCTTGGGGAAAATTAGCAACGTGATACAGCAACAATAAAATCAGCAACATTTCAGATTTACAGAATTTCAGTAAGGCATAATACAGGATTTTTAGATTCAGCAGTGAGAGGATATTCTTTTTTTTTTTGGTAAGTAGTGAGAGGATATACATGCATGAGTACGATGAAATCCTAAGGGAGATGAGTATTAGACCAACAATACTCAAAGATAACAGCAAGAATCAACAATAAGTGAAAGAAAAAGCATAAGGTGCATTTGCCTTAATCTGATTTACTTATATCTTCACTTGAATCAGCCCGATTTAAACTATCGTTACTCTCTTCTTTTTCTGCTCTCTCTGCTCTTCAACTTCCCCCTCTCTGCTCTCTCTTCTCTGTCTCTCGAATTAGAAGCTCTTGCTGAAATTTATCTTCCCTTTTTTTTCCCCTCTCTTTCCATCGATTGAATTTTACTTGTCACATAACATGGGCTACAGTCGACTAATATCCTAACGTGTGAAGCTTATTCTTCAGCTTTCTCTCCTCTCTCTCCACCGGTCACATGTGCTGACAGACTGCTCCTTTATTGAACTTTGCTGAATCATCCTAACGTGGCCTCCTCTTATAATGCATACTTAATTCTAATTTCATGCCCTCCTTTATGAAACTCATTCCTAACGTGTTGCTGAATTTGAAGCCTGCTCCTAATAATGCGTTGCTGTAACCTGAAGTCTAGTCTGCTCTTAACGATTGAATTTGCTGAATTATCCTAACGTGTTGATGAACCTGAGGGCTGCGCTTATGAACTTGTTGTGCTGTTGCCCCACCGATTCATCAGATTATATTCGATTAATTAGATTATATTTTACAGATACCACCTTACCTATCTTAATTAATTATTAATTAATTATAATTAGTATAATCATGAAATCCGATCCTCACATAGAGCATATGCATCATTAATGAACATGGCCATAAGATTTTAATCAATGAAGATATACAATCATATATATTTCGAAAAATTAGAAGGCACTCTTATAGCAATATAGAAAACACTCTACCAGAATGCTAAGAAAACCCTTCAAAAGCCCAGCAATAACCTCAATTCCCCTCCAAAACAACTGCTACTAAATTTGAAAGGGAGAAAAGTAATAATGAATCAAAAGCTTAACAAATAATATCTGTTGGGTCCCATGTCCTGGCCCATGAGACAGGCCCAGGCCCACGAAGCAAGTCGCGGCCCATAAGGAGACCAGAAGCCCACGAGAAGTAATTAGCCCAGCCCAAGGGTTGATTGGCGCGAGTCCACGGTGGAAGAAGCCAACGGAAACCTGCAGCGCAATAAATACGTCGCCGGGAACAGGCGGAAAAGGCGGAAAGGCTAGCCAATAGAGGCGTGGCTGGCGCAGCGCCAACGCCACCCGCTGCCGTCTGCAGATGGCCAACCAATCCACGTTCGGGGAAAATCGGGCGTGGTCAACAACGCTTCTAGCCGTATTGCAAGCACGGCAACAGATGGGCGGGCATGGGACCGGCGGTCCATGACAGCGACCAGCGGCGCGATAGCCCAGGCAACGGGCATCTTGGCGCCCAAGAGTCCAATGGGGTGAGGCGTATAAGAACCCTTACACCCCACAGAGAAGGAGAGCTTCTTCGACTTTTCGACTATTGCTCTTTCGATCAACCTTGGATCTTTCCTGAACTTAGCTTCAAGCATCCTTGATCATCTGCTTCTCCCTTCTCTGAAACCCAAGAGTGACGAGTCAAGACGGAGCATTGCCTCATCTAGCTGGCTCGCTCACCATCCCAGCATCCTCTGAGATCACGGGAAAGTTAGTCACCCATTGCGGTGCATCAAGGAAGCCAGGCCTTCCATCACCTGCTCATTGCATTTCTCCACATCACCACACAAGCACTTCTACGCTTCACAGCATTTCTCCGCGCACCCCTTTAGCGTGTGCCATTTCCGTTTATTGCGGGAATTAGCTGACTTGAGCGTCGGAGCGGCCTCGGTGGGAGAAATCCTGCCCGACCATTCACCTCTTGTTTATTGTTTGTGTTGTGCAGGTCCAGGTTCATAGAGACGGAGACCGGACCCTTCTTCCGAAACAGCCGCGCGCTTAGGAATCTGAAGGCTCCCTAATCCGTACGACAACCTTGGGTCCGGGACGCAACAATATCTATAAGATATAGAAAATACATAGGCTTTAAAAATAATACAGCTGAAAATGCAATAAAGTAATAGCCATAAATATGAAGTATGAAATGAATATCAAATTGAGTTTGAATGTCATAATTTAAATGTAGCAAAATACTAATCCTGCAAAAAATATAATAAAAAAACCATTAAACAAATTCTTGAATACTTCAATTAAGGGCCGACAAATAACTCCATTGACAAAGTCAAAATGAAAGGTCTATGTATTATATATTATAACCCTTTAAATAGATCCATAAGCCACTATAATAGCTTGTGGGTAGACTTTTGAGAACCTCCCAAGCAAAAATATAGAAATGCAAGTCATATACTGTGCAAACCATCTATTATCTTGCAATTACTTATAAATAAAATTTTATATTTTGGGTAATTTTACATTATTAAGGACAAGAATCATAATATGAAATTTGAATGTGTAGAGAATCATCAAACTTAAAATACATAAACAAAAATAAATTAGACCTTATACAATATATACTACACCAACCCATCCATAATCATTAATGCGATAAACGAATCAAAGGTAGGTATGAAATATGATCCGCATTACACAAAGTGCAAGGTTGGCGCTGTGAAAATCTAACAATTTGGCAAGGCATCAATTTCAGTTTTGTGACCTTTGTCATGAACAAAACCAAGGTCCAAACTCCCAGTATATCAGCTAAAGTCAAGGTTTAATAAAGAATAGGCCTATATGAATAAATATGACTTTAGATTTAATAATACGTTGAGTTACTCTTTTCTAAGTCTTTCTGAAGTACAAGAAGATCTTGGCATACAATTCAGGTATACATGAAAAATTCAAAGTGGAATCCAGGCTAGGGACAATTGCAAGGACATAATCAGAATAACATAATCCAACTAATTGCGTGAATAAAGGCAATTACTTAAGGCTACAGTATAATTAAAATAAGAGAAAGAAATACATAAATAAATAGAGTGGCCAGCTTGAAAAATGAATAGAAATTCATGAGTTATACTTGCAAATCAACGAGAAGGTTATGGAATATATTCACAAAATAAAGAAGATGTTTATGGAGTATACTTCTAGTTTCTATCTTTGCAAATCAATATACCTTGGTCTTTTATCCTCTTTTGTTTATATAAATTCCTCCCAAATCTAATTACAAAAGTGTAACAAAGTAACTTTCAAGTATCCAAGATCAAAACAAACACCTCAAGCTTGCTCATGCTTCGAGGTATCACGTTATCATCAATCAAAATACTTAGTTAGGGCCCGCTAATAAATATTCATATTATTTGATTTTATCCCCAAAATAATATGGTAAAATCAAAGCAATAAAATGACTAACTGACAAAAGTTTTCTCTAACAAGCAAATGTTACTCAAACGTCACTAAGTATCCAAGACGCAAAACAAACATCTCAAGCTTGTTCATGCTTCGAGGTATCGCATTAGCATCAATCAAAATACTTAGTTAGGACCAACTAATAAATATTTATATTACTTGGTTAGATCTCCAAAATAATATGGTAAAATCAAAGTAATAAATTACTACTTGACAAAATTTTTCTCCGGCATTTAAATGTTACTCAATCATCACCAAATTGAAACTCTTGAGAGGAGCTGTTATCCACACCCAAAGACCTTGCCACGTCATCTAATGAGGAGTTGAGTAACACTATTTGGAGCAATAAAGTGATTCATGTAATTTTGATCGCTATTTTTCTCGATGAGTTTAGACAAGTGCCTATGTGTAAAATTGTTAAGGAAGCGTGAGATATTTTATAGATCACATTGAAGGCACAAAAATCATTAAAATCTCTAAGTTATAAGCATTGGCAACTAGATTTAAAAAATTTAGAATGAAGAATGATAAAATATTTGATGAGTTTTGAGCCTAATTACATAGCATAGTTAACTCAATTTATATCTTAAGGGAGAAAACTACCCAAAAAATCATTGCAAAAGTTCTAAGGCCCTTACCTAAGCGGTTTTTGATCGAAGGGCTCCATAATTAAGGAAAGTAAACACCTTGACATGATTAAAATTAAAGAATTAGAGGGATCTCTTTAAACATATAAAGAGTCTTTCATTCAATCAAAAAAGAATAATGCATTGCTCTTAACTTTGTAGAAAGGACAATCTTGATGATTGGAAAATGAGTCCATAGATGAGGATGAAATTGTCTTCTTCTCTAAATAATTTTAAATTTTTTTGAAAAGCAAAAAAAAATTTTCAAGAAAAATTCAAGGACATATATGATTATAAGAAAGAAGAGGGATGAAGAAAAAGAGTTTAAGAATAAAAAAATCCAAAAACATTCAATGTCATAAATGTCAAGGATTTAAGAACATTGGAACTGAGTGTTTTAACTTTAATCGTAACAAGTATAAGGTTTTGTATACTACTCTTTTTGTTGAGAAGGCCATGGATAGTGTTAATAAGCCTATTACTTCTAGAAAGCACATTAATTATATGGCTTTTATTTCTTATGATGAGTATATCATAGGGTATGATGAGGAGTCTAATAAGTATGATCACTCATAATTTGACTCAGAAAATGGTTTAATATTATACACGCGGCTTTCAATGAATTGTATTGTGATAGTTTTGCAACAAGATGAACAAATAATACTCTTCCAAAGATGATTAAAGATTTGGAATATGAAAAGAAAATTTTGAAAGACTATTTGAATAAAAAAGAAGAGACGTTGACAATATGTTCGATGAAAATCTAGCTCTCAAGACTAGGATAAAATTTTCTATAAATGAGCTTGGAAAGTCTAAGGCATTTACAGAGAGTTTATAGCAATTTTGTAGTATTTTAATATTTTGACTTGAATTTATTTGATTTTTGATTGGATAAATCATTAATAATAATAATTAATGAGCTAATTAATTGTAGGTGAGCTTAGATAAATTTCATGTGATGTTGGTCAAGTTTGTTCTCAAAAATATCATAAAGAAATTTTTGTAATTCTTTCATTGGTAATTAGTAACTGAGTTGTATGCTTTAAAATATTAATTAGGACATGCTATGATTTTATCATGTATTTATATGTGCAACTAAAAGTGAATAATTAATTAAATAGAGATATTAATATTAAAATTAATCCTAACTATAATTTAAAATGTATTAATTACAGCTAGAAATGCTAGAACTCACGCCTCTTCTTCTCTCATTATATTCATCCACATTGTGCATGCACCACTTTAGTGATGCATGCAATTAAGATCTTATATTATCATTTATTGACATTAAAATTGCAGTCTTAGTTGCTACCCTTAATTGCTTTCATACTTTTCTCACTTATTTTCTCTCTATTTGGTGTTGGAGAATATTTAGAATTATTGGCCGGTGTCCGAGGTGTGTCCGTTTGGTCGCTCAAGTATTGATTTGAACTTTGGGATTAAAACGATATAATAATAATAATAATAATAATAATAATAATAATAATAATAATAATAATAGAAGCAGAACGATAAAAATGAGGGGAAGCAAGGGGCAATCGGGGAAAGAGAGAATTGGGAGAGGGTTGGGTTTTGTTGCCCTGAGCTGCGCGGTGGTGGGCTATGCCGGGGAAGGTTGCGGCCGTGAGGAGGAGGTGGCACCGGTAGGTGTGAGCCGGTGGTTGTCGACATACGAAGCAGAGCAGTGTGCACGGTAGAGGTCGGCATGAGAGGGAGAGGGTAGCCGTGCGAAGGAGATGCGGCCAAACGAAGCCCTTTGGGGCCGATTCCGTGCTCGAGCTAGTTGAAAAAATGGTAGAACGGGTCGAGACAAGTGTATCTATACCATTCTCTTCCCTTTTTTTATTTTTTATTTTTGTTCGATCCCCTTCGAGTATTATTATCCCGATACCCAATTCATGGATATTTTTGAGATACCCATAACCTAAATATGCATATATATGAATTTCATCGTCTGATTAATTGTTTTCTCATCGTTTTGCATGACCGAATAACCCTTATGTGCGTACTGTTGACCTATGTTTGGGTGGATTTTAGCCCCCGATTTTTGGGGCTTTTATATAAATTGAGACTAAAATATCATTGCCCACACCTTAGGTGAGTTAATTTATTGATTAGGTACCTGATTTGGTAGATTTATGTAGATTTCTGTTTGCAAAACCCTAAACCCATGCCCGGACCTCATTTGAGCACATATTTTGAGTTTAATACATCAATTGACTTAGGATGATATTTACCCATACCTTAAAATTGACAAATTACCCATTGGATACCCAAAATATCGAGAATTGCCCGAAATACACACCGGGTACTGCTCACGGTATTTTTCATGCCGCGGGTACTATTGACCCGAGGCTCTTTGATGAATTTTGCTTAATTTTGTATTGTATAATTGTTAATCAAGTTGTATATATATTGGCATATATTTAATTGTTACTTTGAAAAATATATTCGGTGACCAATTGTGAAGAAAATGTGATCTGGAGGCCTCTGAAGTTATAATTACCCTTCGGTGGTAAGAATATTTATTCTTCCATATGTTTATGATATTCATATATGCAAAATGACTTATAAAAAGATTTAAATCGAAAGGAAAGATAATAATCGAATATGCAATCAGAGGGAAGTCCACAATGTGATATGTGATTGAATTGCTCTCCCAGATGGAGACATTGTGAATTGAAATTTGGTAGACCATCTCTCAAATGAATAAGAAATCATGAAATTAGGACCATAAAATTATATTACGAATTGTAATATCCCTTGGTATGGCATGAGTATCACAATAGAAACTTGAGGATTATACTGGATGCGTATCCTGGTTGCTTATTGAAGTGGGTGATATTCTTGACAAGCCATATGATATTACAGTGGAAAGATAAGGACTACCTCTGAACCCGGGGGATATAGGAGCATATGTGATTTATTTGGCCCACCTCCGGGTAAATAATGGGAGCGTATGACATTAGATCGTGAGGTTATCATAATCATTTTCTCGTTCTTCCACACATTTAGTTAGTAAGGCTTATTACCTTGATTTGCAAAGATGAGTAATAATGCATAATTTATATTGCAAAGAAAAGAAGGACAAATAAGAGAAATCAATTGCATTCCAAAGCACGTTTGATCATGCTTACATCTGGGCATCCTCACGATGCTTATATATTCCTATTTGCTTTATTTTGTATATATATTGTTATTGTCTTTGATAACATTGCACTTGTTGAGCTGTTCGCTCGTTCTTACTACTTTCTTGTCTCCAAACTAGCACAAGCTTATACCCGATCGGATAGGGTAAAGGACTAGCAGTAAAATATGCTCGAAATTTTGGGAGGATAGCTTGAAGACTTAATTTTGTAATTTTATACCTTTGGAGCCTTTTGTATTATTTTGATAATCATGATTAATGGCAACGATAATATTATATATGTATTTAGCTTCTGCTATATTTGTTGGGTTTAGTTGCTTCCGCAGGTTTATATGGTTTAATTATGTACCCATTGGTATCTTGTCTGAACCGATATCATATCCGGAGTTATGATACTGGTGCCACATGTTGTTGATTGTGGCTATGGATCTTGTGTAGTTGTTGTGTTTGCTTGGATGTTGGGATTTGTATCAGATGAGTTTTCTAGTTGTATCAGAGTTGTTTAGGGTTTATTGTTTTGGATGGATCTTGTGTAGTTATTGTTTGTCTTGTGTTTTTGCCTAGTATGATGTGTTTATGCCAATTTGATGCAACTTGTCGGAATGGAGTATAAAAAAAAGCATTCCGTATGAAATGCCTTCTCGCTGTCTGGTTTGCCGGTATGTGTATTTATGTTGGTTTGGCTGGTCTTGTGCCATTTGCTCGGTATGCATTTTTATGCCCAATGTGGATGACCTTCTTGGATTTATCGGTATGGATTGGCTTAGGACAGTTTGGTTTTTGCCAGTATGGAGCAGATGATGCTTTGTGGGCGGTTTAGTGCGGTTTAATTGATATAAAGCATTTTTACTGTTTGCTTGGAGTAGCTGCTTCCTTTTGGTTTTACCGGATTGAATGGCCTTTTGGTTTTCCCAGTCAACACGTTGAGTGCCCAAGGTGCTAAATGGTGCACGGATGGCCCGGCTGCAAATGGTGGAGTGCGGTGCATGAGGTCTCTGTTATCTTCAACTTGCCTAATTTGTGTTTCTTCATTTTGGACGGTTTGGTTGAAGGCAAATAATGGATGTATTTCTAATTGTTTCTTTCTGTAGTTTTCTTTGGGTTTATCATATGTTCCATGGTACTTGGGGAATGTCTTAGCGTCTTTATTCTAACTCGAAGTCGGCAAAACACTTAGAGATAGAATATTAGTGTTTGTAATTTTTATTTTTCTTTTAATACAATTTACTTACCAAAAAAACGTTGTACATATTGTTCAACAGGTTTTGTATTTGTTTTGAGGGCCATATTACAGACGAAATTCTACCAAATTTTTAACAGAAAGTACGAGCTGTCATAGTTGATATCAGAGAAAATAAGATACCTTAGACTTGATATGGATCTTATGCGATAGGTTAAGATTAATTGAATATGCAGTTGGAGGTGTAGGATAAATAAGATGGAGCAGGTAGTTCTAGTAGCCTAGTTTATATGACTTAGGATAAGATTAATCCAGAATTAGTAGCTCGGAGTGGTTGCTGGGTTACGGTACCCTAAGTTAGTGCCTTAGTTGAGATAAGTTAGTTAACTTAGACTAGAACTAAGTTAAAAGTTAGTCGATAAGTGGGATAGTTTAGTTTTCACTATCCTAGTTAGTGTCTAAGTAGTGAGCTAACCTATATTATTTTTGTCCTAGAAAGGATATTCGAACTGATAGTACCGCCTAGGTGAGGGTCGAGACATGGAAGTGGTTAACCACGTGATAGTGAAGCTAGACATTTGAATCTGTTGAATGGAATGATAAGATTTGAAAGTCTTTGAAAGACTTGTCCGGACAAGAACCAGGAGATGGGATGTTGAAGCAGAATACCTTAAGGTTGACTTGGGTTGATCTTGGTCTGAAGATTAGGATTAGGGATGCTTAGTTGGCGTGATAAGTGAGATTGATAATGTGAAATTGTGGGCTCGAGGTCTGGATGACTTGGATTTGATTCTGGTGTTTGTGAATTCGAGGATGGCGAATTGTGATTGATATTATAATAATCAAGTGTTTAAATTTTAAGTGACTCAGATTCTATGGAAGTTGAGACGTGGATCATGAGTATTAAAATGGTATTTGTTGTGGCCCAATGTTCGGGAAGATAAGAGATATTTTAGGATATCTACGTTGGTGTTCTTTTATCGATAAGTATTCTTCTCAATGAGTTTGGGGAGCATGATTCTGATTATAGTCAGTTCGATCGTAGGATTAAGGAACGTCCTTTTCCATGGATCGGACAGTGAAGAGGTCCAGTGTCTTGAATTGGGATTCTGAGATGATGACATAAGGTGTAAAGTGTCACATGTTGTGATGGAAGGTATGGTTTTTGGGTTTGATATTGTAGCCCTTATATCATTTTAGGATCCCGAGCCTATGTTTTCATTGTGTTTTCAAGTTATGTGCAATTTGAGGATCTGGACTTTGTATTTTTAGCATAGAGATCTATGATATTTTTGGATCCGTAGATATGATTGGTTGGGGTTAATCTGATTTATTTTGTGGTGTCAATCTTGATGCGACATTAAGGATGATTTAGTCGGTAAGTCATCGAGTTTATATGAATTGGGTTGGTAAGCACATTATGTCTTGCAATTGAATTGTGCAATTTTAGGTATGAACCTGAGTTAGCCAATGTATCAAGAAATTATTATCGTTTTGCCTATAGGTCGTGTTATGGGGATCCATGTTAAGTTTGTCTGATAATGAGATCACACCTAGAAGTCATCTCGTAGTCACTAAGAGGCTTTAGTTGCATAAATATTTGAGGATGCTTCTTAAAGGAAAAGATTAGGTTGGTTGATCTTGGATCGGTAGATTGAGACTATTGATATCAACATCGATCGTTAAGGATCTCATAGTTAAATCATTTGATCTTTTGTAAGGGTTTGATAATTTCTAAGATCGGCCTGTGCCCATAGCGTTGTAAGATGGGGCCGTTGCAAGTTTTGATGATTCATTAGCATGCTTATGAATTGTATGGGTTGAATCGTTCGGCCATAATTGGGTTAATATTGTGATGACCTTATCGATAAACTCAAGGAATCATAGGGAATGTGATCCTTGGTTGAGGGCAATGTCATTTGTGTTGATCTCTGATGGATCAGGTGTATTGTAGTAACACGTGTTGCCTTGAGGGAAAATTTAGAATTATGCCTTTCGTGCATCATTTGTGGGTGGTTATCCTCTTAATAAGTGGGGGAGAAACCCTTGATCAGAATTACTCCAACCATAATTTAAAGATAGCAATCGAGGTTGTTGCTTTGAGGGTTTATAGGTTTGCTTATGTATGTAGTTACTGTTTAGCTAATCCTAGATGTTTGAATAGTCATGTCATGCAGAGGATATGATATTGCACTAGTGTAAATGGGTAACTTGTTTAAAAGATGATAAGTCCTTGTGATCTTACTTCAGGATTATTAGGATGGTAAGGATTTTGGGGATCAGAATAAATGTGCATTAGCTTCCGAGGACGTTCCATTTATCTCGAAATTGGGTAGTGCGTGTGGTCAGATATGTTGACTCATTGTTATGCACATGGGATGATAAATTTACTAAGTAATTAGATTTCAAGACCTAAGTGGTGATTTAAGGTTGTGCCAAAGTTTTGGGTGGTCGTCTCAATTGCGATTTCTAAGTTAATCGTGATTTAAGGAATAAAGGCCTTGCCTTGGTTGTGTTGTTATCTTTGAAATTTTTTTGAGTCTTTAGCTACTGTATAGCTTAAATGTCTGATGTGAATCATTGGACGAGGGTTGCAATTGATTTTAATGTACAGATAAAGGGTTGATCAGAATGGCGCAGCGGTAGCGTACGATCCATGACTTAGAGATTTTGGAGTATGATCGAGGGTCCAAGTGATTAGTCATTTTCGAGGCTTAGAATGATCTGACGTAGGAATGCATAAGTTGCTCAAGGTTTCAAATAATGTCGAGGAAATAGCTAGTAGTTTTAGTTGCCTACAGTATGGTGGACTATCATGAAATCTCCTATGTACCGATAATTGAAGAAGTAGGTTTATATTGGGTTTAATCATTGTGAGAGATTAGGGATTGTCTTATAATAAGGTTTCAATCTTGATTTTAGATAAAAGGCATTAGGCTTTGAGAATCAGAATGATTTAAATGATTAAGGTTTTTTAAAATCAATCGTCTCACCAAGAAAGTGATTAGGTGTACAGAGGCGAATCTGGAAGGATTATTCCCTACTCTTAAATTTTGAGGTTCGTTAAATTTTGAGGACGAAATTTTTATAAGTGGAGAAGAATATAATATCCTGAATTATATTGGGATAATTTAGGGTATGTTAAAAATTAATTTAATATTATAAAAATTTTGGAGAATATTTAGAATTGTTGGGCCAGCGCCTGATGTGCACTCATTCGGTTGTTCGAGTATCGATTTAAATTTTGAAATTAAAAAAAAAAATAATAATAATAATAATAATAATAATAATAATAATAATAATAATAATAATAATAATAATAATAATAATAATAATAATAATAATAACGGTAACATTAGAAGCAGAAGGATGAAAAGGAGGGGAAGCAGGGGGCAATCGGGGAAAGAGAGATTTGGGAGAGGGTTAGGGTTTTGTTTCTCTGAGCGGCACGGTGGTGGGCTGTGCCGGGTAAGGCGGCAGCCGCGAGGAGGAGGTGGTGCCGGCAGGTGTGCGCTGGTGGTTGTCGGCGGAGGGAGCTGAGCAGTGTGCACGACAGAGGTTTGCATGAGAGAGAGAGAGGGAGCCACGCAAAGGAGATGCGGCCAAACGAAGCTCTCCTAGTCCGATTCCGAGCACGAACTTGTTGGAGAAATGGTAGAACGGATCGCGGCAAGTGTATCTATACCCTTCTCTTCCGTTCTTTTTGATTTTCGTTTGATCATCTTTGGGTATTATTTTCCTGATACCCGACCCATGGATGTTTTTGAGATGCTCATAACCTAATTATGCATAAATGTGAATTTCGTCGTCTAATTCATTGTTTTCTCACCGTTTTGCATGATCGAAACCCTAACCCTTATGCACGTACTATTCGCCCGCATTGGGTGGATTTCGGCCCTCGATGTTTGAGACTTTTATATAAATTGAGACTAGAATTCCATTGCCCACACCCTAGGTAAGTTAATTTATCGATTGGATATGCGATTTGGTAGATTTATGTGGATTTCCGTTTAGGAAACCCTAGACCTGCGCCCGGACCTTGTTTGAGCGCATATTTTGAGTTTAATATATAAATTGACTTAGGATGATGTTCACCCATACCTTAAAATTGATAAATTACCCATCAAATGTCCCAAATATCGAGAATCTCTCGAAATACACATTGGGTACTATTCATGGTACTATTCACCGGAGACTCTTTGATGAATTTTGCTTAATTTTGCATTGTATAATTGTTAATCAAGTTGTATATATATTGGCATATATTTAATTGTTACGCCGAAAAATATATTCGGTGACCAATTGTGAAGGAAATATGATTCGGATCCCTCTAAAGTTATACTTACCCTTTAATAGTAAGAATATTTATTCTTCCTTATGTTTACGATATTCGTATATACAAAATGACTTACAAAAAGATTTAAGTCCGAAGGAAAGATAATAATCGAATATGTAATCGGAAGGTAGTCCATAATGTGATATGTGATTGAATCGTTCTCTCAGATGGAGACATTGTGAATTGAAATATGGTGGACCATCCCTCAAATAAATAAGAAATCATAAAACTAGAACCATGAAATTATATTACGATGGGTAATATCCTTTGGCATGGTATGGGTATCACAGTAGAGACTTGAGGATTATACTGGCCGCGTATCCTGGTTACTTATTGGAGTGGGTGATACTCTTGATAAGCCCTAGGATATTACTATGAAAGGACGAGGACTGCCTCTGGACCTCGGGAGATATGGGGGCATATGTGATTTATTTGGTCCACCTTTTGGCAGATAATGGAAGCGTATGACTTTAGATTGTGAGGTTATTATGATCTTTTTATTGTTCTCTCGCGCCTTTAGTTAGTAAGGCTTGCTGACCCTGATTTGTAAATATGAGTAATAATGCATAATTTACGTTGCAAAGAAAAGAAGGACAAACAAGAGAAATCAATTGCATTCCAAAGCACGTTTGATCATGCTTACATCTAGGAATCCTCACCATGCTTATATATTTTGATTTGCTTTATTCTGTATATATATTGGTATTATCTTTGATAACGTTACACTTGTTGAGCTGTTCGCTCACTCTTGATACTTTCTTGTCTCCATATTAGCACAAACTTATACTCGATCGGATAGGGTAGAGGATTAGAAGTCAAAAATACTTGAAGTTTTGGGAGGATAGCTTGAAAACTTAGTTTTGTGATTTTATACCCGGTAATGATGATATTGTTTATGTATTTAGCTTCTACTGTATTTGTTAGATTTAGTTACTTCCACAGGTTTATATGGTTTAATTATGTACCTAGTGACATCTTATCTGAACCGACGTTATACCCGAGGTTATGACGCCGGTGTCACATGTTGTTGACTGTCGCTATGGATCTTGTGTAGTTGTTGTGTTTATTTGGATGTTTGGATTTGTATTGAATGAGTTTTCTGATTGTGTTAGAATTGTTTGGGATGGATTGTTATTGTTGTACAGGTTGTTCAACAGGTTTTGTATTTGTTTTGAAGGCTGTATTACAGACTGAATTCTGTCGGATTTTCGACAGAAAGTATGGTCCGTCACAAAAAGAGTTTTGATGTTGAGGTAAGAATGGCTAAATTGAAGTCGAGGTTCATTGGGCCATCTGAGGTTTTCAATGGATTGGAGAGATGGCCTATAAATTGGTCTTATCTTCGAGTTTGGCAGATTGTAATGATAAATTCTATGTATGTATGTTGAGGAAATATTTATATGATCTTTCACATGTGATTGAGTGTGAGCCGTTGTTGATTGAGAAGAATTTGTTTTATGTTGAGGATTCTGTTCAGATTTTTGGATAAAAAGGATCAGATGCTAAAAAATAAGATGATCCCATTGGCTATAATGCTTTTGAGAAATCTTTCGATTGAGGAATTAATATGGGATCGCAAGGATGAGTTTGAGAGAATCTCTCTATTTGTTTGGGGATTGAGGTGAGGATTGAGGTACAGGAATTTCAAGGATGAAATTTTTATAAGAAGGGAAGAGTTGTAGTACTCAGATTTCTTGTATGATTTACTTTGAAAATATTTATATTTTGGATTAATAAAATATATCAAATTAATTATATGTGATGAAATTTTGAAGGATATTTGAATCAATAGGGTTGGCGTTTAAAGCACACCCAAGAGGCCCCTGAGTGCCAATTCCAGTGGACCTGCACCCGAGGTGTGCCTAGGCCACGCTCGAGCACCGATTTTAGATTGGTGGCCCTTGAGACATGTCTGAGGTAGTGCTCGAGAGCCATTTTGGCTATAAAAGGGGAGCAGTGTGCATAGTAGGCATTTCGCGCGTGGCAAAGCTGCAGGAAGGAGAGAAAGCGTAGAAGGAAGAGGAGAGAGGATAAGAGATCAGGTAGATCGGAGTATTCTTTTATAAGATTTGTTTGGTAAGAGGTTAAGGTAAATATTTATAAGTCCTGTCCTTTGTCTTATTTCTCGTCTGATAATATTTGTTTACATTTTAGGGGCCTTATGTAGATTGATGTTATTTTTACTCCCCTTATTTGCTTCTTATGAATATGCATGTAATATTTACTGGTTGATCTAGGGTTTTTGTTTGAGTTTTATAAATTTAAGGGGTTTTATGATTTTATAAAAATTTGTATAAGTATTTGAGTTCGTATATATTCTATACCAATATATTTGTATGAAAATACGTATGAACCTGTATTAGCCATGCATCGGTACTCATGCATGTGGCTAGGGATGGGGTCGCTACCTTTGTGATTCGATATGTGATCCAATATGGAAATGTAATTTGTGGCGTCCCTTCTGACGGTAATATATTTGTGACTTCTTCTTCCATCGGTGGGAAAAAGCTTTGATGTAGCATGGACCTATCCCATTCTGTGTTAAAATGAGAACCACCATGATGTAATAACGAAAAGTATATATATATTTGACGTCCTAATATATCAAATAAATTTGAAGATTGCATCTAAAACCTTGGGTGAAAAAATATAGTGTGCAAGTTCTATAGCTGTGGGAAATAGTGTTCATAGATGGTTAGTCTTGCGGGCCTAAACTGCAGTTGATTTGGCTTAAAATTACTGAAAATATGTGTAACAATTTCTTAAATTAGTCTTTTAAAATTTTTGGTTATCTGGTTAAGCATGTTTTGCATTTTTACATGGATTCATATTTGAATTTTGATTTGAGATTCGCCGATTTGTCCACAGATTGGAATTTAGGTTAGCATCGTATATTTGGATATGTGATTTATCTCGAAAAATATTCTAATTTATATGATTTCTTTCCGGCCTTTGCTATTCGTATGTGATTTGGATCCGAATTCTGATTTATTCAGAGCACATGTCATATGGATATAATATTGGATCACGATTTGTTATATGATATGATTTGGATATGAGATTTGACTCCAGATCACGATTTGTTATGAGTTATCCTGATGGGATTATGATTTAATTCAGATTATATGATCTGATTTCAAACTATAATTTGTTATGAGTACGTCCCAAGGGGATTATATTTTGATCTGATATTTATTTTAATCTGATATACAATTTGAGTACGAGGTTACCCACATGACTTTCAATTTTAAATTATGACTCAAATTTGAAATTTGACTTTTGATATTCAGACTTTGAGATTTGTATCTTTCGATATTAAATTATGATTTAGATTTGTGATTTGATCTTTGATATCTGGTTTTCAGATTTATGATTTGATTTCTGATATCGACTATTCGGATTTGTATCTTCTAATCAGTTTTGAATGTGTTTATAGACCCTCCCTCTGAGTTCGGATATATTTATTTATTGTATATGATATGATACTTGTTAAATTTTAGAGTCACGTTTTTTGTTTTCATCTCTTTAAATTAGTGAATTTGGATATTGTATAGGAGATTAGATGTGATTTGACACAATTTCAGTTACTTTGGTGAGTATTAGCTCTGTTTTAGCTTGGATTTGTGTTCATTATATTTTGGGCATTGGGATTGGCCGGAGATAGACCCTTAGTTATGTATTGAGATAGGTTGGAATATTATCATATGCAGTGGGCATGTTTATGGTAGATTTATCACATTCCTTATGATATTTGTGGAGCGGGTCATGTATTTTGTTATCCGGATGTTTATCCAATGAGATCCTGTGATTAAGATTTAGTTTTTATTTATTATTATTATTATCTGAATAATGAGTTTTATAGTCTATCTGTTTAGTTACACTTGAATTTGGGATTTTGTTATATGTTGCTTTAAAATTTTTAATTTTATAAATGTTAATTAATTAAACCCACTTTGGGTCAGATTTGTAACAAAGAAGTATGAACGTCAAGTTAGAAAATCACATGATCATTGTGTCATGTATCTTATCTCTCTTCAAGATTCATTCGTACACACTATTCCTACATCTAACATGGCCATATTTAGCCCACTATCTTAAGTCTTCCTCTTGAAAATCTCAAAATAGATTCTCTGAATAAATAAATCTTGCACTTGAGGTGCAACATTTGAGAGGTATGTGTCTAGTTTGACTAGGATTGTCAAACTTGATTCTAGACAGTGGGTTTAGTTCAACCCATGTGTCATACAAAGCTCAACCCATTCGATGGAGAAATGGGACTAGGTCAAGAAGAAGATTTTAGCTTCTAAAGCTGACATTTCACGTGCTAGTCATTGAGTAGGAACTTTCATGTATTTTACATGCCTGTCAGAGTACATTTATATTAAGTACATGCATACATAGTAAAAAAAATAAAGAAAAATTGACAATTTAAAAATTTTTCGGCGATTTATTTGGAATTTATTTAGATATGAACAATTATCATGCATTTAATGATTTATTAGTTTGTTCATTCAACTCATTTTGTTATTTTATAAAAGTAGGTTTGCTATATTTTATTTTGTATACATGTTTACTATACACACCTTATTTGACTGATTATGATCTTCATTGTATTTTTGTGTTATGAGTTGGCAACCCTAAGTTTGCTTAAATTACTTTAGAATTGAATTGATCTTGACTAGTTGAAAGTAAACTAAAAAATGATCACCCCTAGAAAAACTTGACATTGTTGACAAGCTTCCAATCTAGACTGATGTAAGAAAAAAAAAATTAGAAAAGAAACGAGTTCTTTAACATTAAGACTCTTATTTAGGATGAACAAAATTGTTGAAATGAATTATAAGCCTTAGTGGTAGTGGGTTTGATTTTATCTTTTGAGGTTCTCCAAAACATACTAGGGATTTCAAGTTTATAATGAATCCCCTCTATAATTTAAAGTTTTGAGGTTTCTCAATTTTGCATGGTACTTCACTTCATATACAACACATTATATGTCTCATTTTCATTTTTTTTAAAAAATGGGTGCTTGATTGTATTTCATTAATATTAAATTTATGAAAAATCTTGATTTCAAATAATAAATTTTACTAACATCACTCATTATTGTTTTTAATTTCATGTTATATATTATTATATTTATTGTTTTTATTTCACTTTGAGTTCCATATGCCCCATATTAGTTAGAGTAGAATTTTTTTCCTTGGCATTCAAAACGACATTCGAATACCCATTCTCTCGTGGCTGCTGTTAAAAGTCGTAGTTAGTGCTCAGGCTCTCTCTTCCTCGAATCTAGCTTAAATCCATGATTTTTCTTCATATATTAGTGGATCTCACCCACTTCTCATTATTTATTAAGGTAATCTGAAGGGAACAGTTAAAGCGGCCTGGTTCAAAGTAGCAGCCAACCTGGAAGGAATTGTGGCCCAATAGCCCAAAGGATGGTCAATGCCCCAATTGACTGGAGGCGGTCCACAAACAGCTAGTCAGTAGCCCAAGTTAGAAGTGGCACATGAGCCCTCTTCGCACACAACGGTCGTTTGCCCTTATTGGGCACGATGTGGGGAATCTCTCAGATGGCAATTTTCTCTATAATGGAATCCCCCAAATTGGCGTACACCTCAAAAGAGAAGCCCTCAAATCAGTGCACGACTCATAGCAAAAGTTTCAGCATTCACAGTGTGTGACATCTACGCGGAGGAAGAGATCCCTCATTCCCGACTATTGCAGCCCTGAAATGGCGCCTGTATCCTTATGATAAATGAAAAATATTATCTCAAACGGCTGGTAGCTGCCTTACTAGCAAAGAAAGGTGGCGAAACCCGATGGCTATAAAAAGCCTTGGGGATGTACTCTAAAGGTATGCTCTCTGGAATACATAAACTCTCCCAAGCAGTCTGACTCACATACTCCCCATTACTAGTCTCCAGCCCACCGCTTGTTCCTCACAAACTCGGTGAATAGAAAAGCCGCTCTTCATGAGCGCACTTCGACTCTAGCCACTCAACTACGAGTGTACCTCCAAACCGTACTCACAAATTCCATTCCCAACATCCTTTTTTGCATACTCTACATTTACTTTCATCATCTTGGAAGATAAATTATTGATTTGAGTATCAGAGTATAAACCTGGAGCAGGTCCCACTGTTTTTCTCTAATTTCTCATATTCTATTGTAGTGTGCAGGATCCCAGGTGGATAGGACGGTGACTAGACCCGAATTCAGTGCCAAGCCGCAAAGTAGCTGAATCTAAATCTATCCTAAAATCTGATTCAGGATGTATTATTGGCGCCATCTATGGGAAGGGATAAGAGGCATAACCACAGTCTCATTTGCATCTAACTCATCAACTGACATGGTAAACACTAGAGTACAGCCAACATTCCGGCCAAGGAGGTCACCTCTCCCGATAACGACCACTCCGCCGGTAGTCGGGTAGGAGAACAACCACCTCTGATCATCTTAGCAACGGCGGAGCAAATGGACAAAATGTCCAAGATGCTCCAGGCGCTCTGCATGCACTAGGGAAAACAAAGGCAGGGGGCTCCCTCCTCTTTAGCCCACACATCGGTCTCCAAGCTGGGAGGCCAGAGAAAAAACAAGCTAGCCAAGAATACCGCACAATCGGACAACTCCAGCATCCCAACAGCTTCAAACATTAGAAGCCATTCTATGTTGGAAGGATGGCTCAGTCGCGGATCCCCGGAGGAGAGCTAAGAAAGGAGGAATCCCCGCTACTCCCAGGATGATCAGAGACCGCCAATTCAAGAAGGATCCTCTCGGGTCACTGGCCAACTAGTGGTAGCAGCCGTCCAGCGCTACACCGCACGGTCGAACATTCGGAGTTGAGGACCTACCTCAATGCAAAAAGGTCCGCGACCTCTACACAGGTGGAGGAAAAGGTCCAAAAAATATGAAACTGAGTGTTCAAAAGTGAAGTTGGTGAGTACTCGGTCGATTTGAAGAAATCCCCATTTACCTTAGAGATTAGGACCCAACCATTGCCTGAATAATTTTCGAAAAATTTAAAATGCCGGACCCTGAAACCTTACGACGGAAGCATCGATCCCATGGACCATCTTGACCACTTCCGAACTCTACTAAGCTTCCAAGGCCAAGAGGAAGCTTCCATGTGCTAGTGCTTTCCCCTGACTCTGAAAGGGGATGCTAGGATCTGGTTTTGTCGGCTCCCTGTAAATTCCATTCTGAGTTTCCAGGAGCTTGCTAATAACTTCCTGGCTCAATATGCTTCTAGCTGCAGGGAAGAAAAGCAGTTGTGGCACCTCGCCCTTGTTAAGCAGAAGCCTGGTGAGAATCTAAGGAAGTTCTTAGAGCGATTCACCACCGAGGCTTGGAAGATACAGAAGTTCACTGACGAAGTGAAGCTAAGCAGTTTAATTTATGCTCTGGGACCGAGTGGCTTTTTCAAGCCCCTGGCCCATAAGGACCCGCAAACCTTCTGAGAGGCCGAGTCCATCGCTAGAGCTTACATAGCAGTGGAAGAGGCTAATGAGGTGAAACACCTAGAGTGACCCGACCATCCTCGCTCCATGCCAGTGGACGAAAAGAGGAAGAATGGGGGCTCTGACAACCACTGAAGGAAGCAACCCAGAACCAAGCTGCCCATGCGGAGAGAGTTCAAACCCATCAACCTAACTCTGTTGAATGACTCATGGGTGAACATCCTCATACAGATCCAAGAGGAGAAGCTCATCAAATGGCCAAAGCCAATCAAGAACCCGAAGGGAGGATATCCGATAAAGTACTGTGATTTTTATCGATCTCCGGGTCATGCCATGGAAAATTGCCGGACTCTAGCAAGAGACATCGAGGAGCTGATCCACTGGGGCCACATCACCAAGTTCTTGAGGAACCCATGATAGAATTACGGTCCCTCGGGCAAGGACAGGCTGGAGCAGTAACATCCAAGAAATCGGGTCGCAGTCGGGGAGAAACATGGTGACCACAAGGCTGCCCAAGGCACACCACACGGATCACCAGGAGAAACAAACCGGGCACAAGAAGCAGAGGGTGGAGGATGATGTCATTAGTTTCAGTGACAATGAGATGGCACATGTAATCTCTCCCCATTCTGACCCTCTGGTTGTATTTACACTCGTTTTGGACAGTACCGTAGACTATCTATTGAAACGAGTCTTCATTGATAATAGAAATTTCCGTGATTTGCTCTACCTCGATACTTATTTCAAACTAGGACTAAAAAAGAGTTAACTAAAACTGGTAGAGGGGCCACTATACGGATTGGACAACGAGCCCGTGGCCGTCCAGGGGACGATCCGACTAGAGGTCACATTGGGCACGTACCCCAGGACTGCAAGCCACATACTCACCTTCTTGGTTGTCAACCTGCATTCTGTATACAACACCATACTCGGCCGACCATGGTTGGCGGTATTTGAGGTCGTAATGTCGATGTCCTATCTCAAAATGAAATTCTCGACAGCATGCGGCATTGGTGAAGTATTGGGCGACCAAGTAACCGGTTGAACATGCTACTTGTCCCAGGTCACCCCAAATGGTGTTGACTAGCTGACAGATGACTTGGACCATTGAGAAGAAACAACGCTGTAGTAGGTGCAATTTGACGAGGTCACCAATGTCATACCTTTGAATTTTGATAACCCAGACGCATACGTGTAGATAGGAGACTCACTTGCTGGACCTCTGTGTGACCAGTTAATCAGCTTCTTAAGACACAATGCAGATGTATTTGCTTGGATACCAGCAGATATGCCTGAGATTCTAGTTAGAGCAATGGTCCACAAGTTGGACCTCGATTTTGGACACAGGCCCATTAAGCAGAAGTGGAGGAATCACTCTATGGAGAAGTTGATAACTATCCAGGAGGAAGTTAAAAAACTGCTGGACATCGGGTTTATAAGGGAGGTCCAGTATCCGAATTAGCTCTCTAACGTTGTCCTCGTTAAAAAGAGTAATAGAAAATGGCAAATGTACATCGACTTCACCTACATCAACAAAGCTTGCCCGAAAGATAGCTTCCCAGTTGCCGAGAATCAACCTACTGGTGGACTCCACATTTGGGCACAAACTATTGAGTTTCGTGGATGCCTACCCAGGCTACAACTAGATTCGGATGAGCCTAGAGGACGAGGAATACACTTCCTTCATGACCGACTAGGGAATCTACTGCTACAAGGTCATACCCTTCGGTCCGATGAATACAAGTGGAACTTACCAAAGGCTCGTGAACAATATGTTTAAGAAGTAGATCGGTCAAAATATGGAGGTGTATGTAGACGACATGCTAGTTAACAGTAAAACCACCAACAACCATATTCGCGATCTTGTCAAAGCCATCGAGGTACTCCAAGCACACCAAATGAAGTTGAACGTCGCAAAGTGTGCCTTCGGGGTATTTTCTGAAAAATTCTTCGGTTTAATTGTCTCTCAACGAGGGATCGAGGCAAACCCAGAGAAGATAAAAGCTCTCATAGACATAACTCTACCATAGAATGTGAAGGATGTCCAGAGGCTGATCGGGTGACGGCAGCCTTATCACACTTTCTGGCCAAGGCTGATGACAAATACCAACTTTTCTTCAAGGCCTTGAGGGGGAAGAAGGCTAGATTCCAATGGATGGCAGAGTGTTAGGCCGCCTTCAACGAGCTAAAAGAGTACCTAGCCAGCCCAACTCTCCTAATCTCACCAAGAGAGGGTAAGTAGCTGTACCTATATTTGGCTGTTTCTAAGGCAACGTTGAGCTTCGTCCTGATACATGTGGAGCTCGACAAGCAGCAGTCAGTTTATTACGTCAACAAAAAGTTGACCGATGCAGAGGCACGCTACTCCCAGGCTGAGAAGATGGCATCGGCACTCGTTTTCTCTGTCAGAAAGTTGTGGCTCTACTTCCAAGCTTATCGTATAATCGTCCTAACTGACTAGCCATTAAAGGGAATCCTACAAAAGCCTAATGTTTCAGGTTAACAAGTTAAGTGGGCCATCAAATTTGGAGAGTTCGATATTAAATTTAGACCATGGCCGGCCACTAAGGGGTAGGTGCTAGCTTACTTTATCATCGAAACTATGACCCCAATACCCAATGCGGACTATGCCAGTGACACTGAACACAATGCCGAAGCCCCAAGCTAGGTCCTTCATGTGGATGGCTCGTTGACAAATTCAGGCAGTGGGGCCGGAGTGATTCTAAGAACCCCTGATGGGTTCAAAATAAAGTACTCGTTGAAGTTTGGTTTCCTGGCAACCAATAATGTGGTCAAATATGAAGCCTTACCTGTAGGATTGCGACTCACTAAGCAGTGCTAGGCTAGACACATAAATGTCTACAGTGATTCAAAGCTGGTCGTTAACCAGATCTATGGAAGTTTCGAGGCATCCAACCCACTGTTGGACAAGTACTTGGCTAAGGCAAAAAGTGTGATCCAAAGGTTTGACAAGTTTAACTTGATTCACATCCCAAGGGCTGAAAATGGGAAGGCTGACTAGCTTGAAAGGGTTGCAGTGGCAGAGAATCTAAAATAGTACTCAAGGGACATGCGAGAGATCCTGGACACTCCCAACATAGATGAGGAAGAGGCGATGTAGGTCTCTAATAGTGAGAACTTGATGTCGCCCTACTGGATGCTAAGAACCCAAATTAAGCCAGGCACATAAAGAAGACGACTGATTGGTATACCATTGTGGACAAAAAGATATACCGTCGTGGGTACTCGACTTGATACCTCCAATGCCTCACGCCGGAGAAGGCTGACTACGCATTGGGAGAGGTCTACCTTGGAATCTGTGGGTCTCACATTGGCAGTAAGAACCTGACCTTCAAGGTGATGGGCCAGGGATACTAGATGCCATGGATTTTGTGAAGAGGTGCAAAAATTTCCAAGTCCATGGAAATCTCCACAATCAACCGCCCACACAGATGAGAACGCTTCAGGAACCTTGGCCTTTCACACAATGGGGGCACGA
This sequence comes from Nepenthes gracilis, assembly GCA_033239525.1. Taxonomy (NCBI): domain Eukaryota; kingdom Viridiplantae; phylum Streptophyta; class Magnoliopsida; order Caryophyllales; family Nepenthaceae; genus Nepenthes; species Nepenthes gracilis. Next base: position 10,325,138 of record BSYO01000033.1, on the reverse strand, counting down.
TATTGTCAGCCCATTTCCCATTGCATCCGGGTAGAGGATGTTTGTTGCAGTAGGCATCAACTACTTTACAAAGTAGGTTTAGGTCGCCTCACTGGCCCGAATAACCAAGCAGAATGCCACAGAATTTGTCCGGCAGAACACAATCTACATGTTGAGGATTCCTAAGGTCGTCATGATCGACAACGGAACCCAATTCATAGGCAAGTGGTTCAGCAAGTATTGCACCAATCTGGGTGTTAGGTTGGTTCATACTTTAGTAGCATATCCACAAGCGAATGAGCAAGTGGAGGTAATCAACCAGACACTACTATACGGACTGAAGACCAATCTGGAAGACGCAGGGGGCTCTTGGGCAGATGAGCTGCTATTCGTATTGTGGCCATACCGGACAACTCCCAAAGAGCTAACGCAGGAGAAACCTTTTAGTCTGTGCTACGGAAATGAGGCTGTGATCCCGGTTGAGATCATGCTTCTAAGTTTACGGGTCGAGGCCTTCGACCCTCAAGGCAACTCCCAGCGGCTTAGGGAACACCTAGACTTGTTGGATGAAGCACAGGACGCCACCAAGATGTGCACGACTACTTACCAAGAACGAATTGCTCGCTATTACAACAAAAAGGTAAAGCATGACAGTTCAAAGTGGGACACTTGGTCTTGCGGAGTATACAAGTTGCAAGCAAAGCTGCCAACAGGAACAAACACTCCCTAAATTAGGAAGGCTTATTCTTTATCTCAACCATTTTGCGGAATGGAGTATACAAGCTTCAAACTCAAAACGGCAAGCTGGTTCCAAAGACATGGAATGTCATCCACCTGAAATGATATCTTCAGTGAGGTTCACATCAGGTCCAGCTAGGTCATGTGTGTGCTTTAAAGTTTGTATGTGACAATTGTCTCAGCCGTTGTGACAATTGTATGTGACAAGTGTACCATGGTTAATTCGACCATCCTTTTTTCCCTTTCTCATACGAATGCTTGACTGATGTTGCATGGAATCGGACGACTTAGATTGCTCCTAAGTCAGGTGGGTTTTTGCTTGCCTGTAATTGAACCTTGGTCCCATTCCGAATAGTCAATTAACGGTCGGATTAAACCCCAGTCCCATACTGAGCGGCCTATTAGCAGTCAAATTAAACCTCAATCCCATTCCGAGTAGCCCATTAGTGGCCTGATTAAACCTCGGTCCCATACTGAGTGGCTCATAAGCGATCGAATTAAACCTCAGTCTCATACCAAGCGGCTAGTCAGCGATCAAATTAATCCTTGGTCCCTTGCCAAGCAGCCCGATCACGGTCAAATCGAAACCTTAGGGGGCTTTCATAGCACGCGTGCAGCGACCTCCTTGCGCAAGAGATAGCACTGTTAGTCTACAACGGTCAATAAATCAAAGCAAAGTGTGAAAAGACGCCGGACACTCCAACAATAAGCAGGATGCCTGGAATTACAATCCATGCGCCGCCATCTAAAATAGAAGCATTACTAGGCCAAAAGAGAATATGCTGCTAATCTTTATTCATAAGAGTGTACAACACCTCTTGTGGCACAAAACAGCATAGACATGCTTTTAGGAGCATGTCTTGGGGGAAGACACTCTTGTCACTCAGAGTTATTCAAAGGCCCCATTCTATAAGAAATCATCTAAACCTATGACTCATCTTGATAACTACCCGGAGATGGAGGATGCCTTGGGGAACATGGAATAGGCCCCCAACTACGACTGACCGGATGTCAACCATGTCTTCGTCAGCCGTGGTGGAAGTAGAGGAACTAGGGAATACATGGTGAATCAAATTGCAGTAGACACCACTCTTAAATAGGCAAAGCTCCCGCCAAAAGTAGCGTCACTGCAAAGTTCGAAGGGTTGCGTTGTTTTTATGTAGGGAGACATGTGTCCTTAATTGATTGGACCCGCCTGCGGCACCATAATGACAGACGACACATTGCATCATTAAGACACCTGTTGCCAGTCAGCGACGGTCAAAATAAAGCCACGACCGGCGTCACCATGTAACGACCCAAACATAATATGAGTCTCGGATCTAAAATTAAGCACGTCAAGCCGACCGGCAAGCGTAGAAAGCGGAACGGTGCATAATCAGAGAAATTGACACGCTTATAAAATTCCTTTCATTAATCAAAGTGCTTTATACAAAAGGACAATAAGGGGGAGGAGAAACAAGACGCAAAATACAACAATATCCTTGTTAAGGCAAGGAACCCCTAGGAGGACGTGAGAGATGCTCCGCTTTGCCCTGGGAGAAGTCAACCACGTCGTCACGCCCTAGAGTTCCACGATTTATGGGGTTGAGGATGCCTACTAGAAAATCATCCACCACCGTCGTGACAATCCGTTTGTAGATGTGGATGCCTTCCCAGAGCCTGGCCTACAAAACTTGGCTCACCTCCTCCAGGCGCAAATGGGTGGTCATCTCATTCTCAAGCGTGGTGTTCTTCGTCCAAAATTCGCCTTCCGCTTCTTAACTCTCCAGCCTCCCCAACTACTCTCTCAACTTAGACAATTCTGACTTGAGGGAAGCATTGTCCTCTTGATCCTGTTGAGCCTTAGCACTCGATTGGCTCAACAACTCCCTTAGCCGAGAAATCTCCTCCCGCTCGCTAATAATTTCATCCCTTTATGGCATAGGCCATTCAACACGACACCAATAATTTTCTATTCCTACGAGTCCAAAAAAAATGAAGGAAAGGTAAACTATGCTAGCGGAGTAATAAAAGAAAGGAGCAAGTCTTCTTCGAAGGAGTACCATGATGAACTTGCGCTTCTTCTTCCCTATCTGACCAGGCTCCTCAGGGCTTTGATGCGGGAGGCCCTCCGACAAGCCAGCCAGAAGGCTAGGTGAGGCAGCCTCTAGGGCTAACTCCGTCGTGGCCACCATTTCTCTAGCGATGCGACCCTCCTCCACAGGAAGCACTATGGGTGCGATGACCAAAATATCTGCCGCCGCAAGTGACAGGGCAACCACCAGCTCTGTCGGTGCCAACAACACCAACTCCACCAACTCTCCAGCAAACTGATCAGCTGGAGGCTCAACCAGCCGCTCCACGAGCCCTCTGGCGGTTGTTTCAGTCGACTCTCCCTCCACCAACCCAGCTGGCACCGCAGGCTCACAAGACGACGATGGCTCAACAACTGGCTCCCCGGCGGTGACTCTTGTATTGTCTAAATCCGAAAGAATGAGGGGAGTCTCAATCCAAGACTACTCTCTAATGCCCGCCAGTTGCCCGGCCATGCAAAAATTGGAGGCAGTGGAGAAAGAGGAAGAAGGAGGTGCCAACGCAACTTGTTTCTGGGAAGGGCCGCCGGAAGGGTCACAAATGTCGAGAGTCCTAGTCTTCCTCTTAGATTGAGAGGGGTTGCTAGGAGGCTCCCTAATAACAGGAGCCATCGTTTTCCCTTGAACTAGGAAGGTCACTGGATGTGGAGTCTTTGTCACAATCCAAGAATACAATACACGTAGGTAAAAAATGAAATCTAAAATAAAATATTCTATTGACAATGAAAACCCAACCCGAATGTGACAATCCGAACATATACAGGATTCAACATAAAAATAAGCCCCACAAGACCTTATCGGATATAAATTCGGACAACAAAATACATGACTTGCTATCCAAATATCGTAAGAGAGGTATCTAAATATACAAGAACTCATCAATATAAAACAATAACTCTAATATATCCTATACAAGGATTAGGGCCTTCATCCGGACATAAACAATAACCACAATACACCCTCAAGATCAGAAATATACCGAACATAAATATCTTTACTCACCGATAGATATAGCTATGACAGATAACGTCCGAACTCCTATAAGCATATCCATTCGATTAGTCTGAAAGGATAAAACATACAAACGTGAGTTGAGGACGCAATAAGTATTTTCATCGTATAAAATAATATACAAATCAGAGGAAGGGATATTACATAACAACCAGATAAAACAAAACACAATATCCGTAAAATCCCTAAAAAACTAAGGAGATGACTCGTACTAAATCAACATCCATATGAAACTGTCCCTCCGAGACACAATCATAACAAATAATGATCTGGTCAAATCTCATAGACGATATTATATCATATGATCCGATATCACATCATATATCGTATCCGTCACCATATCCGCGTGGGACATATACCATCGTCCAGATCCAAATCTCATATCTCATATGCTGAAATAAAAGAAAATACCAAAGCCAAAACATATAAATATAAAATATGTTGCAGGGCTTAACACATTAATACGTATGAGATATTCCTATCGTCAATCCATGGGCCAAACCACATATCTCAAATCATAGTCCACGCAAATATATACAGAAATACAAAGCATGCACGAAATTGGAGAACGAAAGATAAATAATACAAACTTGAAGAAGGGTTACCCTCATCCTGTAACCACGGCTATATCGGCTGTGAATTAAGTAAGTAGTTCATGGCCATCCAAGTACTTTGTCTCCTATAGATTAGGAACTTGCTCACTATATTTTACCACCCACATCTTTGGGTGCAACCTCAAGTTTAGTTATATATTAGGATGTCTGAATATATTATTTCGTCGATTCCTTACGATGGTTCTCATTTAAATACACAGTGGGGTAGGTCAGCTACAACAAAATTTACCTTCCTACCGACAGAAGGGAGATCACATATTTCATACGTCCCCGTCGGGACTAAGCCCCATCGAGAGTGGTAAGAAATATCTCATGCCTCGGATCATATATAATGATCCCTTAGGTCTCAGACTGCCATGGTCCCGTAATGACCCTACCCTTAGCAGTATGCATTTGGACCGATGCACGGCCTGGTTTATGATTTTACAACATACGGATACACAAATATATATATATACCATCCGAGTGTCCGAAAACCTTTAAATCATAAATACCAGTGTAAAACAACCACACGACCAGTAAAACATACATGCATGTACAAAATAAGTAGATTTGAGTGTATAAAAATAATATGCATGTTAGCAAAATCTCCAAATAGTAGTGAAATATTATTAGACACGAAATCAGACTAAGGATAGGATTAGATAATACTTGTCTTAACCTTAAACTTTGCAAATCTAAACAAAGGATGTCCCGAAGAACCCAAATTGGGCATTTCTCTCTCCTATTGGGGTGCCACCCTTCTCTCTCCTTTGCGTACAGCCCCTCGCGCTGCTGCTGCCTTGCATGGCTATCGCTGGCCTTCCTGGTGTCACCACACCAGCACCGACACTGCTTATCTCTTCTCCTTGCCGCGCCTCTCCGTCATTTCTCTCTCCTTTGTGCAACCCTTCACCACGTGCAGCCTCACCCGCGACTGTCGTAGCCTCACCCGCAAGTGACCATCATCGCCGTTCACCGTCCCTCTTCTCTTCTCCTTCTCCCTTTCTCTCCTCCTCCTCCTTCTATGAAACCCTATTCCCCCTCTCTCTCTCACACACACTCTCTCCCTCTCCTCTTCTCTACCTCAATTCCTTTCCTCTTTCCTTTTCACTCTCCCGATCCCCTTTTCTCTTTTATTCTAAAATTCAAATCGGTATTCGAACAACAGTATGGGCACGCTCCGGGTACCACTCCGTAATTTCGATCATTTCTTAAAATTTTATAATATTTTAATTTATTTTTCATCACATTTGAAATACTCAAAATCATAATTAATATTAAAATAATCCAAATGGGATCTGGGATATTACACTCTCCCCTTTTTACACAAATCTAGTCTTTTAAATTTACACATCTCAATCATTACCTCAATTATCATACAATGAGGATATTTTTTCGAATTTAACAAGAACCAAATGATTTCTCTAAAAATTTGATTTGCCAAACCTGATCTTTTCTATCCCAATATTGGAATCAAAACCCCAGCATAAAACAGCTCCTCAAAATTAGCAACAGCTAACACTTGATCACAGACGAAGGATCATCCATATATTTTCTCAACATATATACATAAAGCACATCATAACAATTCACCAAAGTCGGGGCAACGCCAATTCGTAGGTCATTTCTCCGATTCACTGAAAATCTCAAATGGCGTAATGAACCTCAACTTCAATATGTCCTTTGCCATCAAAACTCCAAACTCTTTTCCTCAGAGACACATTTAGAGGCATACGATTGCCTACATCAGCCTCAAACATGGTCTCCTCTTACCAGCACAACTTTTCAAGTGACTCTGAATTTCGATCATCTAATCTCTACTAAACTTAATCTTCTCTAACGAAACCTAAATGATATCAGACCCAACAATCGATGATCACCGATTCTTCCCAATTAACAGGAGATCTACATCTCCGACCGTATAAAGCCTAAAAAGGGTCATCCGTTGCTCGATTGATAACTATCATTGCGAGCAAACTCGGAGACTAGCAATTTAATCATCCCAATTGCCTCTCACTTCCCAAAACTGATATCCTCAAATTAGTTTTCAAATTAGATTCCCTACTTCAAAATCCAAATCAAATCACGAGATTGATGACTATGGCCAACAAACTTCCACTGCATCACTCTAATCGATCATTTAATGACGAATTATCACCATATTAAATTTAACTTCATGCCCGAATTTCCTATATGAACTTGCCCAAAAATTTAGCACAAACCTTAGAACACAATTGAAACCTCGAAATTGAAATACTTTATAACCTTATTATCATGATAACATATCGATGAGCTAACTTATACCTTGAACACATTATCTGAATCGGCAAGAAATGGGCCAACCTTGTTAGCCAATACACAATTACCTAAACCACATCCATATTTCTCATAGTCCTTAACAACCCCGAAATCAAGATCCATGGAGGCTTCTCCTTCATAATCCATAACCCCGATATTTAGAATACAATTCTTTTACCAAAAGAAAAGTATCTCACTTGCTCGAACATTAAGATCTGCTAGAGGCTTACTACCCAAAACATCGACAACTTCCTCATACATGAAATGTCAATCAACTATAACTCATCACCCAAATGCATTCCCTTCGAAATCACAAACTGTACTAGGGGACGCCGCAACACTATATCCTCTTGACTAACACCGAAACTCACTATTACAATCTTTAAGTGAATCCACCTGCTTGCATTGCAGCATGACCAACTCCTTTTTTACGAAATAATTTCTTCAAGTCCCTATGATCAATGAAATCACAATTCTCTCTTCGTGCAACAATACCTCTAAATTATCAAAGATACCTCAACTACCAACTCCAAACAATTGGTAGAGTAACCTTGATTATAGACATTCAATTGCCATAACCCATAGGCAACCACCCGAATACGCTGCATTAGAACACAACCTCAAATCTTCCTCGGTAGCATGACACCTACTACAAATTAACTTCATCCATCAGGGATCAACCAAATCGACATTGTCGATAATGCGCCTTTCATTTCTTGAAAGCTCTCCTAATAATTATTATTCCAATAAACACCATTCGCTTCGAATCTAAATGTCCCACAGAAGCTACAATTCTTAAAGAATCCTTAACAAATTCCTTAATAGGTTCAACCAAATCCAAAAAATAACTCACCTTCATGCAAACAACGGCCTTTTTCGACCGGCCACCGCTTCAATTTTTTACAAATCTACAAACCTACCATCAAAGAAATAACATGCCCAAAATAACACTACTTTCAACCAAACTCGCATCTCCTCAATTGGACAAACAACAAACTATTCTTCACAACTATGACGCAATCCTCAGACGGAACTTATACCTCACATAAATTTTTTGAACAAATTTAAACATTATTAATGAAGTCATCACAAATAGACCCAAATACGACTGCAAGATCTGATTCATAAGATTCATAAAAGATGCCAATAAAATCGCTAACCTAACAGCACAATCGAAGCTCACAACAATCGTACCTTTATTTTGAAGGCTATTTCAGGCATATTCTCTTGATTACCCTTAATTGATAATACTCTGAATATAGATCGATTTTAAAAAATATCGAGCCCTAACCATTGATCAAACAAATCACCTATCAATTTTCAACATTCGCTTATCAAATGATTCCTTTCCCAAACAAAATAATTTTTTAATAATTCATAGATAACCTCATCGATTCATCTAATTTATTCCAAAGGTACTAAAGCATCCCATGGTAAAACACTCGATCGATGTCTCAATAATTTTATGCAAGGTCCTTAAAATTGGTGCCAATCCGGGCATAACCTCAACAACAACCTCAAGTTAATTATCAAAAGATAATATGGGCTAATCCTTTCTTCTAGCAAATTTTCTTGAATTACTATATGATTAGAAAATTCTTAATGACGACAGAATAACTCCTGAATGTGGTCACATATGCCAAATAAACTCGGCACACATCTTCATTATCTTTCAATCAGCTCTTCCTCATATTTAAAATTTATAGCCCAAATTGCAAATTAAAATATTCTTACTAAAATCATCTACACTAATATAGCAACTTGTCAACCAAATCACTCCTAATATCACATCAAAGTTTGGCACCTTAAATAAAATCAGATTAGTCAATCATTTACACCTACAGACCTAGACCGAACATTGGAGTCTACGATTTTTTTTAGCAAACCAAGGTTTACCCATCAGGGGTAGACATCATCAAAGTTCATTCTAGAAATTGAAAAAACATACAAAATTTACGTACGATTTTAGAGGCTACAGACTTATTCCCTTGCCTCTACCAGAATTTACTATCTTTACTATTTTGAATGCCAAACGGAGTAGGACTCTTCTAAAAATTGCCTCCAAAAAATATCATAAGAAGTGGAATACAGCATTGAGAAGACCACCACAGGCTTACCTCACTCTCCAACTTATGGGTAGTAGACCGAATTTTATCTGAACATCAAAAAACCACAGACACGTCCGTCACTTTCTACAACATAATTAAATCCTTAATTGGATTAAACATCCCAAAAATTTTCAAACTGGCTCACTTTTAATCATTTGAAAAGTGCTCCATCTTGCCCCTAGCCAACCATCCATCACATAACAACCAAACTCTTATCTGGCTGCTAGATCGAATCACCTATTATGTCACTCGTTCGGCTCATCACAACCAATTAATTGACTTCCCAATTTAAATTCTAACCTTTACAATCCAAAGTTTCATTCTTCACCATAGGATGCACTAATTGTGCCAAATATTGAATAAAATCCTTATCTAAGATGACCCAAAAACATATCTTCTTACAACCTTTTCTCTAATACCGCTTCTGTCATGATCCAAGAACATAATATACACAGGTTAAAAATAAAATTTAAAATAAGATATTCCATTAATTATAAAAATCCAACTCGGGCGTGACAATCCGAACACATATAAGACGCAACATAAAAAACCCGTACAAGATCTCACTGGATATAAATTTGAATAATAAAGTACATGACCTACTATCCAAACATTACAAGGGAGGTATCCAAATATATAACAACTCAACAATATAAAGCAATAACTCTAATATATCCCATATAAGGATCGGCGTCCTCGTTTGGCCATAAACAATAACTATAACACACCCTCGAGATCATAAACATACGCAATATAAATATCTCTACTTACCGATAGAGATATACTATGACAGATTACATTCAAACTCCTACAAGTATATCCATGCCGTTAGTTTTGAAGGGATAAAATATGAAAATGTGAGCTGAGGGCTCAATAAGTATTATCATTGTATAAAATAACACACAAATCAAAGGAAGGGATATCACATAATAACCACGTAAAATAAAACACAATGTCCGTGAAATCCTTGAAAACCCGAGGAGAAATCTCGTACTAAGTCAACATCCGTATCAAACAGTCTATCTGGGATATAATCATAACAAATAATGATCTGGCCAAATCTCATTGACGATATCATATCATATGATCGGAGGTCATATCATATAATCGTGATCGTCACCATGTTCATGTGGGACGTATACCATCGTCCGGATCCAAATCTCATATCTCATATGCTAAAATCAAGGAAAATACCCGAACCAAAATATATAAATTTAAAATATGTTTTGAGGTTTAACACATTAATACGTACGAGACATTTCTATCACCCATTCATGGGCCAAACCACGTATCTCAAATCATAGTCCACGCAAATACAAACAGAAATACAAAACATGTACGAAATCGGAAAACCAAAGATAAATAATACAAATTTGAGGAATGGTTACCATTGTCAAGTAACCACGGCTATATCAGTTGCAAATTAAGCTAGCAGCTCAAGGCAATCCATATACTGTATCTCCCATGGATTAGGAACTTGTTCACTACATTGTACCACCGCAGCTTTAGATGCAACCTCAAATTTAGTTATAAATTAGGATGTCCGAATATATTATTCCGTCAATTTCTTACGATGGTTTTAATTTAAATACACAGTGAGGCAGGTCAACTATAACAGAGTTAGCCTTTCTACCGGCAGAAGGGAAATCACATATTACATACATCCCCATTGGGACTAAACCTTCCCGTCGGAAGCGGTACCAAATATTTCATGCCTCAGATCATATATAACCACCCCTCGAGTCACGGACTGCTATGGTCCCGTAGTGACCCCGCCCCTAGCAACATGCATGTGGACCGTTGCATGGCCTGGTTCATGGTTCCATAACATCCGGATATATAAATATACATATATACCATCCGGGTGTTCGAAAACCCTCCAAATCATAAAATCAGTGTAAAATCACTATACGACCAGTAAAACATATATGCATATACAAAATAAGCGGATTTGGGTGTATAAAAATAATATGCATATTAATAAAATCTCCAAATAGTAGTCAAATATTATCAGACACGAAATCAGACTAAGGATAGGGCTAGATGAAATTTGCCTTAACCTTATATTTTGCAGATCTGAAGAAAGGATATCCTGAAGTACCTGAATCGGGCATTTCTCTCTCCTATCGGTGTGCCACCCTTCTCTCTCCTTTGCGCGCAGCCTTCGACGCTGCTGGCGTTGCCTTGCATAGCCGTCGTTAGCCTTCCTAGTGTCACCACGGTGGTGCCGGCGTCGCTTCTCTCTCTCCTCCTCGTTGGGCTCGTCGTCGTCTCTCTCTCCTCCGTTGCAGCCTCACCCGCAAGCTACCGTCGCCACCGTTCACCTTCTATCTTCTCTTCTCTTTCTCCCTCTCTCTTCTCCCCCTCCTTCTACGAAACCCTATTCCCCCTCTCACACACTCTCTCTCGTCTTCTCTCCATATCTTCTTTTCATCTTTCCTTTTCTCTCTCCCCGATCCCCTTTTCTCTGTTATTTTAAAATCCAAATTGGTATTCGGACAACAGCATGGGCGTACTTCAGATGCCACTCTGTAATTTCGATTATTCCTCAAAATTTTATAATATTTTAATTTATTTTCATAACATTTAAAATATTCAAAATCATAATTAATATTAAAATAATTCAAACGAGATCCGAGATATTACAGCCTTAGCCTTTTGCACCGGCGAGGGTAGCCCCTAGAAAGCTCACCTGACTTCTTCACGGGACATAAGGTGGTCCCTCCTGAACTCATCCAGATGCACCTAGACCAACTCCAATAGAGGCTCAATGTCTCCACCACCATTGCTGAGGGCCTCCCGGTAGGGCCTAAGGCATGTTACCCAAATCATTGGGTAAGGGCCAATCATCAGAAACATTCACAAAGAAGAACCGATCCTTCCAGTTCTTCACAAACTCATAGATCATGCTGCTGATGTGTAACTCCCTGGGGGTGAGTGAGATCCAGTCCCCGGTCTGAGTGAATCGGAAGATGACCCTCACTGCCTCCACTATCAATGTCCTCGAATGATGGCGAAAGAAAATACAGAGAGAGTACAGATAATGCACAACATTCGCATGGAGTCTTGCGATAGTGACGCCTAAGGCCTGGAAGATGTGGAATAGCTTCTCAGGGACAGGAAGATGAAGCCCACTCCGTTGGTGAACTTCATAAAAGGCAATGTATCCCTCCAATGGTAAACAAGCCCTATCGTGTTCACCCGAAACAACAAACATGATGGAGCGTGGGACATTGTACTACTCGTACAAGGCTCTGATATTGCTAGGACTAAGAACGGAGCAAGTCGAGGTTACAGTAGGCGCAATGGGAGCAAGGAGACTAGGAGGCAGTAAAACGGTAGTTGAAGAGAAGTTAGGAAAGAAGCGCAGGCCCCCAAGCGGTTCAACAAATCATCGAGTGCCTAGCTGGCGGCATAACCAAAGAACACATCATGGCCGCTTCGTTTATATCCCAACCAGTCAACCCCTATTTTGGCTTCGCTCAACTCTTCGGATTTAAGCGATTTGGTCAACAAAGTCGGTCAACACCTATTTCGGCCGTGCTCAACTCTCTAGATTTAAGCAATTTGGTCAACAAAGCAAGAAGTTAACCCCTATTTCGGCTCCGCTTAACTTTCCAGATTTAAGCGGTTTGGTCAACAAAGTTGGTTAACCCCTATCTGGCTTCGCTCTATTATTTGAATTTAAGTGGTTTCGTCAATGAAGCTGGTCAACCTCTATTCCGACTCTGCTTTACTCTCCAGATTGAGGTGGTTTGGTCAATAAAGTCGGTCAATCGGTATTCCCGCTCAATTTCCTCTCCGATTCAAACGGCGTAACTAGCGAAGCTGGTCAACCTTCTTCTTGACTGGCCCATCCCTACTCCAAGACTATGATAGCTCCACATGGCGGGCCACCTGGCCGGGACCCCCCCAACTCCTCAGTCATCCATAAGCACAAAAAACTAATGGTGACAGTGGCACAAATAACAAGATGTGCATGACAACAAAAGACAAAAAGGCAACAGAAGAGGTATTCGTATAAATAAATGTAAGCTTTTCTCATGAACTTTCTCCTAACAAGTTACACAGTCTTTAGAAGCCAATATGCAACGGAACAATTGTGACAAAAAAAAGAGCAACACATGTGAAGGCTACCTAGCCGTGAAGACCCTTCTCCGAGCTCTCAAGGGAAACATCCAGATTCGAATGCAGGTTAAAGATGGGCAAGATTGAAAGTGGATTCAAATCTTGTCAGCCTCCACTTACACGAAAAGGGGCGACCAAAGTAGTCACCCACACGAAAAGAAGCGATCAAATCAATCCAAGCGCCGGGACTTGAGACGGCAACACCAAAGAACACGCACCACCAAAACTATAAACCAATAGGCGGAGTCGCATGCAACCTGTCAACCCCAAGCCTATGCATTATTTCGCCACTTGACGAGGAAGCTCCAGCAAATACACATCGAAATCTCTTGATTTATAGCACGACGGGGAGCAGACGGAAACTAAATGCCAAGGAACCGCCAACCTGGTGAATCTACAGAGAATCGAGAAGTAGAGGAATCACATGAGAACAATGAAAAAAGGACTCCGAGTCAGGCCTGAGAAGACAACACGGCCCGTCACATCCCATCATGAACTTGTTAGAGGCCGAAGATTCAAGCCACCGGCATGGGGGCTAGTGATGGGAACAGTTAAAGCAGCAGCTGGCACAGAAGGAATCGTGGCCCAATAGCCCAAAGGATAGTCAACAGCCTAGTTGATTGGAGGCAGTCCTCAAACATCTAGACAGTGGCCCAAGCCAAAAGCTGTCCACGAGCCTTCTTCGCACACAATGGTCATCTGCCTTTATTGGGCGCGATGCGGGGAATCTCTCAAATGGCAATCTCCTCTGTAACGGAATCCCCAAAATTGGTGCACACCCCCAAAGGGAAGCCCTCAAATTAGCGCATAACTTACAGCGGAAGTTTCAGCATTCACGGCGTTTGATATCTCCACGGAGGAAGAGAATCCTCCTTTTCAACCGTTGTAGCCCTAAATTGGCACCTGCATGCTTGCAATAAATGAAAAATATCCTCTCAGATGGCTGGCAGCCCGCCTCACCACCAAAGGAAGGTGGCAAAACCTGATGGCTATAAAAAGCCCTAGGGGCATACTCTAGAGGCATGCTCTTCAGAATACTCAAACTCTCCCAAGCAATTCGACTCAAATACTCCCCATTACTAGTCTCCAGCCCAACGCTTGTTCCTCACGAACTCGGTGGCCAGAAAAGCCGTTATCCACGAGCACACCTCGACTCTAGCCACTCAACCACGAGTGCACCTTCGAACTGTACTCACAAATTTCCTTCCCAGCGTCCATTTTTGCATACTCTGCATTTACCTTCATCATCTTGGGAAGAAAAATATTGATTTAAGTATCGAAGGATAAATTGGAGAGCGAGTCCTGCCGTTTTTCTCTTCCATTGTGGTGTGCAGGATCTTAGGTGCATAGGACGGTGATCAGACCTGACTTTAGTACCAGACCACGAAGCAGCTGAACTCGAATCTTGTGACGGAATGAATTTTTTTTGCATTCCGCCAGCGACATTCCGTAACTGACACCAAGGATTCGGTGATCTGGTCTCGGCCGATCATGCCTCCTAATCACAGGTTCACAGATGCCATCTAAGACCCGTACACGATATCCATAAAATACGTAGTGGAAGTGAATCTCATAACCTGTCGAAACATTTACATTCATACCTATAAAAACTCATTTATGCATACATAGCCAAAAAAATCTAATTACAAAAATTCATATATTTCAAACGGATCATTACAATAAAGCTGCTTCTTCCGGGTAACTCAAAATTATGCTTTCGATCCTTAGAGTCATTCGAACAGAACTCTAGTCACTCCATCTCATCAGGCACGGGCTCTATAGTTTCATCTGGAGGGGGAAGAAAAATAGAAAACAGTAAGCCGGAGCTCAACAAAGCACATGCAAATTTTTCATAAAGCGTTTATGCTGTAAGGCGGATACAAATACATGTGCAATTTGAATATTATAAAGTGACAGTTGGCCGGATCATGGCAGATACATAATGCAAAGAAAATAGGAAGGTCGGAGTAGTCAAAATTCTGGAGATCGGGACAGAAAAAAGAGTCGATCTTTATAAAATTTCTCTTCTCTTTTATTTGTATCGGTAAGGGACATCGCTAGTGGATGGGGCAATAATCGAGGATTGATTGTGCATATCTCCTCATAATCACAGCAATACCTCATTGTACAAAGCCTGGAGGACGACTCTCACTTCCTCCTTGTACAAAGCTCCGAGGACGGCTCTCACTTCCTCATTGTACAAAGTCCCAAGGACGGCTCCCTTTCGTTGTCCTCGATTACCACCATAATATTCTAAGGCATGCCAGAGAACTTTATCTCCTAGTGCTAAAGTCCGATCTTATTTATCTTGTCATAAGGCCGGTTCACTTTTTCTTTAGTTCACATTCTGGACGAGTATAAAACTTTTGGTCGTCATATTACAAAACCGATTTCAAATTTATTTTTCTTATTCCAGTCAAGTATAAAAACTTTCAGTTGACATGAAGGCGGTTTTAAATCCATAAATCTCATTCCAGTCAATAATTATAACGTTATGACTTAAAGCCAGTTTACTTCTCCATTTTTATACAATTCAAGTTTAATAATAAGTTGGGCAGAAAACGGAAAGCAAAAAGCAGAAAGCAGAAGGCATAAATTAACCATGAAATCAAGATCCTATTTCCAGTCCAATCGTATAGCACGCAAGACATTAGTGATTCAACTTATCAAATAGTAATTAAAACGACAAGTCTGATATACTATGTGCTGAAGTATTAAAATCTGAAGGGAACACTTGCAGTTTTCTTAAAGCCGAAACTTGAAAACAGAAGTAAAATATGAGTTTAAAAAAGAAAGGTACACTAGCATTAAAACATTATTACAGTTTAAGCATGAAAACGGGGGTACACTTGCATTAAAACATTATTACAATTTAAGCTTGAAAATGGGGGTACGCTTGCATTAAAATATTATTACAATTTAAGCTTGAAAACCGGGGTACACTTGCATTAAAACATTATTACAATTTAAGTTTGAAAATGGGGGTACACTTTCCTGACTGTTGACCGCCTACTCCGACTGACTTGAAGCTTTTTCTCCTTCTTTACTCTTTATCCTCCGTTCTCGCCAGGAATTCTACACCCGTTCCTCAATTGGAGCTCAGTATATAAAGAGGAGGGATTAGGTGGAGTAAATGGGATAAGCTACCTACTTGGTACTTTCATCTAGAAGGTCAACGGGGTAGTTCACTTACTCTAATTAGATTCGGATCTAGTTGGGATCCAACGAAGTTGGTCATTGCCTTTAGTTTGCCATTAATTTATTCTGGTCAATATTTTCTGAATTCGGTAGTCAATTCTAGTTGGTTAACATTTTCTTCAAGGTCAGCCAACCCTTCTATTGATCAACTTTACGGTGAACGCTTCTTAGTCTAATCCGGCCCAATTTTTACTCAAAGCAGGTCAACGTTTCTTTTTTCTTATTCAAGGTTAGTCAACATTTTTCAAAATCGGTCAACCCTTCGGTCAACCTTTTGGTCAACGTCTTGACACCGGTCAACATTTCGACGATGGTCAACATCTTGACGTGGGTCAACATTTTGACACCGATCAATATTATGACACCAGTCAATATTTAGATTACCATTAGTTTCGGTCTTCCAGTGATGTAAGGCCACTCCGGTTCAAGTCGAACTTAAAACACTTTGATTTTTAAGTAGTAATATTTTACTTTAATTTTAAGCTTCTTTGATTTCGGGATCTCACAATTCTCCCCTACTTAAAGAAATTTTATTCCCGAAATTTAAATGAAGTTAAATTTCTTAATCAAACAAGTGGGGATACTTGCTCCAGATTTCTTCTTCTCGTTCCCAGGTGGCTTCATCAAGTGAGTGATTTCTCCAGAGTACCTTCACCAGAGGAACCGTTCTTGTACGCAGCCTTTGCTCTTTCCGGTAAAGAATTTGTAGCGACTCCTCTCCATAGGACAAATCCTTGTTGATTTCTAAGGGTTCGAATTCAATTATGTGCGTAGGATTATAAACATACTTCTGGAGCATGGATACATGGAACATGTCATGTGCTTTTGTTAGACTTGACGATAGTGCTAGTCTGTAAGCTACTTCTCTAATTTTTTCAGAACCTTGAAAGGACCAATAAATTGCGGCTTGAGTTTACCCTTCACTCTAAACCGTAATGTTCCATTGGATGGTGAGACATTTAGAAAAATAAAATCTCCTATCTCAAAGCTTAATTCTGTCATCCTTCTATCCGCATAGTTTTTCTGTCTACTTTGAGCGATCCTCAAATTGCTGTGGATTAGTTTAATTTTTCTTAGCTGTTTTCTTTACGATTTTCGAACCCAAAATCTTTCTATCTCCAGTTTCTTTCCAGTAAATCGGTGACCTACATTTCCTTCCATATAGAGCCTCAAAAGGCGCTATGCCGATACTAGCCTGATAACTGTTATTATAAGCAAATTTTTCCAGTGCTAGGTGAGTATCCCAAGTGCCTTTCATTTCTAATACAGAAGCCCTCAACATATCCTCAGGAATCTGGATAGTTCGCTCGGACTGGCCATCCATCTGAGGGTGATAAGCAGTACTAAATTTCAATTCAGTCCCCAGTTCTTTATGCAAACTTTTCAAAAACTTTGAGACAAAACGGGGATCTCCATCAGATACAATGGAGGCAGGAATCCATGTAGTCTCACGACCTCATTCACATATAGCTGAGCTAGCTTATCACCCGAATAGGTCATTCTGATTGCCAAGAAATGGGCTGACTTTGTCATCCGGTCAACTATAACCCAAACAGCATCGTGATTTCTAGGAGTCCTAGGCAGACTCGATACAAAGTCCATAGCAATATCTTCCCATTTTCAACTCGGAATCGGCATTGGTTGTAACAACCCGAAAGATTTTCTCCTTTTCGCCTTCAATTGTTAACACACGAGACTTTTTTTCACATAGGCCATGATGTACCTCTTCATATTCCTCCACCAGAAAGTTTTCTTCAAGTCTTGATACATTTTATTTGTTCCGGGATGGATGGTATATCTAGACCGATGGGCTTCCTTTATAATCTTTTCTTTTAACTCCTTATCATTTGGCACACATAATTGGTCTCTAAACCTCAATACCCCATCCGTTCGGATACTGAATTCAACATGGGACTCCTTACTCAAGTCCCTTGCAATTTCTACAAGGAACAGATCATTAACTTGCTTTTTTCTAATTTCACTAGCAATCTCGGGTTGGATTTGAAGATAAGACAGGAGCATCCTATTGCCCTTAGCATATCGCCAGACATCACGTTGCTTCAGATAGTCTAATAATTCCATTTGCTCGATTTGCAATCGAGCTGCAATTCCTAATCGTCGACTTAATGCATCCGCAACCACATTAGCCTTTCCAGGCTTAAACTGTATCTCACAGTCGTAATCCTTTAAGAAATCAAGCCACCTCCTTTGCCTCATGTTAAGCTCCTTTTGGGAAAACAAATACTTCATGCTTTTGTGATCAGATTATACGAGAGATTTTTTACCATACAGGTAATGCCTCTAAATTTTTAAGGCAAACACTACAGCAGCTAGCACTAAATCATGGGTAGGGTAGTTCTTTTCATGCACCTTCAGTTGTCTAGACCCGTAAGCTACCACCCTACCATACTACATCAATACACATCCTAAGCCTGCCTTAGAGGCGTCACAGTACACCTCATAGCCTCCTGACTCTTTTGGAATCACCAATACTGGAGTAGTAGTCAGGCGATCCTTTAGTTTTTGAAAACTCTGATCACACTGCCCAGTCTATTCAAATTTGACTTCCTTCTTCAGCAATTGAGTTAGGGGTATAGCAATCTGTGAAAAGTTTTTCACAAATCGTCGGTAGTAGCCTACCATGCCCAGAAAGCTTCTAACATCTGTTACAGAAGTCGTCCTACTCTAATTAGTAACAGTCTCTACTTTTTTTGGATCTACAGAAATACCACCATCGAAAATTACATGTTCCAAGAATATCACATTCTCTAGCCAGAATTTATATTTTTCCTAACTTAGCATACAACTTTTTCTCACGGAGCACTTGAAGTACTATCCTTAGATGAGTTTTATGCTCTTCATAATTCTTTGAATAAATTAGAATATCGTCGTTAAAAATCACAATAAATTTATCCAGATATTGCCTGAACACTCTATTCATCAGATCCATAAAGACAGTAGGGGCGTTCGTAAGCCCAAATGGCATAACAAGGAACTCATAGTGGTCGTATCTCGTCCGAAAAGCAGTTTTGGCCACATCCTCTGGCTTAATCCTCAACTGATAATAACCGGACCTTAGATTAATCTTTGAGAACACCTGAGATCCTTATAATTGATCAAACAAATCATCAATACGTGGCAGAAGGAATTTATTTTTTATCGTAATTTTGTTTAATTCACGATAATCAACACAAAGTCATAGCGACCCATCTTTCTTCCTTACAAATAACACCGGTGCTCCTCAAAGAGACACGCTCAGCCTGATAAAACCCTTGTCTAACAGTTCCAGTAATTATAATCTTAGCTCCTTTAACTCAATAGGGGTCATTCTATATGGGACCTTAGAAACTGGATGGACATCGGGAACAATAGAGATCTTGAACTCAATCTCCCGATGCGGAGCCAATCTAGGCAGCTCCTCAGGAAATACATCCTCAAAATCGCGGACGACTAGGATGTCTTTAGCCGGCACCTTATGACTCCCAATGGTGTAGGCACATGCTAAGTAAGCTTTACATCCGCTTCTCACCAGATGTTTGGCATGTAAGGTCGAGATCAACACAGATATCTCCTTCTTCCTAATGCTTTGGAAGAAAAAGGTTTCCATCCCTGAGATACTAGAATAAACCCTCTTCATAAAATAATCAATGGTGGCATGGTTTTTAGCCAACCAATCCATCCTCAGAATCACGTCAAAACCTCCCATGTTTAGTAACACAAAATTCACAATTAAACATTGCCCATCTACTTTCATTACGCATCTAGGATATACAACATTAGTAATTATAGGGAATCCAGTAGGGGTGCACACAGACAATTCATATTCCAATATGTGAGGGGTAGTGGCAATAAGGCACGCAAATTGTGGAGAAACAAAGTGTTAGTAGATCCTAATCAAATAAGATAGATGTAGGAGCTCCAAGATAGAAAGAGTACCTTCCACAACATTTGACGATGCCTCCGGTTCCTGAATAGTCATTGCGAAGGCCTTAGCTGGAATGGTAGGTTTTCTCCCCTCTAGTTTCGGGCAATCCTTGATCAGGTGACCTTGCGGTCCATATTTGAAACAAGCTCCTGTCATCCGACGACACGCTTACCCCAGATGCATCCTTCCAGAGGTGGTGCATTGCGTAGCCGACGTTCTTGAATCAATCATCGCTGAGCTGTCACAACACTCTTCCCTTTATCAGTTGTCCTTATCTTC